>JALGBA010001789.1:0-29042 GCA_023970755.1 Azemiops feae | reverse complement strand
GGGGAACCTGAATATATGTATACTTTTCGAATTTGAGGTCAGTTTTACATTTTGACTTTTCATGCTTTGTTGGATTTTTGCCAACAAATGCAAGATACAACCAGGGCTAACTTCTCAGGTGGAGGTCGCAGACGGAAAACATATGGTTTTTCGGATTCCCCAACCTGGGGGGAACCTGAATATATGTATACTTTTCGAATTTCAGGTCAGTTTCACATTTTGACTTTTCATGCTTTGTTGGATTTTGGCCAACAAATGCAAGATACATCCAGGGCATAATTCGAGGTGGGGTCGCAGACCGAAAACTATGGTTTTTTCGGTTCCACCAAACCTGGGGGAAGCTGAATATATGTATACTTGTTCGAATTTGAGTCAGGTTCCCATTTGACTTTTCATGCGTTATTGGATTTTTGCCAACAAATGCAAAATACATCCAGGGCTAACTTCTCAGGGGGAGGTCGCATATGGAAAACATATGGTTTTTCGGCTTCCCCAACCGCTGGGGAACCAGAATATATGTATACTTTTAAGATTTGAAGTCAGTTTCAAATTTTGACTTCATGCTTAATTGGACTTTTGCCAACAAATGCAAGCTACGACCTGGGCTAACTCCTGAGGGGGAGGTCGCATGCGGAAAACAAATGTTTTTTCGGCTTCCTCAACCGGTGGGGAACGTGAATATATGTATACTTTTCGAATTTGAGGTCAGTTTCAAATTTTGACTTTCCATGCTGAATTGGATTTTTGCCAACAAATGCAAGATACATCCAGGGCTAACTTCTCAGGGGGAGGTCGCATACGGAAAACATATGGTTTTTTGGCTTCCCCAACCGGTGGGGAACCTGAGCATATGTATACTTTTCGAATTTGAGGTCAGTTTCACATTTTGACTTTATGCTTTAATGGATTTGGGCAACAAATCCAAGATACATACAGCGATAACTCTCAGGGGGAGTTGCAATGAAAACATATGGTTTTTTGGCTTCCCCAACTGGTGAGGAACCAGAATATATGTATACTTTTAAGATTTGAAGTCAGTTTCAAATTTTGACTTTCTATGCTGAATTGGATTTTTGCCAAAAAATGCAAGATACATCCAGGGCTAACTTCTCAGGGGGAGGTCGCATCCGGAAAACATATGGTTTGTTGGCTTCCCCAACCGGTGGGGAACCTGAGCATATGTATACTTTTCGAATTTGAGGTCAGTTTCACATTTTGACTTTTCATGCTTTGTTGGATTTTTGCCAACAAATGCAAGATACATTCAGGGCTAACTTCTGAGGTGGAGTCGGCAGACGGAAAAATACGTTCGTCGATTCCCCAACCTGGGGGAAACCTGAATATATGTATACTTTTCGAATTTCAGGAGTCAGTTTCACATTTTGACTTTTCATGCTTTATTCGATTTTTGCCAACAAATGCAAGATACAACCAGGGCTACCTTCTCAGGGGGAGGTCGCAGATGGAAAACATATGGTTTTTCGGATTCCCCAACCTGGGGGGAACCTGAATATATGTATACTTTTCGAATTTGAGGTCAGTTTCACATTTTGACTTTTCATGCTTTATTGGATTTTTCCCAACAAATTCAAAATACATCCAGGGCTAACTTATCAGGGGGAGGTCGCAGACGGAAAACATATGGTTTTTCGGATTCCCCAACTGGTGAGGAACCAGAATAATGTATACTTTTAAGATTTGAGTCAGTTTCAAATTGGACTTTCCATGCTGAATTGGATTTTGCCAAACAAATGCAAGATAATCCAGGGTTAACTTTCAGGAGAGGCGCATCCGGAAAACATATTGTTTTTTGCCTTCCCAAACTGGTGGGGAACCTGAATATATGTAGACTTTTCGAATTTGAGGTCAGTTATACATTTGACTTTCATGCTTTGTTGGATTTGCCACAAATGCAGATACAACAGGCTACTTCTCAGCGTGGAGGATCGCAGACGCGAGGGTCGAGGAAAACATATGGTTTTTTTTCGGATTCCCCAAATGGGGGGGAACCTGAATATATGTATACTTTTCGAATTTCAGGTCAGTTTCACATTTTGACTTTTCATGCTTTGTTGGATTTTGGCCAACAAATGCAAGATACATCCAGGGCTACCTTCTCAGGGGGAGGTCGCACATGGAAAACATATGGTTTTTCGGCTTCCCCAACTGGTGAGGAACCAGAATATATGTATACTTTTCGAATGTCAGGTCAGTTTCACATTTTGACTTTTCATGCTTTATTCGATTTTTCCCAACAAATGCAAGATACATCCAGGGCTAACTTCTGAGGTGGAGGTCGCAGACCGAAAACATATGGTTTTTCGGATTCCCCAACCTGGGGGGAAGCTGAATATATGTATACTTTTCGAATTTGAGGTCAGGTTCCCATTTTGACTTTTCATGCTTTATTGGATTTTTGCCAACAAATGCAAGATACAACCAGGGCTAACTTCTCAGGGGGAGGTCGCATCCGGAAAACATATGGTTTTTCGGCTTCCCCAACCGGTGGGGAACCAGAATATATGTATACTTTTAAGATTTGAAGTCAGTTTCAAATTTTGACTTCATGCTTAATTGGACTTTTGCCAACAAATGCAAGCTACGACCTGGGCTAACTCCTGAGGGGGAGGTCGCATGCGGAAAACAAATGTTTTTTCGGCTTCCTCAACCGGTGGGGAACGTGAATATATGTATACTTTTCGAATTTGAGGTCAGTTTCAAATTTTGACTTTCCATGCTGAATTGGATTTTTGCCAACAAATGCAAGATACATCCAGGGCTAACTTCTCAGGGGGAGGTCGCATACGGAAAACATATGGTTTTTTGGCTTCCCCAACCGGTGGGGAACCTGAGCATATGTATACTTTTCGAATTTGAGGTCAGTTTCACATTTTGACTTTTCATGCTTTATTGGATTTTTGGCAACAAATCCAAGATACATCCAGCGCTAACTTCTCAGGGGGAGGTTGCATATGGAAAACATATGGTTTTTTGGCTTCCCCAACTGGTGGGGAACCAGAATATATGTATACTTTTAAGATTTGAAGTCAGTTTCAAATTTTGACTTTCTATGCTGAACTGGATTTTTGCCAACAAATGCAAGATACATCCAGGGCTAACTTCTCAGGGGGAGGTCGCATCCGGAAAACATATGGTTTTTTGGCTTCCCCAACCGGTGGGGAACCTGAGCATATGTATACTTTTCGAATGTGAGGTCAGTTTCACATTTTGACTTTTCATGCTTTATTGGATTTTCCCCAACAAATGCAAGATACAACCAGGGCTAACTTCTCAGGGGGAGGTCGCAGACGGAAAACATACGGTTCTTCGGATTCCCCAACCTGGGGGGAACCTGAATATATGTATACTGTTCGAATTTCAGGTCAGTTTCACATTTTGACTTTTCATGCTTTATTCGATTTTTGCCAACAAATGCAAGATACATCCAGGGCTAACTTGTCAGGGGGAGGTCGCATATGGAAAACATATGGTTTTTCGGCTTCCCCAACTGGTGAGGAACCAGAATATATGTATACTTTTAAGATTTGAAGTCAGTTTCAAATTTTGACTTTCTATGCTGAATTGGATTTTTTCCAACAAATGCAAGATACATCCAGGGCTACCTTCTCAGGGGGAGGTCGCATACAGAAAACATATGGTTTTTTGGCTTCCCCAACCGGTGGGAAACCTGAGCATATGTATACTTTTCGAATTTGAGGTCAGTTTCACATTTTGACTTTTCATGCTTTATTGGATTTTTGGCAACAAATGCAAGATACATCCAGTGCTAACTTCAAAGGGGGAGGTTGCATATGGAAAACATATGGTTTGTCGGCTTCCCCAACTGGTGGGGAACCAGAATATATGTATACTTCTAAGATTTGAAGTCAGTTTCAAATTTTGACTTTCCATGCTGAATTGGATTTTTGCCAACAAATGCAAGATACATCCAGGGCTAACTTCTCAGGGGGAGGTCGCATCCAGAAAACATATGGTTTTTTGGCTTCCCGAACCGGTGGGGAACCTGAATATATGTATACTTTTCGAATTTGAGGTCAGTTTCACATTTTGACTTTTCATGGTTTATTGGATTTTTGGCAACAAATGCAAGATACATCCAGCACTAACTTCTCAGGGGGAGGTCGCATATGGAAAACATATGGTTTTTCGGCTTCCCCAACCGGTGGGGAACCAGAATATATGTATACTTTTAAGATTTGAAGTCAGTTTCAAATTTTGACTTTTCATGCTTTGTTGGATTTTGGCCAACAAATGCAAGATACATCCAGGGCTACCTTCTCAGGGGGAGGTCGCACATGGAAAACATATGGTTTTTCGGCTTCCCCAACTGGTGAGGAACCAGAATATATGTATACTTTTCGAATGTCAGGTCAGTTTCACATTTTGACTTTTCATGCTTTATTCGATTTTTCCCAACAAATGCAAGATACATCCAGGGCTAACTTCTGAGGTGGAGGTCGCAGACCAAAAACATATGGTTTTTCGGATTCCCCAACCTGGGGGGAAGCTGAATATATGTATACTTTTCGAAATTGAGGTCAGGTTCCCATTTTGACTTTTCATGCTTTATTGGATTTTTGCCAACAAATGCAAGATACAACCAGGGCTAACTTCTCTGGGGGAGGTCGCAGATGGAAAACATATGGTTTTTCAGCTTCCCCAACTGGTGGGGAACCAAAATATATGTATACTTTTAAGATTTGAAGTCAGTTTCAAATTTTGATTTCATGCTTAATTGGATTTTCCCCAAGAAATGCGATACATCCAGGGCTAACTTCTCAGGGGGAGGTCGCATCCGGAAAACATATGGTTTTTTGGCTTCCCCAACTGGTGGGGAACCAGAATATATGTATACTTTTAAGATTTGAAGTCAGTTTCAAATTTTGACTTTCCATGCTGAATTGGATTTTCCCCAACAAATGCAAGATAATTCCAGGGCTAACTTCTCAGGGGGAGGTCGCATCCGGAAAACATATGGTTTTTTGGCTTCCCCAACCTGGGGGGAACCTGAATATATGTATACTTTTCGAATTTGAGGTCAGTTTCACATTTTGACTTTTCATGCTTTTTTGGATTTTTGCCAACAAATGCAAGATACATCCAGGGCTAACTTCTCAGGGGGAGGTCGCATATGGAAAACATATGGTTTTTCGGCTTCCCCAACTGGTGAGGAACCAGAATATATGTATACTTTTAAGATTTGAAGTCAGTTTCAAATTTTGACTTTCCATGCTGAATTGGATTTTTGCCAACAAATGCAAGATACATCCAGGGTTAACTTCTCAGGGAGAGGTCGCATACGGAAAACATATGGTTTTTTGCCTTCCCCAACTGGTGGGGAACCTGAATATATGTATACTTTTCGAATTTGAGGTCAGTTTTACATTTTGACTTTTCATGCTTTGTTGGATTTTTGCCAACAAATGCAAGATACAACCAGGGCTAACTTCTCAGGTGGAGGTCGCAGACGGAAAACATGGTTTTTCGGATTCCCCAACCTGGGGGGAACCTGAATATATGTATACTTTTCGAATTTCAGGTCAGTTTCACATTTTGACTTTTCATGCTTTGTTGGATTTTGGCCAACAAATGCAAGATACATCCAGGGCTACCTTCTCAGGGGGAGGTCGCACATGGAAAACATATGGTTTTTCGGCTTCCCCAACTGGTGAGGAACCAGAATATATGTATACTTTTCGAATGTCAGGTCAGTTTCACATTTTGACTTTTCATGCTTTATTCGATTTTTCCCAACAAATGCAAGATACATCCAGGGCTAACTTCTGAGGTGGAGGTCGCAGACCGAAAACATATGGTTTTTCGGATTCCCCAACCTGGGGGGAAGCTGAATATATGTATACTTTTCGAATTTGAGGTCAGGTTCCCATTTTGACTTTTCATGCTTTATTGGATTTTTGCCAACAAATGCAAGATACAACCAGGGCTAACTTCTCAGGGGGAGGTCGCATCCGGAAAACATATGGTTTTTCGGCTTCCCCAACCGGTGGGGAACCAGAATATATGTATACTTTTAAGATTTGAAGTCAGTTTCAAATTTTGACTTCATGCTTAATTGGACTTTTGCCAACAAATGCAAGCTACGACCTGGGCTAACTCCTGAGGGGGAGGTCGCATGCGGAAAACAAATGTTTTTTCGGCTTCCTCAACCGGTGGGGAACGTGAATATATGTATACTTTTCGAATTTGAGGTCAGTTTCAAATTTTGACTTTCCATGCTGAATTGGATTTTTGCCAACAAATGCAAGATACATCCAGGGCTAACTTCTCAGGGGGAGGTCGCATATGGAAAACATATGGTTTTTTGGCTTCCCCAACCGGTGGGGAACCTGAGCATATGTATACTTTTCGAATTTGAGGTCAGTTTCACATTTTGACTTTTCATGCTTTATTGGATTTTTGGCAACAAATCCAAGATACATCCAGCGCTAACTTCTCAGGGGGAGGTTGCATATGGAAAACATATGGTTTTTTGGCTTCCCCAACTGGTGGGGAACCAGAATATATGTATACTTTTAAGATTTGAAGTCAGTTTCAAATTTTGACTTTCTATGCTGAACTGGATTTTTGCCAACAAATGCAAGATACATCCAGGGCTAACTTCTCAGGGGGAGGTCGCATCCGGAAAACATATGGTTTTTTGGCTTCCCCAACCGGTGGGGAACCTGAGCATATGTATACTTTTCGAATGTGAGGTCAGTTTCACATTTTGACTTTTCATGCTTTATTGGATTTTCCCCAACAAATGCAAGATACAACCAGGGCTAACTTCTCAGGGGGAGGTCGCAGACGGAAAACATACGGTTTTTCGGATTCCCCAACCTGGGGGGAACCTGAATATATGTATACTTTTCGAATTTCAGGTCAGTTTCACATTTTGACTTTTCATGCTTTATTCGATTTTTGCCAACAAATGCAAGATACATCCAGGGCTAACTTGTCAGGGGGAGGTCGCATATGGAAAACATATGGTTTTTCGGCTTCCCCAACTGGTGAGGAACCAGAATATATGTATACTTTTAAGATTTGAAGTCAGTTTCAAATTTTGACTTTCTATGCTGAATTGGATTTTTGCCAACAAATGCAAGATACATCCAGGGCTAACTTCTCAGGGGGAGGTCGCATATGGAAAACATATGGTTTTTCGGCTTCCCCAACTGGTGAGGAACCAGAATATATGTATACTTTTAAGATTTGAAGTCAGTTTCAAATTTTGACTTCATGCTGATTATTTTTTGCCAACAAATGCAAGAACATCCAGAGGTTAACTTCTCAGGGAGGGTCGCATACGGAAAAGACATATGGTTTTTTGCCTTCCCCACTGGTGGGGAACCTGAATATATGTATACTTTTCGAATTTGAGTCAAGTTTTACATTTGACTTTTCATGCATTGTTGATTTTTTGCCAGACACATACGATACAACCATGCTAACTTCTCAGGTGGAGGTCCGCAGACAAGGAAACTATGATGGTTTTTTCGGATTCCCCAACCTGGGGGGAACCTGAATATATGTATACTTTTCGAATTCGGGTCATTTTCACATTTTGACTTTCATGGCTTTGTTGATTTTTGGCCAACAAATGCAAGATACAATCCAGGGCTCCTTCTCAGGGGGAGGTCGCACATGGAAAACATATGGTTTTTCGGCTTCCCCAACTGGTGAGGAACCAGAATATATGTATACTTTTCGAATGTCAGGTCAGTTTCACATTTTGACTTTTCATGCTTTATTCGATTTTTCCCAACAAATGCAAGATACATCCAGGGCTAACTTCTGAGGTGGAGGTCGCAGACCGAAAACATATGGTTTTTCGGATTCCCCAACCTGGGGGGAAGCTGAATATATGTATACTTTTCGAATTTGAGGTCAGGTTCCCATTTTGACTTTTCATGCTTTATTGGATTTTTGCCAACAAATGCAAGATACAACCAGGGCTAACTTCTCAGGGGGAGGTCGCATCCGGAAAACATATGGTTTTTCGGCTTCCCCAACCGGTGGGGAACCAGAATATATGTATACTTTTAAGATTTGAAGTCAGTTTCAAATTTTGACTTCATGCTTAATTGGACTTTTGCCAACAAATGCAAGCTACGACCTGGGCTAACTCCTGAGGGGGAGGTCGCATGCGGAAAACAAATGTTTTTTCGGCTTCCTCAACCGGTGGGGAACGTGAATATATGTATACTTTTCGAATTTGAGGTCAGTTTCAAATTTTGACTTTCCATGCTGAATTGGATTTTTGCCAACAAATGCAAGATACATCCAGGGCTAACTTCTCAGGGGGAGGTCGCATACGGAAAACATATGGTTTTTTGGCTTCCCCAACCGGTGGGGAACCTGAGCATATGTATACTTTTCGAATTTGAGGTCAGTTTCACATTTTGACTTTTCATGCTTTATTGGATTTTTGGCAACAAATCCAAGATACATCCAGCGCTAACTTCTCAGGGGGAGGTTGCATATGGAAAACATATGGTTTTTTGGCTTCCCCAACTGGTGGGGAACCAGAATATATGTATACTTTTAAGATTTGAAGTCAGTTTCAAATTTTGACTTTCTATGCTGAACTGGATTTTTGCCAACAAATGCAAGATACATCCAGGGCTAACTTCTCAGGGGGAGGTCGCATCCGGAAAACATATGGTTTTTTGGCTTCCCCAACCGGTGGGGAACCTGAGCATATGTATACTTTTCGAATGTGAGGTCAGTTTCACATTTTGACTTTTCATGCTTTATTGGATTTTCCCCAACAAATGCAAGATACAACCAGGGCTAACTTCTCAGGGGGAGGTCGCAGACGGAAAACATACGGTTCTTCGGATTCCCCAACCTGGGGGGAACCTGAATATATGTATACTGTTCGAATTTCAGGTCAGTTTCACATTTTGACTTTTCATGCTTTATTCGATTTTTGCCAACAAATGCAAGATACATCCAGGGCTAACTTGTCAGGGGGAGGTCGCATATGGAAAACATATGGTTTTTCGGCTTCCCCAACTGGTGAGGAACCAGAATATATGTATACTTTTAAGATTTGAAGTCAGTTTCAAATTTTGACTTTCTATGCTGAATTGGATTTTTTCCAACAAATGCAAGATACATCCAGGGCTACCTTCTCAGGGGGAGGTCGCATACAGAAAACATATGGTTTTTTGGCTTCCCCAACCGGTGGGAAACCTGAGCATATGTATACTTTTCGAATTTGAGGTCAGTTTCACATTTTGACTTTTCATGCTTTATTGGATTTTTGGCAACAAATGCAAGATACATCCAGTGCTAACTTCAAAGGGGGAGGTTGCATATGGAAAACATATGGTTTGTCGGCTTCCCCAACTGGTGGGGAACCAGAATATATGTATACTTCTAAGATTTGAAGTCAGTTTCAAATTTTGACTTTCCATGCTGAATTGGATTTTTGCCAACAAATGCAAGATACATCCAGGGCTAACTTCTCAGGGGGAGGTCGCATCCAGAAAACATATGGTTTTTTGGCTTCCCGAACCGGTGGGGAACCTGAATATATGTATACTTTTCGAATTTGAGGTCAGTTTCACATTTTGACTTTTCATGGTTTATTGGATTTTTGGCAACAAATGCAAGATACATCCAGCACTAACTTCTCAGGGGGAGGTCGCATATGGAAAACATATGGTTTTTCGGCTTCCCCAACCGGTGGGGAACCAGAATATATGTATACTTTTAAGATTTGAAGTCAGTTTCAAATTTTGACTTTTCATGCTTTGTTGGATTTTGGCCAACAAATGCAAGATACATCCAGGGCTACCTTCTCAGGGGGAGGTCGCACATGGAAAACATATGGTTTTTCGGCTTCCCCAACTGGTGAGGAACCAGAATATATGTATACTTTTCGAATGTCAGGTCAGTTTCACATTTTGACTTTTCATGCTTTATTCGATTTTTCCCAACAAATGCAAGATACATCCAGGGCTAACTTCTGAGGTGGAGGTCGCAGACCAAAAACATATGGTTTTTCGGATTCCCCAACCTGGGGGGAAGCTGAATATATGTATACTTTTCGAAATTGAGGTCAGGTTCCCATTTTGACTTTTCATGCTTTATTGGATTTTTGCCAACAAATGCAAGATACAACCAGGGCTAACTTCTCAGGGGGAGGTCGCAGATGGAAAACATATGGTTTTTCAGCTTCCCCAACTGGTGGGGAACCAAAATATATGTATACTTTTAAGATTTGAAGTCAGTTTCAAATTTTGATTTCATGCTTAATTGGATTTTCCCCAAGAAATGCGATACATCCAGGGCTAACTTCTCAGGGGGAGGTCGCATCCGGAAAACATATGGTTTTTTGGCTTCCCCAACTGGTGGGGAACCAGAATATATGTATACTTTTAAGATTTGAAGTCAGTTTCAAATTTTGACTTTCCATGCTGAATTGGATTTTCCCCAACAAATGCAAGATAATTCCAGGGCTAACTTCTCAGGGGGAGGTCGCATCCGGAAAACATATGGTTTTTTGGCTTCCCCAACCTGGGGGGAACCTGAATATATGTATACTTTTCGAATTTGAGGTCAGTTTCACATTTTGACTTTTCATGCTTTTTTGGATTTTTGCCAACAAATGCAAGATACATCCAGGGCTAACTTCTCAGGGGGAGGTCGCATATGGAAAACATATGGTTTTTCGGCTTCCCCAACTGGTGAGGAACCAGAATATATGTATACTTTTAAGATTTGAAGTCAGTTTCAAATTTTGACTTTCCATGCTGAATTGGATTTTTGCCAACAAATGCAAGATACATCCAGGGTTAACTTCTCAGGGAGAGGTCGCATACGGAAAACATATGGTTTTTTGCCTTCCCCAACTGGTGGGGAACCTGAATATATGTATACTTTTCGAATTTGAGGTCAGTTTTACATTTTGACTTTTCATGCTTTGTTGGATTTTTGCCAACAAATGCAAGATACAACCAGGGCTAACTTCTCAGGTGGAGGTCGCAGACGGAAAACATATGGTTTTTCGGATTCCCCAACCTGGGGGGAACCTGAATATATGTATACTTTTCGAATTTCAGGTCAGTTTCACATTTTGACTTTTCATGCTTTGTTGGATTTTGGCCAACAAATGCAAGATACATCCAGGGCTACCTTCTCAGGGGGAGGTCGCACATGGAAAACATATGGTTTTTCGGCTTCCCCAACTGGTGAGGAACCAGAATATATGTATACTTTTCGAATGTCAGGTCAGTTTCACATTTTGACTTTTCATGCTTTATTCGATTTTTCCCAACAAATGCAAGATACATCCAGGGCTAACTTCTGAGGTGGAGGTCGCAGACCGAAAACATATGGTTTTTCGGATTCCCCAACCTGGGGGGAAGCTGAATATATGTATACTTTTCGAATTTGAGGTCAGGTTCCCATTTTGACTTTTCATGCTTTATTGGATTTTTGCCAACAAATGCAAGATACAACCAGGGCTAACTTCTCAGGGGGAGGTCGCAACCGGAAAACATATGGTTTTTCGGCTTCCCCAACCGGTGGGGAACCAGAATATATGTATACTTTTAAGATTTGAAGTCAGTTTCAAATTTTGACTTCATGCTTAATTGGACTTTTGCCAACAAATGCAAGCTACGACCTGGGCTAACTCCTGAGGGGGAGGTCGCATCCGGAAAACATATGGTTTTTCGGCTTCCCCAACCGGTGGGGAACCTGAGCATATGTATACTTTTCGAATTTGAGGTCAGTTTCACATTTTGACTTTTCATGCTTTATTGGATTTTTGGCAACAAATCCAAGATACATCCAGCGCTAACTTCTCAGGGGGAGGTTGCATATGGAAAACATATGGTTTTTTGGCTTCCCCAACTGGTGGGGAACCAGAATATATGTATACTTTTAAGATTTGAAGTCAGTTTCAAATTTTGACTTTCCATGCTGAATTGGATTTTTCCCAACAAATGCAAGATACATCCAGGGCTAACTGCTCAGGGGGAGGTCGCATCCGGAAAACATATGGTTTTTCGGCTTCCCCAACTGGTGGGGAACCAGAATATATGTATACTTTTAAGATTTGAAGTCAGTTTCAGATTTTGACTTTTCATGCTTTATTGGATTTTTGCCTACAAATGCAAGATAAATCCTGAGCTAACTTCGCAGGGGGAGGTGCCATATGGAAAACATATGGTTTTTTGGCTTCCCTAACTGGTGGGGAACCTGAATATATGTATACTTTTCGAATTTGAGGTCAGTTTCACATTTTGACTTTTCATGCTTTATTGGATTTTTGGCAACAAATCCAAGATACATCCAGCGCTAACTTCTCAGGGGGAGGTCGCATCCGGAAAACATATGGTTTTTTGGCTTCCCCAACCGGTGGGGAACCTGAATATATGTATACTTTTCGAATTTGAGGTCAGTTTCACATTTTGACTTTTCATGCTTTATTGGATTTTTGCCAACAAATGCAAGATACATCCAGGGCTAACTTCTCAGGGGGAGGTCGCATCCGGAAAACATGGTTTTTTGGCTTCCCCAACCCGGGGGGGAACCAGAATATATGTATACTTTTAAGGTTTGAAGTCAGTTTCAAATTTTGACTTTCCATGCTTTATTGGATTTTTGCCAACAAATGCAAGATACATCCAGGGCTAACTTCTCAGTGGGAGGTCGCATCCGGAAAACATATGGTTTTTCGGCTTCCCTAACCGGCGGGGAAACGGAATATATGTATAATTTTAAGGTTTGAAGTCAGTTTCAAATTTTGACTTTCCATGCTGAATTGGATTTTTGCCAACAAATGGAAGCTACGACCTGGGCTAACTCCTGAGGGGGAGGTCGCATGCGGAAAACAAATGTTTTTTCGGCTTCCTCAACCGGTGGGGAACGTGAATATATGTATACTTTTCGAATTTGAGGTCAGTTTCAATTTTTGACTTTCCATGCTGAATTGGATTTTTGCCAACAAATGCAAGATACATCCAGGGCTACCTTCTCAGGGGGAGGTCGCATATGGAAAACATATGGTTTTTCGGCTTCCCCAACTGGTGAGGAACCAGAATATATGTATACTTTTAAGATTTGAAGTCAGTTTCAAATTTTGACTTTCTATGCTGAACTGGATTTTTGCCAACAAATGCAAGATACATCCAGGGCTAACTTCTCAGGGGGAGGTCGCATCCGGAAAACATATGGTTTTTTGGCTTCCCCAACCGGTGGGGAACCTGAGCATATGTATACTTTTCGAATGTGAGGTCAGTTTCACATTTTGACTTTGCATGCTGAATTGGATTTTTGCCAACAAATGCAAGATACATCCAGGGCTACCTTCTCAGGGGGAGGTCGCACATGGAAAACATATGGTTTTTCGGCTTCCCCAACTTGTGAGGAACCAGAATATATGTACACATTTAAGATTTGAAGTCAGTTTCAAATTTTGACTTTCTATGCTGAACTGGATTTTTGCCAACAAATGCAAGCTACATCCAGGGCTAACTTCTCAGGGGGAGGTCGCATCCGGAAAACATATGGCTTTCGGCTTCCCCAACTGGTGAGGAACCAGAATATATGTATACTTTTAAGATTTGAAGTCAGTTTCAAATTTTGACTTTCTATGCTGAACTGGATTTTTGCCAACAAATGCAAGATACATCCAGGGCTAACTTCTCAGGGGGAGGTCGCATCCGGAAAACATATGGTTTTTTGGCTTCCCCAACCGGTGGGGAACCTGAGCATATGTATACTTTTCGAATGTGAGGTCAGTTTCACATTTTGACTTTCCATGCTGAATTGGATTTTTGCCAACAAATGCAAGATACATCCAGGGCTACCTTCTCAGGGGGAGGTCGCACATGGAAAACATATGGTTTTTCGGCTTCCCCAACTGGTGAGGAACCAGAATATATGTATACTTTTAAGATTTGAAGTCAGTTTCAAATTTTGACTTTCTATGCTGAACTGGATTTTTGCCAACAAATGCAAGATACATCCAGGGCTAACTTCTCAGGGGGAGGTCGCATCCGGAAAACATATGGTTTTTTGGCTTCCCCAACCGGTGGGGAAACTGAGCATATGTATACTTTTCGAATGTGAGGTCAGTTTCACATTTTGACTTTTCATGCTTTATTGGATTTTCCCCAACAAATGCAAGATACAACCAGGGCTAACTTCTCAGGGGGAGGTCGCAGACGGAAAACATACGGTTTTTCGGATTCCCCAACCTGGGGGGAACCTGAATATATGTATACTTTTCGAATTTCAGGTCAGTTTCACATTTTGACTTTTCATGCTTTATTCGATTTTTGCCAACAAATGCAAGATACATCCAGGGCTAACTTGTCAGGGGGAGGTCGCATATGGAAAACATATGGTTTTTCGGCTTCCCCAACTGGTGAGGAACCAGAATATATGTATACTTTTAAGATTTGAAGTCAGTTTCAAATTTTGACTTTCTATGCTGAATTGGATTTTTGCCAACAAATGCAAGATACATCCAGGGCTAACTTCTCAGGGGGAGGTCGCATACAGAAAACATATGGTTTTTTGGCTTCCCCAAACGGTGGGAAACCTGAGCATATGTATACTTTTCGAATTTGAGGTCAGTTTCACATTTTGACTTTTCATGCTTTATTGGATTTTTGGCAACAAATGCAAGATACATCCAGTGCTAACTTCTCAGGGGGAGGTTGCATATGGAAAACATATGGTTTGTCGGCTTACCAAAATGGTGGTTCTGAAGGAACCAGACTATATGTATACTTATAGGATTAGAATGTCAGTTTCAATTTTGAACTTCCATGCTGAATGGATTTTTTGCACAAAATGCCAAGATACATCCAGCGATAATATATCAGGGGAGGTCGCATTACGGCAAAACATATGGTTTTTTGCCTTCCCCAAACTGGTTGGGAACTGAAAATATGTATACTTTCGAATTTGAATCAGTTTCAAATTTGACTTTCAATGCTGAATTGGATTCTCCCCAACAAAATGCAAGATTAATTCCAGGGCTAACTTCTCAGGGGGAGCGTCGCATCCGGAAAACATTGGTTTTTTGGCTTACCCAACCTGGGGGAAAACCAGAATATATGTATACTTTTAAGATTTGAAGTCAGTTTCAAATTTTGACTTTCTATGCTGAATTGGATTTTTGCCAACAAATGCAAGATACATCCAGGGCTACCTTCTCAGGGGGAGGTCGCATATGGAAAACATATGGTTTTTCGGCTTCCCCAACTGGTGAGGAACCAGAATATATGTATACTTTTAAGATTTGAAGTCAGTTTCAAATTTTGACTTTCCATGCTGAATTGGATTTTTGCCAACAAATGCAAGATACATCCAGGGTTAACTTCTCAGGGAGAGGTCGCATACGGAAAACATATGGTTTTTTGCCTTCCCCAACTGGTGGGGAACCTGAATATATGTATACTTTTCGAATTTGAGGTCAGTTTTACATTTTGACTTTTCATGCTTTGTTGGATTTTTGCCAACAAATGCAAGATACAACCAGGGCTAACTTCTCAGGTGGAGGTCGCAGACGGAAAACATGGTTTTTCGGATTCCCCAACCTGGGGGGAACCTGAATATATGTATACTTTTCGAATTTCAGGTCAGTTTCACATTTTGACTTTTCATGCTTTGTTGGATTTTGGCCAACAAATGCAAGATACATCCAGGGCTACCTTCTCAGGGGGAGGTCGCACATGGAAAACATATGGTTTTTCGGCTTCCCCAACTGGTGAGGAACCAGAATATATGTATACTTTTCGAATGTCAGGTCAGTTTCACATTTTGACTTTTCATGCTTTATTCGATTTTTCCCAACAAATGCAAGATACATCCAGGGCTAACTTCTGAGGTGGAGGTCGCAGACCGAAAACATATGGTTTTTCGGATTCCCCAACCTGGGGGGAAGCTGAATATATGTATACTTTTCGAATTTGAGGTCAGGTTCCCATTTTGACTTTTCATGCTTTATTGGATTTTTGCCAACAAATGCAAGATACAACCAGGGCTAACTTCTCAGGGGGAGGTCGCAACCGGAAAACATATGGTTTTTCGGCTTCCCCAACCGGTGGGGAACCAGAATATATGTATACTTTTAAGATTTGAAGTCAGTTTCAAATTTTGACTTCATGCTTAATTGGACTTTTGCCAACAAATGCAAGCTACGACCTGGGCTAACTCCTGAGGGGGAGGTCGCATCCGGAAAACATATGGTTTTTCGGCTTCCCCAACCGGTGGGGAACCTGAGCATATGTATACTTTTCGAATTTGAGGTCAGTTTCACATTTTGACTTTTCATGCTTTATTGGATTTTTGGCAACAAATCCAAGATACATCCAGCGCTAACTTCTCAGGGGGAGGTTGCATATGGAAAACATATGGTTTTTTGGCTTCCCCAACTGGTGGGGAACCAGAATATATGTATACTTTTAAGATTTGAAGTCAGTTTCAAATTTTGACTTTCCATGCTGAATTGGATTTTTCCCAACAAATGCAAGATACATCCAGGGCTAACTGCTCAGGGGGAGGTCGCATCCGGAAAACATATGGTTTTTCGGCTTCCCCAACTGGTGGGGAACCAGAATATATGTATACTTTTAAGATTTGAAGTCAGTTTCAGATTTTGACTTTTCATGCTTTATTGGATTTTTGCCTACAAATGCAAGATAAATCCTGAGCTAACTTCGCAGGGGGAGGTGCCATATGGAAAACATATGGTTTTTTGGCTTCCCTAACTGGTGGGGAACCTGAATATATGTATACTTTTCGAATTTGAGGTCAGTTTCACATTTTGACTTTTCATGCTTTATTGGATTTTTGGCAACAAATCCAAGATACATCCAGCGCTAACTTCTCAGGGGGAGGTCGCATCCGGAAAACATATGGTTTTTTGGCTTCCCCAACCGGTGGGGAACCTGAATATATGTATACTTTTCGAATTTGAGGTCAGTTTCACATTTTGACTTTTCATGCTTTATTGGATTTTTGCCAACAAATGCAAGATACATCCAGGGCTAATTTCTCAGGGGGAGGTCGCATCCGGAAAACATGGTTTTTTGGCTTCCTCAACCCGGGGGGGAACCAGAATATATGTATACTTTTAAGGTTTGAAGTCAGTTTCAAATTTTGACTTTCCATGCTTTATTGGATTTTTGCCAACAAATGCAAGATACATCCAGGGCTAACTTCTCAGTGGGAGGTCGCATCCGGAAAACATATGGTTTTTCGGCTTCCCTAACCGGCGGGGAAACGGAATATATGTATAATTTTAAGGTTTGAAGTCAGTTTCAAATTTTGACTTTCCATGCTGAATTGGATTTTTGCCAACAAATGGAAGCTACGACCTGGGCTAACTCCTGAGGGGGAGGTCGCATGCGGAAAACAAATGTTTTTTCGGCTTCCTCAACCGGTGGGGAACGTGAATATATGTATACTTTTCGAATTTGAGGTCAGTTTCAATTTTTGACTTTCCATGCTGAATTGGATTTTTGCCAACAAATGCAAGATACATCCAGGGCTACCTTCTCAGGGGGAGGTCGCATATGGAAAACATATGGTTTTTCGGCTTCCCCAACTGGTGAGGAACCAGAATATATGTATACTTTTAAGATTTGAAGTCAGTTTCAAATTTTGACTTTCTATGCTGAACTGGATTTTTGCCAACAAATGCAAGATACATCCAGGGCTAACTTCTCAGGGGGAGGTCGCATCCGGAAAACATATGGTTTTTTGGCTTCCCCAACCGGTGGGGAACCTGAGCATATGTATACTTTTCGAATGTGAGGTCAGTTTCACATTTTGACTTTGCATGCTGAATTGGATTTTTGCCAACAAATGCAAGATACATCCAGGGCTACCTTCTCAGGGGGAGGTCGCACATGGAAAACATATGGTTTTTCGGCTTCCCCAACTTGTGAGGAACCAGAATATATGTATACTTTTAAGATTTGAAGTCAGTTTCAAATTTTGACTTTCTATGCTGAACTGGATTTTTGCCAACAAATGCAAGATACATCCAGGGCTAACTTCTCAGGGGGAGGTCGCATCCGGAAAACATATGGTTTTTTGGCTTCCCCAACCGGTGGGGAACCTGAGCATATGTATACTTTTCGAATGTGAGGGTCAGTTTTCACATTTTGACCTTTCCATGGCTGAATGGGATTTTGCCAACAAAGGGCAAATAAATCACAGGGGCTACCTTCTCAGGGGGACGGTCGCAATGGAAAAAACATATGGTTTTTCGGCTTACCCTCAAACTGGTGAGGAACCAGAATATATGCTATACTTGTAAGATTGAAGTAAGTTTCAAATTTTGATTTCTATGCTGAAGGGATTTTGCCAACAAATGCAAGATACATCCAGGGCTAACTTCTCTAGGGGGGATGGTCGCAGCTGGGAAAAACATATGGGTTTTTTGGCTTCCCAAACCGGTGTGGAAACCTGATGCCATATGTATACTTTTCGAATTTGAGGTCAGTTTCACATTTTGACTTTTCATGCTTTATTGGATTTTCCCCAACAAATGCAAGATACAACCAGGGCTAACTTCTCAGGGGGAGGTCGCAGACGGAAAACATACGGTTTTTCGGATTCCCCAACCTGGGGGGAACCTGAATATATGTATACTTTTCGAATTTCAGGTCAGTTTCACATTTTGACTTTTCATGCTTTATTCGATTTTTGCCAACAAATGCAAGATACATCCAGGGCTAACTTGTCAGGGGGAGGTCGCATATGGAAAACATATGGTTTTTCGGCTTCCCCAACTGGTGAGGAACCAGAATATATGTATACTTTTAAGATTTGAAGTCAGTTTCAAATTTTGACTTTCTATGACTGCGAACTGGATTTTGCCAACAAAATGCAAGATACATCCAGGGCTAACTTCTCAGGGGGAGGTCGCATACAGAAAACATATGGTTTTTTGGCTTCCCCAACCGGTGGGAAACCTGAGCATATGTATACTTTTCGAATTTGAGGTCAGTTTCACATTTTGACTTTTCATGCTTTATTGGATTTTTGGCAACAAATGCAAGATACATCCAGTGCTAACTTCTCAGGGGGAGGTTGCATATGGAAAACATATGGTTTGTCGGCTTCCCCAACTGGTGGGGAACCAGAATATATGTATACTTCTAAGATTTGAAGTCAGTTTCAAATTTTGACTTTCCATGCTGAATTGGATTTTTGCCAACAAATGCAAGATACATCCAGCGCTAACGTCTCAGGGGGAGGTCGCATATGGAAAACATATGGTTTTTCGGCTTCCCCAACCGGTGGGGAACCAGAATATATGTATACTTTTAAGATTTGAAGTCAGTTTCAAATTTTGACTTTCGATGCTGAATTGGATTTTTGCCAACAAATGCAAGATACATCCAGGGCTAACTTCTCAGGGGGAGGTCGCATCCAGAAAACATATGGTTTTTTGGCTTCCGCAACCGGTGGGGAACCTGAATATATGTGTACTTTTCGAATTTGAGGTCAGTTTCACATTTTGACTTTTCATGCTTTATTGGATTTTTGCCAACAAATGCAAGATACATCCAGGGCTAATTTCTCAGGGGGAGGTCGCATATGGAAAACATGGTTTTTCGGCTTCCCCAACTGGTGAGGAACCAGAATATATGTATACTTTTAAGAGTTGAAGTCAGTTTCAATTTTTGACTTTCCATGCTGAATTGGATTTTTGCCAACAAATGCAAGATACATCCAGTGCTAACTTCTCAGGGGGAGGTCGCATATGGAAAACATATGGTTTGTCAGCTTCCCCAACTGGTGGGGAACCAGAATATATGTATACTTCTAAGATTTGAAGTCAGTTTCAAATTTTGACTTTCCATGCTGAATTGGATTTTTGCCAACAAATGCAAGATACATCCAGGGCTAACTTCTCAGGGGGAGGTCGCATCCAGAAAACATATGGTTTTTTGGCTTCCCGAACCGGTGGGGAACCTGAATATATGTATACTTTTCGAATTTGAGGTCAATTTCACATTTTGACTTTTCATGCTTTATTGGATTTTTGGCAACAAATGCAAGATACATCCAGCGCTAACTTCTCAGGGGGAGGTCGCATATGGAAAACATATGGTTTTTCGGCTTCCCCAACCGGTGGGGAACCAGAATATATGTATACTTTTAAGATTTGAAGTCAGTTTCAAATTTTGACTTTCCATGATGAATTGGATTATTGCCAACAAATGCAAGATACATCCAGGGCTAACTTCTCAGGGGGAGGTCGCATCCGGAAAACATATGGTTTGTTGGCTTCCCCAACCGGTGGGGAACCTGAATATATGTATACTTTTCGAATTTGAGGTCAGTTTCACATTTTGACTTTTCATGCTTTATTGGATTTTTGCCAACAAATGCAAGATACATCCAGGGCTAACTTCTCAGGGGGAGGTCGCATCCGGAAAACATGGTTTTTTGGCTTCCCCAACCCGGGGGGGAACCAGAATATATGTATACTTTTAAGGTTTGAAGTCAGTTTCAAATTTTGACTTTCCATGCTTTATTGGATTTTTGCCAACAAATGCAAGATACATCCAGGGCTAACTTCTCAGTGGGAGGTCGCATCCGGAAAACATATGGTTTTTCGGCTTCCCTAACCGGCGGGGAAACGGAATATATGTATAATTTTAAGGTTTGAAGTCAGTTTCAAATTTTGACTTTCCATGCTGAATTGGATTTTTGCCAACAAATGGAAGCTACGACCTGGGCTAACTCCTGAGGGGGAGGTCGCATGCGGAAAACAAATGTTTTTTCGGCTTCCTCAACCGGTGGGGAACGTGAATATATGTATACTTTTCGAATTTGAGGTCAGTTTCAATTTTTGACTTTCCATGCTGAATTGGATTTTTGCCAACAAATGCAAGATACATCCAGGGCTACCTTCTCAGGGGGAGGTCGCATATGGAAAACATATGGTTTTTCGGCTTCCCCAACTGGTGAGGAACCAGAATATATGTATACTTTTAAGATTTGAAGTCAGTTTCAAATTTTGACTTTCTATGCTGAACTGGATTTTTGCCAACAAATGCAAGATACATCCAGGGCTAACTTCTCAGGGGGAGGTCGCATCCGGAAAACATATGGTTTTTTGGCTTCCCCAACCGGTGGGGAACCTGAGCATATGTATACTTTTCGAATGTGAGGTCAGTTTCACATTTTGACTTTCCATGCTGAATTGGATTTTTGCCAACAAATGCAAGATACATCCAGGGCTACCTTCTCAGGGGGAGGTCGCACATGGAAAACATATGGTTTTTCGGCTTCCCCAACTTGTGAGGAACCAGAATATATGTATACATTTAAGATTTGAAGTCAGTTTCAAATTTTGACTTTCTATGCTGAACTGGATTTTTGCCAACAAATGCAAGCTACATCCAGGGCTAACTTCTCAGGGGGAGGTCGCATCCGGAAAACATATGGCTTTCGGCTTCCCCAACTGGTGAGGAACCAGAATATATGTATACTTTTAAGATTTGAAGTCAGTTTCAAATTTTGACTTTCTATGCTGAACTGGATTTTTGCCAACAAATGCAAGATACATCCAGGGCTAACTTCTCAGGGGGAGGTCGCATCCGGAAAACATATGGTTTTTTGGCTTCCCCAACCGGTGGGGAACCTGAGCATATGTATACTTTTCGAATGTGAGGTCAGTTTCACATTTTGACTTTTCATGCTTTATTGGATTTTCCCCAACAAATGCAAGATACAACCAGGGCTACCTCTCGAGGGGAGGTCGCACAATGGAAAAACATAATGTTTTTCGGCTTCCCCAACTGGGGAGGAACCAAATATATTATACTTTTAAGATTTGAGTCAGTTTCAAATTTTTACTTTCTAATGCTGAACTGATTTTTGCCACAAATTCAAGAATAACATCCGGTCTAACTTCTCCGTGTGAGGTCGCCCGGAAAACATATGGTTTTTTTGGCTTCCCCAACCGGTGGACCGAGCATATGTAGACTTTTCGAATTGTGGAGGTCATTTCCCATTTTGACTTTCATGCTTTATTGGATTTTCCCCAACAAATTTCAAGATACATCCAGGGTTAACTTCTCAGGGGGAGGTCGCATCCGGAAAACATATGGTTTTTGGGCTTCCCCAACCTGGGAGGAACCTGAATATATATATACTTTTCGAATTTGAGGTCAGTTTCACATTTTGACTTTTCATGATTTTTTGGATTTTTGCCAACAAATGCAAGATACATCCAGGGCTAACTTGTCAGGGGGAGGTCGCATATGGAAAACATATGGTTTTTCGGCTTCCCCAACTGGTGAGGAACCAGAATATATGTATACTTTTAAGATTTGAAGTCAGTTTCAAATTTTGACTTTCTATGCTGAATTGGATTTTTTCCAACAAATGCAAGATACATCCAGGGCTACCTTCTCAGGGGGAGGTCGCATACAGAAAACATATGGTTTTTTGGCTTCCCCAACCGGTGGGAAACCTGAGCATATGTATACTTTTCGAATTTGAGGTCAGTTTCACATTTTGACTTTTCATGCTTTATTGGATTTTTGGCAACAAATGCAAGATACATCCAGTGCTAACTTCAAAGGGGGAGGTTGCATATGGAAAACATATGGTTTGTCGGCTTCCCCAACTGGTGGGGAACCAGAATATATGTATACTTCTAAGATTTGAAGTCAGTTTCAAATTTTGACTTTCCATGCTGAATTGGATTTTTGCCAACAAATGCAAGATACATCCAGGGCTAACTTCTCAGGGGGAGGTCGCATCCAGAAAACATATGGTTTTTTGGCTTCCCGAACCGGTGGGGAACCTGAATATATGTATACTTTTCGAATTTGAGGTCAGTTTCACATTTTGACTTTTCATGGTTTATTGGATTTTTGGCAACAAATGCAAGATACATCCAGCGCTAACTTCTCAGGGGGAGGTCGCATATGGAAAACATATGGTTTTTCGGCTTCCCCAACCGGTGGGGAACCAGAATATATGTATACTTTTAAGATTTGAAGTCAGTTTCAAATTTTGACTTTCCATGCTGAATTGGATTTTTGCCAACAAATGCAAGATACATCCAGGGCTAACTTCTCAGGGGGAGGTCGCATCCAGAAAACATATGGTTTTTTGGCTTCCGCAACCGGTGGGGAACCTGAATATATGTATACTTTTCGAATTTGAGGTCAGTTTCACATTTTGACTTTTCATGCTTTATTGGATTTTTGCCAACAAATGCAAGATACATCCAGGGCTAATTTCTCAGGGGGAGGTCGCATATGGAAAACATGGTTTTTCGGCTTCCCCAACTGGTGAGGAACCAGAATATATGTATACTTTTAAGAGTTGAAGTCAGTTTCAATTTTTGACTTTCCATGCTGAATTGGATTTTTGCCAACAAATGCAAGATACATCCAGTGCTAACTTCTCAGGGGGAGGTCGCATATGGAAAACATATGGTTTGTCAGCTTCCCCAACTGGTGGGGAACCAGAATATATGTATACTTCTAAGATTTGAAGTCAGTTTCAAATTTTGACTTTCCATGCTGAATTGGATTTTTGCCAACAAATGCAAGATACATCCAGGGCTAACTTCTCAGGGGGAGGTCGCATCCAGAAAACATATGGTTTTTTGGCTTCCCGAACCGGTGGGGAACCTGAATATATGTATACTTTTCGAATTTGAGGTCAGTTTCACATTTTGACTTTTCATGGTTTATTGGATTTTTGGCAACAAATGCAAGATACATCCAGCGCTAACTTCTCAGGGGGAGGTCGCATATGGAAAACATATGGTTTTTCGGCTTCCCCAACCGGTGGGGAACCAGAATATATGTATACTTTTAAGATTTGAAGTCAGTTTCAAATTTTGACTTTCCATGATGAATTGGATTATTGCCAACAAATGCAAGATACATCCAGGGCTAACTTCTCAGGGGGAGGTCGCATCCGGAAAACATATGGTTTGTTGGCTTCCCCAACCGGTGGGGAACCTGAATATATGTATACTTTTCGAATTTGAGGTCAGTTTCACATTTTGACTTTTCATGCTTTATTGGATTTTTGCCAACAAATGCAAGATACATCCAGGGCTAACTTCTCAGGGGGAGGTCGCATCCGGAAAACATGGTTTTTTGGCTTCCCCAACCCGGGGGGGAACCAGAATATATGTATACTTTTAAGGTTTGAAGTCAGTTTCAAATTTTGACTTTCCATGCTTTATTGGATTTTTGCCAACAAATGCAAGATACATCCAGGGCTAACTTCTCAGTGGGAGGTCGCATCCGGAAAACATATGGTTTTTCGGCTTCCCTAACCGGCGGGGAAACGGAATATATGTATAATTTTAAGGTTTGAAGTCAGTTTCAAATTTTGACTTTCCATGCTGAATTGGATTTTTGCCAACAAATGGAAGCTACGACCTGGGCTAACTCCTGAGGGGGAGGTCGCATGCGGAAAACAAATGTTTTTTCGGCTTCCTCAACCGGTGGGGAACGTGAATATATGTATACTTTTCGAATTTGAGGTCAGTTTCAATTTTTGACTTTCCATGCTGAATTGGATTTTTGCCAACAAATGCAAGATACATCCAGGGCTACCTTCTCAGGGGGAGGTCGCACATGGAAAACATATGGTTTTTCGGCTTCCCCAACTGGTGAGGAACCAGAATATATGTATACTTTTAAGATTTGAAGTCAGTTTCAAATTTTGACTTTCTATGCTGAACTGGATTTTTGCCAACAAATGCAAGATACATCCAGGGCTAACTTCTCAGGGGGAGGTCGCATCCGGAAAACATATGGTTTTTTGGCTTCCCCAACCGGTGGGGAACCTGAGCATATGTATACTTTTCGAATGTGAGGTCAGTTTCACATTTTGACTTTCCATGCTGAATTGGATTTTTGCCAACAAATGCAAGATACATCCAGGGCTACCTTCTCAGGGGGAGGTCGCACATGGAAAACATATGGTTTTTCGGCTTCCCCAACTTGTGAGGAACCAGAATATATGTATACATTTAAGATTTGAAGTCAGTTTCAAATTTTGACTTTCTATGCTGAACTGGATTTTTGCCAACAAATGCAAGCTACATCCAGGGCTAACTTCTCAGGGGGAGGTCGCATCCGGAAAACATATGGCTTTCGGCTTCCCCAACTGGTGAGGAACCAGAATATATGTATACTTTTAAGATTTGAAGTCAGTTTCAAATTTTGACTTTCTATGCTGAACTGGATTTTTGCCAACAAATGCAAGATACATCCAGGGCTAACTTCTCAGGGGGAGGTCGCATCCGGAAAACATATGGTTTTTTGGCTTCCCCAACCGGTGGGGAACCTGAGCATATGTATACTTTTCGAATGTGAGGTCAGTTTCACATTTTGACTTTCCATGCTGAATTGGATTTTTGCCAACAAATGCAAGATACATCCAGGGCTACCTTCTCAGGGGGAGGTCGCACATGGAAAACATATGGTTTTTCGGCTTCCCCAACTGGTGAGGAACCAGAATATATGTATACTTTTAAGATTTGAAGTCAGTTTCAAATTTTGACTTTCTATGCTGAACTGGATTTTTGCCAACAAATGCAAGATACATCCAGGGCTAACTTCTCAGGGGGAGGTCGCATCCGGAAAACATATGGTTTTTCGGCTTCCCCAACTGGTGAGGAACCAGAATATATGTATACTTTTCGAATGTGAGGTCAGTTTCAAATTTTGACTTTCATGCTTATGGATTTTCCCAAACAAATGCAAGATAAAACCAGGGCTACTTCTCAGGCGGGAGGTCGCAGACGGAAAACATACGGTTTTCGGACTCCCAACCTGGGGGGAACCTGAATATATGTATACTTTTCGAATTCAGGTCAGTTTCACAGTTTGACTTTTCATGCTTTATTGGATTTTTGCCAACAAATGCAAGATACATCCAGGGCTAACTTCTCAGGGGGAGGTCGCATCTGGAAAACATATTGGTTTTCGGCTTCCCCAACCTGGGGGGAACATGAATATATGTTATACTTTTTGAAGTTGAGGTCAGTTTCACATTTTGATTTTTAATGCTTTATTGGCTTTTTCCCAACAAATGCAAGAAACATCCAGGGCTAACTACTCAGGGGGAGGTCGCATCCGGAAAACATATGTTTTTTCGGCTTCCCCAACCTGGGGGGAACATGAATATATGTATACTTTTCGAATTTGAGGTCAGGTTCACATTTTGGACTTTTCATGCTTTATTGGATTTTGGCCAACAAAGCAAGAAACTCAGTGCTAACTTCTAAGGGGAGGTTGCATATGGAAAAAACATATGGTTGTCGGATTCACAAATGGTGGGGAACCAGAATATATGTATACTTCTAAGATTTGAAGGCAGTTTCAAATTTGACTTTCCATTGCTGAATTGGATTTTGCCAAAAAAAGCAAGTACCAATCCAGTGCTAACTTCTCAGGGGGAGGTTGCATATGGAAAACATATGGTTTGTCGGCTTCCCCAACTGGTGGGGAACCAGAATATATGTATACTTCTAAGATTTGAAGTCAGTTTCAAATTTTGACTTTCCATGCTGAATTGGATTTTTGCCAACAAATGCAAGATACATCCAGCGCTAACGTCTCAGGGGGAGGTCGCATATGGAAAACATATGGTTTTTCGGCTTCCCCAACCGGTGGGGAACCAGAATATATGTATACTTTTAAGATTTGAAGTCAGTTTCAAATTTTGACTTTCGATGCTGAATTGGATTTTTGCCAACAAATGCAAGATACATCCAGGGCTAACTTCTCAGGGGGAGGTCGCATCCAGAAAACATATGGTTTTTTGGCTTCCGCAACCGGTGGGGAACCTGAATATATGTGTACTTTTCGAATTTGAGGTCAGTTTCACATTTTGACTTTTCATGCTTTATTGGATTTTTGCCAACAAATGCAAGATACATCCAGGGCTAATTTCTCAGGGGGAGGTCGCATATGGAAAACATGGTTTTTCGGCTTCCCCAACTGGTGAGGAACCAGAATATATGTATACTTTTAAGAGTTGAAGTCAGTTTCAATTTTTGACTTTCCATGCTGAATTGGATTTTTGCCAACAAATGCAAGATACATCCAGTGCTAACTTCTCAGGGGGAGGTCGCATATGGAAAACATATGGTTTGTCAGCTTCCCCAACTGGTGGGGAACCAGAATATATGTATACTTCTAAGATTTGAAGTCAGTTTCAAATTTTGACTTTCCATGCTGAATTGGATTTTTGCCAACAAATGCAAGATACATCCAGGGCTAACTTCTCAGGGGGAGGTCGCATCCAGAAAACATATGGTTTTTTGGCTTCCCGAACCGGTGGGGAACCTGAATATATGTATACTTTTCGAATTTGAGGTCAATTTCACATTTTGACTTTTCATGCTTTATTGGATTTTTGGCAACAAATGCAAGATACATCCAGCGCTAACTTCTCAGGGGGAGGTCGCATATGGAAAACATATGGTTTTTCGGCTTCCCCAACCGGTGGGGAACCAGAATATATGTATACTTTTAAGATTTGAAGTCAGTTTCAAATTTTGACTTTCCATGATGAATTGGATTATTGCCAACAAATGCAAGATACATCCAGGGCTAACTTCTCAGGGGGAGGTCGCATCCGGAAAACATATGGTTTGTTGGCTTCCCCAACCGGTGGGGAACCTGAATATATGTATACTTTTCGAATTTGAGGTCAGTTTCACATTTTGACTTTTCATGCTTTATTGGATTTTCCCCAACAAATGCAAGATACAACCAGGGCTAACTTCTCAGGGGGAGGTCGCAGACGGAAAACATACGGTTTTTCGGATTCCCCAACCTGGGGGGAACCTGAATATATGTATACTTTTCGAATTTCAGGTCAGTTTCACATTTTGACTTTTCATGCTTTATTCGATTTTTGCCAACAAATGCAAGATACATCCAGGGCTAACTTGTCAGGGGGAGGTCGCATATGGAAAACATATGGTTTTTCGGCTTCCCCAACTGGTGAGGAACCAGAATATATGTATACTTTTAAGATTTGAAGTCAGTTTCAAATTTTGACTTTCTATGCTGAATTGGATTTTTGCCAACAAATGCAAGATACATCCAGGGCTAACTTCTCAGGGGGAGGTCGCATACAGAAAACATATGGTTTTTTGGCTTCCCCAACCGGTGGGAAACCTGAGTATATGTATACTTTTCGAATTTGAGGTCAGTTTCACATTTTGACTTTTCATGCTTTATTGGATTTTTGGCAACAAATGCAAGATACATCCAGTGCTAACTTCTCAGGGGGAGGTTGCATATGGAAAACATATGGTTTGTCGGCTTCCCCAACTGGTGGGGAACCAGAATATATGTATACTTCTAAGATTTGAAGTCAGTTTCAAATTTTGACTTTCCATGCTGAATTGGATTTTTGCCAACAAATGCAAGATACATCCAGGGCTAACTTCTCAGGGGGAGGTCGCATCCAGAAAACATATGGTTTTTTGGCTTCCCGAACCGGTGGGGAACCTGAATATATGTATACTTTTCGAATTTGAGGTCAGTTTCACATTTTGACTTTTCATGGTTTATTGGATTTTTGGCAACAAATGCAAGATACATCCAGCGCTAACTTCTCAGGGGGAGGTCGCATATGGAAAACATATGGTTTTTCGGCTTCCCCAACCGGTGGGGAACCAGAATATATGTATACTTTTAAGATTTGAAGTCAGTTTCAAATTTTGACTTTCCATGCTGAATTGGATTTTTGCCAACAAATGCAAGATACATCCAGGGCTAACTTCTCAGGGGGAGGTCGCATACAGAAAACATATGGTTTTTTGGCTTCCCCAACCGGTGGGAAACCTGAGCATATGTATACTTTTCGAATTTGAGGTCAGTTTCACATTTTGACTTTTCATGCTTTATTGGATTTTTGGCAACAAATGCAAGATACATCCAGTGCTAACTTCTCAGGGGGAGGTTGCATATGGAAAACATATGGTTTGTCGGCTTCCCCAACTGGTGGGGAACCAGAATATA
>JALGBA010001788.1:0-271845 GCA_023970755.1 Azemiops feae | reverse complement strand
CCATTGCCAATACTGCTTGCCAGCTTCCTACAAGCAAAGAGTTTGCTTGTGGAAAGCTGGCAGGGAGCATGGGCAACTGCAATCAAGTTCATACTTCCTGCCTGCTTCTCGTTTGACTTATATCTCCTTCAGATATGTTAAAAGTATAATTCCAAGAATTCCCAAGCAGGATATTTCTGCATAGAATCTAAAAACTTTTTTCATTGTGGCTCATATGTCTAGTAGAATTAGAGTTGGATAAAAATCCATATATTTCCCCTGCTTCTGATTTCTTATAACCATGACCCCTCTTCATCATTGTCAAATGACATTAATTTGTTATTTTATCTCAATTTTACTTTTTGTTAAAGCAAATGATATGTCTGCCTGTCAAATGTCATTCTGAAACTTAAAGCTTCTTATAAAAGCTCTGCTCATATCTCAGTTAAAAAAATTAGGTGGCAAGAATTAAAGGAGATTTATTTACATAGCTAATATTCATATTTACTCATTTTCCACATATAATGTGCTACAATGCACATAGCTTTGCCATCTTTCATGGCCATGAAGGGTTCAATGATTCAATCAACTGTGATGAAAATATTTGCATTCTTTATTCCATGTGATACTACTTATAAATTTATTCATCACAAAACGTTTTTACATGGTTTACATATTTAAATCCCAAAGATACCAAATGTAAACATACAGTATATTTGTCCTAATTAAATCTAAGCTCTTAAGTACCACTGAACAATAAGAGTCAGCTCTACCATCACTGGCAATATAATGAGCTAGCCAAAGGAGCATATGGAAGCTGCCAATGGAGGCTGGAAGCTCCTCACAAAGTAGGGAAATTTCCACTTCAAGTCAATACTCAGAGACTGTACATGAGTTGGAAAGGTCAGGGAGAAAATGAGGACTAAAGTTTTGTGGGACTTCCAGACCCAGACAGACAGATAGATAATGGCCAATTACCAGACACTGTAGTAAAAGACGAGTAGAAGACAGCAGTGGTGATAGATGTAGCAATGACAAGTGACAGCAATATCTGGAAGAAAGAATATAAGAAGCTAAGGCAGTACAAGGATCTGAAAGAAGAACTAGAACTAGAGAGGATTTAGAAAGTAAAGGCCAAAGTAGACCAGTGGTAGGAGCACTTGGCACTGTGACTGCTAAGCTGGAAAAAACGCTCCAGCAGATCTGAGGAACTCTCTGTCCAGAACAGTGCAGTGCTAGGAACAGCTAAGATACCATGTAGAACCCTAAAAGTCCCAGATTGAGGACCCAAGATTGAGGAAAATACATACCATCCATAGAGGTGAGAATTGTGTGTGTGTGTGTATGTGTATGTATGCATATGTATGTATGTGCTTGTGTATGCGTATCTATGACTGCCTGTGTCCATGTGGTAGTGTGTATGTATTGCACATACACACAGACATACACACACACACACACACAATGCAGTGTGGTAGCCTAGTGATGAAAACACTTGCCTCCCATTTGTAACATTGAGAGTTCAATCCTAGGCAGTGATAGATGTTACTCTCTCAGGGTGCAAAGTGAAAATATCTGCTGCAAACTTGATGTAGGTGTCAAGAAGGGCATCCAGCCAGTAAACACTCAGCTCCATTCAGTCACCCCAACTCTATCCCGAATTAAAGGATTACAGGGTCGTAAAAAGAAAAAGAAAATAAAAGATACACACACAGAGACACACACAGATACACAGAGACACACAGAGACACACAGAAACACACACACACACACACACACACACACACATATATATATATATATATATGTGTGTGTGTGTTTTTGAGGTTTTCACGGGTGTATTGTATGTAGGTCTTTGGTAATTCGGGTTTTCTCCCGTGTAAAACTTGAAAGTGTCTTGGCAACGTATTCGGACGAGTCCCATCGTCATCTTCAGGCTGGTGTCTTCGGCTTCGGTTATAGCGCACGAGCCCGAAGACTACCAGCCTGGGAAGATGACGAAATGGCGACTTCGTCGAAACGTTGCCAAGACACTTTCAATTTTACACGGGAGAAAACCCGAATTACCAAAGACCTACATATATATATATATATATATATTTCTTTAATAATTTTAAATATTGGAATCCCAGGTATGGACATTTAAAGTCAATTAAATAAAATAATATATTTTATTTAATATATATATATATATATATATATATATATATATATATATTCCTAATTACACTAAAAATGCAAATCCTGGGTAAATCCATATGGTAAAAACAAAATAGTACGAGCACCAGAATGATATTAAAACAGAAACTGTTTAATACAAAAGCTAAAGCTGAGCTCAGCTAAAGCTGAGCTTTCGTCGGCCAACACTGCCGACATTCCTGTAATTACGTTGGGGAGACTACCAAAAGGTTAAAAACTAGGATACATGAGCATGCACTGGCAGTTAAAAGACAGGAACAATATTCACAGATTTGGACCCATATGACCAACCATGCACATGAATTCGATCTTACCAGTGCACAACTGGTATATCCAGGGGGCACCACTAAGGGAGGCCGCCTACTTAAGGAGGTCTGGCTTTCTGATTGCGACTCCATCAATCACCACATAGAACTTTGCCCGGCATACCAAACATTCAAGATATGGGAAAAACAACACCAAAACTCGCAACGAGGGCAATTTGCACACCCCTTACAAGATCAGAAGGAAGGAGGGATGGAGGAGATAGCCCATTCATGCGGCAACGAACTCACAACATATCCTACAAGGGGAACAGAGAAGAGACAAACACCCCCCATGGACACCCCAGATACGCACACCCCAACCCATTCCACAACTAGGAAAAGCAATGACGGGTGCGAACGATACGGATGGCTGGATGACAACTCATGGGTACCTGCACCACGATACCCGCTAACAAGAGGGGAATAACGAGACACTCCACCGATGACTGCAAAAAAGAGATCCATGAGCAAACGATGGAAAGCCACGCTACGGGACCCTGCACACATGCAAGAAGGGCAAAAGAACTAGCAAACGATGGAGGGGGACTGAAAAACCCAACGGCGTATGACAGCAGAAAGAAAGTGATCAAGGCAAAGAAAGGGAAAATAGCAACCTCGAAGGACACCACCGCAGCAAGAGACGTGTGCCCTTTAAGAACAAACCAAATAGAGAAAACGGACGGACCGATGACTAGATCGAGAAGCCGGGCGCAGAGTCGCCCGGCGGTATAAAAAGGGCTCCCAGTAATCTCGTATTGTGCTCTGATGATGTCGGCAGTGTTGGCCGACGAAAGCTCAGCTTTAGCTTTTGTATTAAACAGTTTCTGTTTTAATATCATCCTGGTGCTCGTACTATTTTGTTTTTACCATATATATATATATATATATGTAGGTCTTTGGTAATTCGGGTTTTCTCCCGCGTAAAATTGGAAGTGTCTTGGCGACGTTTCGACGAAGTCTCATTCGTCATCTTCAGGCTGGTGTCTCTTCGGCCTCGTGCTTCTAGGAGCAATATATATATACATACATACATACATACAAATTGTACACACACATATACATAGAGAACATACATGTTTATGTCTCTGTGTGTATTATATTGACATCATAAAATATTAGCACACTTCCTGAAGGATATTGTATGGTTAAATTGCTATTTCCCTTAACATAGATGAACGGCTGCTGTGATTGGGTGCCAGCATTCAAATATGATGAAGCCAGTGGAGTGCTTTTCAGGAACTGTTGGCAGTGGAAATGAAAGACTGACACTGAGAAAATTGTATCTTCAGTTTGTTGAGCACTGATGCAGTCACAGAAAACAGCAACATTCACATATAAACAAAACAGCAAATGTTTCAGACTGACAGCATGTAATTGAACATATGAACAACAGATTTAGAATCTCAAGTACTTTAGACATCTGTGACACTATTCCATCTGTCATACATGGTGGCCTGGTGGAAATGATCCAGATTTTTGACTGGTTTAAAAACCACCTCAATGGAAAAATAAAGTCCACTTGTAGAAGCATTTATATTATGCATATACTAGACACTGTTGAACAAAATATGCACATTAGTTATATTTCATGCAAGCCATGAAAACAAATGTTGCATACCTGGCTGCACATTGCTTTTTGTTTTTATTCATGTTTTCAGATCACAACTGACATACCTCCAAGTGTAGATTACATTAAATATTAATGTATTGTGCCAGGAAAAAGGCTTTTCTTGATAGTATTAATCAGACAATATTATAACTTTGTTCATAACACCCTTCGTTCAGTTTTCTATATCTGCAACTTTAAAATACCTTTCTATTATTAAAAGTTGCTATAAATTATGGAGGTGAATTTAAAAAAAACATTTCAAAAGTGAAAGAATATTTTGTTGACCATTTAAGTCTTGTTTGACTATTTAATCTAATATTTAATTACAGTATATGTGTATTAATTAATTAATTTATATGTTTTTTTTATTTTATTTTGTAAAACAGTTGAAATGAAAATTTATAGGCTTCATAAAGCAAGAACAATTGTAGCAGAAGTTGCTATTCTTTGTTGAGTGAATAATGCCATCCATAAATGTGGGGGGGGGGAATCAAAGACTTGTTTCCTGCTGCTAATTTTGTTAGTGACTAAATTAGTATGACACTGCTGGGAACAGCAGGGGATTTTTATGATACATTAGTGAGAAGGAACAAATATGATGAATTGTGTTAATCATTAAAAACCCAGCTATTATAGATTTTTTTTTTTTAAAAGTAAAGTACTATTCCTCTTATTCCACTAACCCTCTTTAACATTTTGTTGAAGTGGGCTTTAAAACCATAAATGAAAGGACAAACATAAATTTGTCCTTTCTAAATGTTTGGTTATACATAGAACACAGACTTACTTTTCAACATACAGTACTTTTTATATACTTTTTCAGTGACTCAGAGATCAATTGTAGGATGTTAGTCCTACTAATATACTTCACCGAAATATTTGTAGTACATGCTACATATGTATAATGTAGATCCCCTTTGATATTTATATGCCATCAATTTTTCATATTTATGGTCACTATTCTATTTTGAATATATTATTAATATCTTGAAACTGTAAAACAATATAGACAAGTAAAATGATAAAATTCATTATCAAAAATGGCTAGCATTGACCAAAGCTGAAAAATTAGCATTATTTAACATGTAAATGAAATATGTAAGGATTTTTTATTTTAATGCGTACTGTACAGTATAGGTGTTTTTTCCACTATGTATATAATTTATATATAAATAGAAGATTAAATAATTAAGCATTATTAAATCAAAGTATTTGTTACACAGTTAAACATTGAAGTTGGTATAGCTTCAGTGAGACTCATGAATACTTAATATTTCTTGGGTTATGCCTACAATTTTTATTTTCCTGTCTCATTCTTATTCATTTATATCCATTTGTTAAACCATATCTGTTTGGCTCTTTAATAAGCCTGATTAGAAAAAATTAATAAGTCTTCAGATTTCTGCTACACTGGAGAAATGTTAATCTTGCTTGACAATTTGAGCATGCTGTCATCTAGGAACTTTTAAGAAGCTTATCTTAGAACTGCATTTTATATGCCCATTAAAGAAATCTCTTTCTTTAAAAAAAATATTTACATTAGTTCTCACTTGACAGGACCATTATTCTGATTCAGAACAATCAGAAAGATTTAATAATGATAATAAAAAAGTCTTCCGTTTAAGATGAGTCTAAAATATTCCAATTTTCACTAATTCTTCAAAAACCCACAAAATTGGAATATAGGATTCTGCCGAATACTAACTATTCTGCTTGACACAAGCTGTTATTTAATGCACTTTCTTCTGTCTTTGCTTCATGGGAAAGAGTTTAAGTGCTTTCACTGAAGGTGGAAGTACAAGGGCAATACTATAGAATAGAATTTGAACAAGAGATTTAGGGAAAAAAAGTAATAAGTCTAGAGAATGCTGTCATGAACCCTGAGATTCCCTTAACCCCAAAAGGGAAAGACTAACAGAAGCACCAGCAGAGAAAGAAGATTAAAAAGGAAAAGACAACAGAAGAGTAGCAGTGGAGGGAAAACCTACAACAAAAGAAGTGTCAGCAGATCATGGGCAGAAAAGAGAGGAACACTTCACAGTGTTTAAAGTGGATATGGAGAGGTGTCTGTTCAAGCTGCAAGATGATAAATATTAAGGAAAACTAGAGGACATTGGATGGAAATCATTAAAGGTATTGATATGAGAAAATATGGAGGTGATAAGGGAAATTCTAATTTTAGAAGCAAATAAAAAAAATGGGAAGAAACAGCATGGATAGAGAAAGTAGAGCATACAATGTTTGCATGTCAAAATGTAATTATGACTTGGTTTAATTGAAGGGGCACAGTGCATGGTCATTATCTGATTTTTTTTTAAAAAAAAAGAGAAAAAAAACTCAGCAAAGTTGTATCTAATTATTATTTAGATGAAAATAACCAGAAAATCCTAGGGTTATATGCTTGCTTGGAAAAAAGCATCCCAGAAAGAGGGGAGGAGGGGAGAACAGCTTCCATATTGTTACCTATAAAATTGTTTGGCTAGGTCCTTGTGGTCACAAAGAGGTAAGTTTGGATAAATGAATATTTTTCTTTTTTAGCTGGAGATTTCACTTACTCCCCCTCCCATTTCCTCATTATCAATACATGTTTTTGTTCACTTCCCAGTGGACCATACACATCCCATCCCCTAGGTGTATTACATGATGTACAATTTACATTTTGCCATAAGTAAGGCAAATTCTTATTCAAATTAAGCTTGACTCCTTGTGATTTTGTAAAAACATCAATGCAGTTTTCCTGGCAACAGAACAAATATAGTTAGTTAGTCATTTCTTTCTTGCAATATGGCTTTCTTTTTCCAACTTCCCAGTCTAGTCTATTGCTCTTCCATTCTCTAATTATTCCAATCCAGATACTAACCAAATGAAGGATTTCTTTTAATTTTTAATGTTTGTGTAAATTGTGAAACTGAGCCATTGTTATCTCTCATGGGATAAGAAAATATTGAGTCTGGGATTTGTCATCAAGTTTTAATGTGCTATATTTTTGCCAGATGTGACTTTTCACAGTGAAGATGCTGTGTGCCTGATACTGTGCAGTTTCCTGTGCTCATCTTTCAGTTTGGGTTATAGCAAATGAACTCTCTATCCCTTAGGCTATTTTCAAATGATTGGGGACCAACAAGCAAACTTGACTGCCGAACTATCTCAATATTTTTCTAATTACTTTTGACAACAAAATCATGTTGCCATCATACCTTCATGTAACTGACTTTTCTTCGAGTCTGCTATGTCTATCTATAACTAACTGCTGATATGTTCAATTGGCAGTAATGTTTCATGATAGGAATACTGAAATAACTTTTAAAAAAGAGTCCAATCATATTTTTATTCTTGTTGTTTCTCTTTTAATGGCACTGTGTTTGCATTCATGTGCACAAATGCATTCATTTGACAAAGGAACCATAATAATTGACTGAGATCCAAGTAAGAGAGTTTTTCATAACTGTCACCACTACCACTAGAGTGTGAAAAGTTATTGCTATAACTGATAGCCCATTATTACATCGGTGGATTTGTTTGGCTCCCTTAGTAGCAGCAGGAGGGAATTGGGCACTAAAACATTATTTTAATTTTCTACAATTATTTCCAAGGTATTTCTGTGAAGCACTACTTTTAAATAGGAACATTCCTAGGCTTTTTTTACAATTGGGTTGTCAAAATGTCTGTCATAGTACTAGTTAAATAACAATGAGACATAAGGAGAAATTAAAATTAAAATGCCTACACTAATAACTCTCTTTGTTACTGGTAATCCCAATTGGTGTTCTTTGTTGTAGAATATTTTTAAATATTAATTTTTTTTTAATTCTTAGTTTTTATAATGTGGTTTTAGTTTACATCACCTGGAGCCACATTCTATTAGATGGACAGCTAAGTAAATAAATATATTCAATTAGAGCATTTTTATCTTCACAAACCAGATGAAAAGGATGGAAGTTGGGATTCAAAACAGTTATCAGTCAAAACAGCATAACAGAAATGCTGAGACTAAGGTAGACAAGGACATTCCTACACCAGACTTACCAGACCAATTCCCTTAGCATTTTCATTGCAATCTATGCCCTCATGCACTACAATTAACCAAGTAGAAGGTCTCCTTCCATTTTCCCTGAAAAAGCACTATTTTTATGCTGAAATACCTTGGATCATTGCATGCCACTGAGAAGGAGATTGTATTACAGAAATAGGTATCATTTGCCATTGCTGTTGCCTACTGAATATTTTTTCCACTTCTGAAAAAGAAACATTCCTGAGTTTCCTGGAGATCTCATATCAGCCAATATGATTTTTTTCCTTCAAGGTCAGCCAAGTTGAATTAGGTGCTTTCTCATGTACAGTATATTAAATTTTAAAATCTTGCTAATTATATTTCACATTAAGAATGTTTGGTCGTTTCTGGTAATGACAAGGAAAAGAAATGCTTCTTTTAAATTTCTTTTCAGTATTTTAATTCAAATGCTCATGTGAAAGAAAAAGAACTTCATATGTATTTATTCAAACATGCTATAGGAAAAACTCTAACCTGTTCAGCAAGGACTGTATTGGGCAAGCTGATCTTTTATAAATAAATTATGGAATATGGATATTATAATAAAAAGTAAATGCCAAATTGCAAAAAAAAAAAAAAAAGATGTATATGTTCTCAAAGGAAAGGGTAAATCAGTCAGGGATCTGAAAATTGGTTGTACAATCTCACTTCATGAAATGCTAACTTTAGAGAACACTAGAGAAACTAGCTATTAACTTGGCTGCCACTCCTGTTTCCAGCATAGTTTTAAAAATCACCCAATTGTATTATAATAAATAAAAATCTTCATTTTTTTATTGCTTTCCCCAAGCTTCACAAAATATATTGTAAATTGGCCTGTCATCATTATCTACTGAGCTACTACCTGAAGGTATACAAAGAGAACCCATTTAATATATATGAGATTTCTGGAAGAAAGGCAACAACTCAAGAGCTACAAGGCTCTTCATTAGCTCATCACAGGAAAAAATACAGAAGCTAGAGATAATCTTGCTTTAGGATGTAATTACTAGTGCATTCTTCATGAGCAATTTGAAATTACAAAACAAAACATGAAATTTATATTTTATTCACCATTTAAATATCAATATTCCATGCTCATTATCTCTTTTGCATACTGTAAACAATATACATTTTTCTTCCAACTTTATCCATCATATCTGCCAAATTTTAATGTCTTTTATTGTTGTTATTATTGCCTATCAATGATTAGATCACAAAACATTCATAAGGGAAAATATAATTTAATTAAGAGTTATAGTTATTTGATTGATTCTCTTATTATCACAAGGTTACATTTTCAGAGTGGTAAATACATATAAAGTAATCCAGGCTAATATAAATATACAGGCCCTGTTTAAGAAAGCCTTAAAATATTGTTTTCAAACATAAGTTATTTTATTTCTCTAACTTATAGAACTATCCATCTCACAAGCAAGTGATTCTGTGTGGTGGTACAACAAAACTAAAACAATAAATATCTAAAATCAATATCATTAATATTTAAATATTTAAAATGTATAAAAGCAGTTAAAAGGAATAAGAGATGGAGGACTGTTAATAGTAATAGAGCCACCTACCTAATTCAGCCATCACTTGCAGTCTCCAGGCCTGCTATCACAACCACATCTTGAGGGATGAGGCATGAGGCCATTCTCACCTCAGAGAAGAAAGGATTCCACAGCATGGGAGCCACAGCAGAAAAGGCCCACCTCCCAAGACCTGCTTAATGTAGCTCCCTAGACAATGGAACCTATCACATGCCCATTCTATGAGATCTGATGAGACAGGTAGATGAAATCAGAGAAAGGCTGTTCCTCAAATAACCTAGTCCCACGCCATGTAGAACTTTAAAAGTAAATACCAGCACCTTGAATTGGACTTAGAAACAAACTGATAACCAGTGCAGCTTATACAGCAGAGCTGTACTGTGTGTTCTACCAGACAAATACATACATAACTCGTGCCACTACATTTCACACCAGTTGAAGTTTCCAGATACCCTTCAAAAGCAGAGCCATGCAGAGAAATTGGAAAAGATAATGCATATTAATATGTGGCATGATGGCAAGCATATCATATGGGTGTCTATGCTATGTTCTTATATGATAAGATATACATATGAGAGAGAGAGAGAGAGAGAGAGAGAGAGAGAGAGAGAGAGAGAGAGAGAGAGAGAGACTATGTTTAGCTTCGTCCAAATTCAGTAGAAAGTCTGATTTATATTCAAGAACAAGATTTAGAATCACACAGAAACACCGACAGAAACATAGACACAGATACATATAGACACACACACATCAAGAGACACCAATTTAGAGTTTTAATAGGTTATTGTCATTCTCATATTTAATTGTTCAGAAATAATATTGAACAACAGTATCATATCAATACTGCATAGAAGGGGGAAAAACAGTAATGGCATAGTATTAAGTAATATAATGATTAAGCATATTCATGTGACATGCTTTCATACTTCCTTGTACAAATTCTTTCATTAATTTGATTTATGTTAGTTATATATACTTACATAATCATATATACATTCTAGTCAGAATTTCAGCCCATATGAAGGTTAGAACCACCATTGTTAAGCTTTAAATTCCATTTTCTTCATCTCATGAGAAAAATGTTCCCACCTTAGTAATTTATTCATCTGAAACAAGAATTATTCAACTTGAAAACCTTGGTAAACAACATTAAGAAGATGTGGCATATGTTTCGAAAGTAAACAAAATTCCTGCCTAGGATTTATCACAAAAATAATTTACATTTTCTAAATATTCTTTATATCATTGAGCAGATCAGCCTACAGCAACTTTCCTGGAAATAAATTATACATTAACATTTTATCACTAAAGCTAGAATATAAGCTTGAAATTGAAGCCGCTTATCATGTGGATTCCCATTTTCATTCAGCTAAAAATTTAATCTCATTGTTATAAGATATCTATAATCTACACAATACAATCATAATTTGCATCTTTCACTGAATGTTGGAAATCTTAAATGAAAAGTTGAAATTATCTTTTGCAAAAAATATCTCTTGTATAGTACACATACAGTACATCTTCAATGTAGAAAGTATTCAGAAAAATTCATCTGGCAGATAAACAAGAACAAGTCAGACCAATCTCATGCCTCTCCTGCCCTTCCCCTCCCCCTCCCCCTCCCCCTCCCCCTCCACTTCCTCTCTTGCAGCAGTTCTTGTTTAACCTGAATAACTATTCAGAAAATAATTATGATCCACCTGCTGATAAAAACATTCATTTTAATCCTGATTTATAGATTACTTTCAATCAATGAATTTTATATATTTACTTAGACATACTGTTATACTAACAACTTTCAACTTTGAGTCAATTGATAAAATAGTATATGTTTTTGTGTTATTGAGAAAGACAGATTCCAAATTTTAACCAAATGACAACTATATATAATTATTGGGCTTTTAACTTTCAGATTTATCATTAGGCCTATTGTATATTTTGACTTCAATTTAAGCAAAACATCTCTCCTTTAAAAAAGAACTATTAGGGCCACAATGTGAAATTAGATGTCATATGTAAATATAAAAGAATTAACTTCTCAGTAGCATCATCTGCCTTTTATAATCAGGTTCATCCAGGCCAGGGAGAGTGAGACTTCTTGTTTCATTGCATATGTCTGTTACTCTTGCCATATTTATCTTTTATGACTTTCCTTTGTTTTACTGGTTTTATTGTTATGCCTTTATTTTGGTTTTTCTGGACCACCCAGAGACATTAGTAGTTAGGTAGCATACAAGTTTAATGAATTATTATGATTGATCACAAAGACAGTTTAAATTGGATTTGGCACTTTTATCCATCTATGGTATCCTTACCAAGTCCTTAGGGATTTAAATTATTTAACCGCACTTAGAATACTGCATCCAGTTTTGGTCACCATGATGTAAAAAAGATGTTGAGACTCTAGAAAGAGTATAAAGAAGAGCAACAAAGATGATTAGGGGACTGGAGGTTAAAACATATAAGGAACGGTTGCTGGAATTGGGTATGTCTAGTTTAATGAAGAGAAGGACAAGGGGTGACATGATAGCAGTGTTCCAATATCTCAGGGGTTGCCACAAAGAAGAGGGAGTCAAGCTATTCTCCAAAGCACCTGAAGGCAAGACAAGAAGCAATGGATGGAAACTAACCAAAGAGAGAAGCAACTAGAACTAAGGAGAAATTTCCTGACAGTTAGAACAATTAATCAGTGGAACAACCAGCCTCCAGAAGTTGTGAATGCTGCAACACTGGAAGTTTTTAAGAAGAGACTGGACAACCATTTGTTTGAAATGGTATAGGGTTTCCTGCCTGAGTAGGGGGTTGGACTAGATGACCTCCAATGTCCCTTCCAACTTATTATTATTATTATTATTATTATTATTATTATTATTATTATTATTATTATTGTTGTTGTTGTTGTTGTTGTTGTTGTTGTTGTTGTTGTTTACCCCTGATAGCAGATGTTGTTGCTTGATTGTGTTAAAAGCATCATTGCAGGATATAAGCGTTTTATCTGAAGGCCTTTTACAATTGACTGATGGAAATTTTGTCAATGTCAATTGTGTTCAAGTGATGCTCCAGATGTTTTGGGATTGCACCCAAGGTGTCTGTCACTATTAATAGTATCTTTGCTTTCTTTTGTTGCAGTCATTATTAAGGTTCCAAATTTCTCTCTCTTCTTCTTAGATATAGGGTTAGGATTATGTATGGGTGTGCAAAGTGCATGTGTATTCATCTTTATGCAAAGTTTTCTGAAAACATTACTAAGGTCTCCCCCCAAAAATCAAAAAACAATCTATCCTTTTTTTAAAAAACACCTCTATACATTGCAAGAAACATTTTCAACTACAGTTTCTCAACTGTTACTTCATTATGTAAAGGAACTTAAAATTTTGTTTTATTTATTTTGAGTTTACTGATACCCTTTTATTGAATTACTTGTATTTATTATTGGGACTTTGACCACTTTCTGATTTATCACTGAGATGTAATATATATAGTAGTGTATACATAAGACCAGAGATATATTCTTCATTTTTTCACAAAGTTTATAAATATAGATATAAACCATGGGCTTTTAAAAAATCTAGATGAAGATAAATACAGTAACTGTTAAAACATAGGACTTCTCCCCAAGATGACTGCTGAATAGCAATAGCACTTAGACTTATATACTGCTTCATAGTGCTTTACATCACAGTCTAAGCAGTTTACAATTTCAGCCTATTGCCGCCAACAATCTGGGTCCTCATTTTGCCAAGCTCAGAAGGATGGAAGGCTGAGTCTGAGTCAACCTTGAACTGGTGAGGATTGACTCCTGGCAGTAAATTAGCTGAATTAACTGAATTAGCCTGCAATATTGCATCCTAACCACTGCGTCACCATGATTCCTGGTGGTGGAATGCTGATTTTGCTCCCAAAGCTGGTTCTTTGGCAGTGCTCCATAATAATAATTTATTTTGCGGTCACAGACCAAAATACAAGTGCAACAAAAGAAAACACAGAAAAATATCACAAACAATTAAACACCAGAAGCCTTGGCTAAGGAGGAATTACAACATTCTCCTCTGGTAGTTACAGCTTTTAAAAGAAATTTAGAAACCTGAAAAGTAATATAGGAGGAGCCATCCCCTAGACAATATAAAACCGGATTACTAACATTAGAACCAGAGGGATCAATTCCAAGGAGAGAGAATAGTTTAATTCTGGCTGTGTTATACATAGGGCAGTATGATAAGACATGCTCCACAGTTTCAACTTCGGCCCTATCACAGGGGCATAGTCGCTCACTAAACAGGAGCCTCTTAAATCGCCCATCGAGTAGTGCTGAGGGCAAGACATTGAAACGAGCCAGGGAAAAAACTATTCTATACTTGGGGATGGTTAGAGTATAGAAATATGAAGCCATCCTCAATCCATAGTTATTAGAATGGCTAAAGATCAGAGGGGAGCAGGTTTTGTTGGCTCTGGCTCTTAAATATTGCAAATCTATGTCCACAAGCCATTGGACTACCCTAAACTGGGCGTCCTTGAGACCATAATCTCCCAGAGCATCCCCCGTAAAACCTAGCAAGTGGAGTTTCTTCGTTAGTTCCCTCTCCCAACGAGAGGTATGAGAGTCAGCAAACACCAGGGAGAGGTAGCTACCAGGGACTGCCGAAAAAAGCACCCGAAACCACCATTTGAAGGTGTTAATCCACGCCATGCATTCGACTGAACGAATGCCCAGTTCCAGGTAGATCGAGGCAAATCCAACACAGGGAGGAAGACCCAGAAGTTTCCTAAAAAAAACAGCCAGTTCTTTCAATACAATCTTTGAAGTCTCGTACCCATATGGGAATTCCATAAAGAGTTTGGGCCAGGGTTTTGGCTTTATATATACGCAGAGCAGAAGGAATAAACTGGCCTCCTTGGGTAAAAAAGAATCTTATAATCTGCTGATGGCTACAGGAGGCCGAATTCAGCACCTGGGTTCGATGTTTAGTCCAAGCACCAGTATTCTGAAATTGAATACCTAAATACTTGAAATGGAGAACCTGCCTAACAACATTACCATTGATGGCCCAGTTGTATGATTTCCGGGCTCTGGAGAACACCAATACTTTGGATTTGTCATAATTAATAGACAAATGGTTCTCAGCACAGTAGGACCCAAATGCAGAAAGTAATCTTTTTAGACCAAGCCTTGATTGTGAAAGAAGGACCGCATCATCAGCATAAAGAAGAAGCGGAATCTTCGTATTTAACAACTTTGGGGCATGGGACTCAATGCGTTCAATGTAAAGGGCCAGGTCGGATAAGAATAAATTAAACAGAAGAGGGGCCAGGACACAACCCTGCCTAACTCCGCTCTCAATCGGGATAGGATTTGAAAGTTCTCCCTGCAAGCCGCACCTGACCTGGCTAGAGGTCTGATTACACAAAGATCTGATTAGGAACAAAAGACGTCTGTCAATAGAACTTTTATACAATTTTGACCACAACAGTTCCCTAGGGACTGAATCAAACGCTGCCTTTAAATCAATAAAAGCAGTAAAAAGTTTACCGCCTGGTGTAATAGCGTATTTGTCAACCAGGTGTGCTAGAACAAAACAGTGGTCCAATGTGGCACAGCCTGCTTTAAATCCAATCTGCTCTGCACCAATGATGTTAGACTCCTCGACCCAAATGAGGAGTCTACGTTGAAGATATTTAGCATACAATTTTCCAATGATGGAAAGCAGGCTTATAGGGCGATAATCGGCAGGGTTGTTCCTGTTTCCTCGTTTAAAAACTGGAATAATAATTGCTAGGCTCCAAGAAATAGGAATCCTACCGGAGGAATTAATATGGGTGAAAAGTGTTGCCAGAAGAGGAATCCACCACTCGGGATTAGATTTTAGCAAAATGGGGGGTATAGCATCGGGGCCAGGGGTTTTGGCTGACTTAAGTTCTGAGATAAGCTCAGCAATTTCAGCATGAGTCATGGGTTGCCATATAGGAATTGCAAGAGGCAGTTGTGATCCAAGCTTGGATGAAATTGTTGAAGCCTGAAAAATTGACAAAAAATGGTTTTCCCAATCTCTGTTAGAAATACAGCAGAGAGGGAGTTCTTGGTAACCAGGGAGAGAACTGGCAACAATTTGCCAGAATAGTCAGGTATTCTTCTGCTGGATAGAGAAGAGAAGTAAATCCCACTTCTCTCTCTCTTTAGCCCTCTTTTTCTTAACGATTAGCCCTTTATACTCCCGCTTCAGGTGGTAATAGTCCTCAGGTGGGCGTTTGTCCCCTTGGTTACGGTAAAGCAAGTAAGCCCGGTTAATCTGGTTCCTAAGCGTCAGACATTCTTTATCAAACCAGGCAGTGCTCCATGTGTTTGAATGGGAGCACTTAGGAATGATCCAAGACAGCTTTTAAATGATGGTGACCCACCTGGGGAGGAGAATCAGAAAGCCCTGAACATACATCTTCCTCTTGGCAATTCATTTTCTTAAGCATCTCAAGTTTTAACTTCACTTTTTGAATTCTCTGTTTTATTTTGCTTTTCATCTTTAAAAGTTGGTTGTGGATTGGTTACCAGAATTTACTATTGCTACAAAAAAGATTTTTAACTTTACTTCTAGGCCATCCAGATTCAGAAATCTATCAACTAATATAAACAGGCATTGTTCATTAACCATGGATACATTTAATAATCTGAGGAGCAAGTTGGGGACAGATTGACTTGGACAAATTTTACCTGTATGGTTGCTAACAGTAGACACTGACTTAATAGCACACAATTAATCATTCATTAAGGCTTTTAGGCAAAAACAAATGTTTAAGACTTTTAGCATTTTGGCTTTTGATTTATATGGACTAAAAGGGCTAATCTTAATTTTTGAATGGTAACCATTTCCTTGAGCAGGTACCAAATTAAACAAAAGGAAGAGTACAGCTTAGACATGAATATGATGTACGTGCTGACTCAGTTCTAGGAATCTCACAAAGGATTGAAAAAATAATTTTAAGTTAACAATATTTAGCTAAATGAAACACTGATTTGATTCAATGTAATGCAGCTTCATATTTTTTTTAATAGGAGATGATTAAAATGTAACTAATAACATACCAACTGATTAAATATGACATTTTAATATTATAACAAGAACAGTGCTAGCAAACTACAATCAAAGAATTCTACTTTGTTTTTCACTAGAGATGTTAGCTATTATTAGAGAGAGTTATCCTAAACTCAAGCAAAGTGTTTGGTTTGACTTCCATGACTAGCCAACTGAAAGAACCATCTGCTTCCATTCAGTTTTCCCAGTTGAGATTTTAATACTCAGTTTAATACATTTTCAAATGGTGCTAATTATCTTTTGCTTGAATGACTGACATCCCAAGAGCTGTCTTGCTTACAAACACTTTCCACGAGAATAACTATACCATTCACTTTGATGAATGATGTTCTTTATCACTCTATAAGAAATTGTCTGGCATCAGAAAATAAAAACAAAATACCATTTCAGTCTGTCTTTAAAATATTCATTCTTTCTTCTATTATATTATTGGGTTGTTTCCACTATGTATCCAATTCTATTCACTGAGATTACCATAAGCAACCCAAAGTCCACTAACCCACAGATGAATTCACAAAGTAAAATGACACTGAATTCTTAGGTAAAAGAAATCTAACATTGTATACTCAATGACAAAATGTTAAATTGTCAGAATATCAAGGACCATACAGCTAGAATGGTGGTATTATATGTGAACAATCAGTTTTGATATTCATCTGTGAACACAAATAATTCTATAAATATTTCTGAATTAGGAACTCAGGGACAAAAGAAAGATGTGAATCGCAGTTCAGAAATATTACAGATGTCTAATATTGGTGGCTATTGTTGTGTAATTGTTAGATATATTCACACTATTTTAGTTAGTTAAACATGTTTTTAACAATGCCTACTTTTAGCTGAATTAAATGGGGTAGGAAGTTTTATGGATAAAGTTATCTAATTTTGCAAATAAAGAGAAAGCTGATTTTCATATCAAGTTCATGATACCAACATAACAGTTTTTGCTTTTCATTTATTACAGAGTTGTTTAGTCCATGTACATGAAAATCTTATATAAGCTTATATCAGCATTTTCTTTTCAACCATATCAAAGCAGTTGGAAATCCTATAATCTTATTTTAGAGTCATATTTGTTTCTGGTTATTACTTGCAATATCTAGTATTCAGAGGTGTACTACAAGAGAACATAAAAATATGATTTAGTTATCATGACTCATAGCCTATGCCCTTCAAGAAATTAATTTAATTGCCTTTTAAAGCCTTCCAAATTATTATCTCATCTTTATATTTACTTTCTCCTACCAAGAACACTAAATCATTTCTTTAATTTAAAAAAAGAAAGATGAAATTAAAAGGAAAATTAAACTTTAAATGTTAAAATGCAAACATTCTATGTAGGGAGAAAAATTATACTACCCTGATCCTCACTATAACATTTGCAAATAAAGTAAAATAAGAAAAAAAACACAAAGAAAATATAATGGTCCAGCCAGAGTGCAAGGTGGTCCTGATCTGTTGTACATGGCATTTCTTTGCAAGAACGTCTACAATGATACTAGTTTGATTTCAGATTGATATTACAGATTGCAAGATTTTTTTCTCCATATATAATGTCATGAATATAGCATGAAGACTATGAAGAAAGAAAACAAGACTTCAACCCAACACAGAATTTGACTAAACATTCTACCTAATTCTACAAAAACAGCTTTTATCTGACATAGAAGTTCTTTAGGTTCAATTAACTCATTTTTCTTTTTTTTTCTTTGGATTCCAAACTTTAATTAGAAGCTGGAGAAATGCTATGAGAGTTTCATACTTTTCCCATCTTATAGCAACACAATTCACCTTTATCTTTAAAAAAACCCTTTTATCTATCATGCTTTAATATCTGACTTGTATTTGTCCTGAAGTAGTGACTAAGGCATCAGGCTAGAAATTGGAAGACCAAGAGTTCTAGTCACTCTTTTGGCACCTCTTTCATTCTCCCTCTTCACTTTTTCTCTCTGTCTGTCATAGGAAGGAGGCAATGGCAAGCCTCTTCCAAAATAATAATAATAATAACCCTCACCAAGACAAACATAAACCCCTCAACAAGACAGAACACCTGCATGGCATAATGAGACTGTCAATTTTTAATGACTTTTTTCCTATCGCAGTAGGACTGAGGCCATTCAGATGTTAAGAGAAATGCTGTTCCAAAGAAGGATAACAGTCATTAGGAAGGCTGATAGTGAAATGATTCAAAGGCATCCCAATCCTCCCTGGTATATTTGATGGACAGAAACAAATAGATTTGATCTTGAGCTATAAGAAATTGAATGGTGACAGCTTGTACCTTGAATCAAATGCACACTCCATATTGGATACCATAGATCAGTACATACAAATTCTATGAGAGCTAAAATTTCCAAGCCAGGACAGATAGTATTCTTTATCCTATTCTTAATTCTACTTGTACAAAATGTTATTTTTACACTTATTCCACAATTTCCCATAAAAAATAGTTGCTTAGGTAATCCTGAGATATATAGCCAAATCGTACTTAATCTTGTTTTTGAACACAATATATGATTTCCAAGAAGGTCCACTTTGTAAAATGTATTTTTATCATTTGCATTTCTCTGAGCCTCAGATAATCAAGCAGCAGGAACAGTTTTATACACTCAGTGGCAAGACATCAATTAAATCAGTTCTGTTGAAAAATGGTTAGCTTTGGACATTGCAACTGAGATCAGTTGATGCATATGCAAAGTGGGTTTTTTATGTGTACAAAACACACACAAATATGTATGTAATAGTAAAGAAATCTGGGAGCATCAGTGAACATGTTGCCTGACTTGTAGCCATAGGCACTGACTTGTAGCCGCAGGCACTGCTGATCACATGCTACAAACACTTAAATTAAGCTAATGGAGAAGTTGACAGATGGAAATTAAGCCAACTAGGCAATTAACTATACTTACTTGTACTCCCAGCTGGATGGCAGTGCACTCTTGGCACATACAAAAGACATTCTGTGGAATCAGAGGAAGAGGCAGAGAAGGGAAGACTAAAGGAGGAATTGAAAAGATTACATTTTCCAGTAGTTCTTCAATTCCACTGGTTGAATTATTTATTTACTTACCCATTTGTCTGTTTTAAATGTACTATTTATGAGAGTCAGTTTGATGTAATGGTTAAAGCATCAGGCTAGAAACCAAAAGACTCTGGTTTGTTTAGGTTGCCTTACACAGAGAGTCAGCTGAGTAACCTAGTCACTATCTCTCAGCTCTAGATAGGAGGCAATGGCAAACCCCTTCAGAAAAACCTTGCCAAGAAAACTACAGGGTAGTCTCTGAGAATCAAACATGATTGAAAAACAAATGCACTATTTACCTAAAAGAATAAAAAGACTACTATATAACAATTACAAGTATAAGCTGTGATAAAATATTTCAGTATGGAATGCATAGCTGCTCCATCTCCCTGGATGTTGTTAAAAAGGAATTCCCTGCCACGCCCAATTTTCTAATATTTCTAAAAATCCTAACAGCCGAATAAGAACTGCATATTTCAATGAATATGGAATATTGTTGAATCTGTTGACTATGGTCAACAGAAACTTGAAGCAGAGAGATGGTATATGCATTTAAGAGGAATTAATAACAGCATTGATCTAGCTGTAAAATACGTATGTTTACTTTAGAACAGGGGTGTCAAACTGCCGGCCCGCGGGCCAGATGCATCATCCGGAAGCCGCACCCACCCCATTGCCGGCAATGGCAAAACCGGCCCAATACGTTGCATGATGTCACGTGACATCACGAGTTTGACACCCCTGCTTTAGAATATTAAATGGCTTACGAAAAGTACATTACATCTGATAGTCTGCACACTAGCTAGTTTCAGATAATTCTTTCAGAAGTATATTTCATTATTTTTCCCTCCCAAACTAAACTGTTGATGAATTTATCTTTGATATCTGGATTGCATAAATTGTTCTGTATATGTTGTACTGTATTATGTGTAAAGAAAAAAAATGCAATGGCTTATTTTCACCATCAGAACTATAATGGAAATTTGGACGCCACAATTTTGGGGGTGAATAGCAAACCATTTTTGTAGTACCATTAATCAATTTTTTCTTGCAAGTTCCTTTGTGCATATTGACAACAAAGTATGGCTTGGTTATCTTTTAACTGCCTTCAGCATACAGCTAATCTTATGCTTACTGAAAAATTACATGAATTTAACTGAGCTTGCTCTCTAGCAATTTGTTGACAAGGTTAGCTAGCAATGGTTAGGAAAGTATGACTGGATTTCACCATGTCTGCTACACACAACCTATATTACATAGTTATATACTACAACCTGAAACTAACCTTTCTTCTTTCTTTTATTGATTTTTTTATTGTGTAGTATGAATGATCCATTATTTTAGTAAAAGGAATACTGAAAATAACGTGTAATGTTGTTAGCATTAAACTATCATTAAGACTGATTCATTCCTTTATTACAAACATTGACCAGCATTAGAAATAGAAAAAAGAGAATAAATTACTACAGAAAACCCATTACCAAACAACACATGTAAACCAGGGAGCTTTATGTAATCGTATGTCACTGAGCAACCTGAAATGTAAGTGAAGTGATAATGTCCCTTAGGAGATAATGTACATTGAATTTATGTGTATGGCCCTCAAATTTGGAAATAATCATGGAAAGCAAAGCACATAGCAGGATATCCTAAAAGTGACACTAGGAAAATACAGGCACAGTTTCTATCTCCCTAGCACCAAAAGGATAAAATCGTTTATGAAGACAAGGATTCCCTTGAAATCTACCCACCAACAATGTAAAAGTGTAAAAATAGGATCTGAAAAAGGCTTACTAATAGTTGCTCAGGGTTAAACTTTAAAAATAATCCATAGTATGTGGCTTGTAGCAATTTAGAATTTGGTTCAGAATAGTAGTAAAGTGATAGATTCTGATGATAGATTCTTTAATTCATTCCTTTACCATTGATTTGTGACTAAAGGATACTAAAACAAAGAGACTAAAGGCATATACATCATCAACCTAATATAACAGGGTTATAATATAAAGTTTTGGAATAACATACCCAGGTGCCAGATGGAATATTATAATACAGTTGGGTAGAACCATTGTAAAAGCAATTCATTATAACATGCCAAAATACAGAAAGATTTATGGACTTTGTAGCTTTAATTAACTGATTGATAAGGGAATTTTGTTTGTTTGATTGTTTGTTAAGTAATTCCTTTGCAACAGTGACTGACTGTTTTAACAGATTTAACTGTTTTAAGATTATGTAAAAGCAATTGTTGCTCATCTAAGGAGAGATTGCCAAACAACTATGTGAAATCTTCCTCATCCTCCATATGGTCTACAGATGCTTGTATCTTCCCTTTAATTATATCAATGTATATCTCCCCCCTCCCCATCCATACTTATCCAGTCCTGACCTTGGGGTTGGTAGAGCAATCCATTTTACAGATAAATGTGGACTGTGATTATCAACTCTGAAACTTATGCCATTCTCCCTCACAGGCTTGGCTCTTGTCCCAGAATTTAGCAGGGGCCATGCACAGATGTTGGGGAAACATGTATTGGTGTAATAAAAATATACCCTTAGGAAATTTTAAAGTTTGAAAAATATTGAAGGAAAAATGAAGTGCCTGAAAGTTAACATTTTCCTTTTAAATCCATAGTAATTGGGGAAGCAAGAAACCCACAGCATCCTGGTAACTAAGGTCAGCATTGGCATGACAACTGAAGCTGGGAGGAGGAAACCTGGCTGTAGCTTCTGTTCTGTTGCTTGCTGGACTCAGCATTGAAGAGGCAGGAGTAGTAAACAGGTACTTCTTTATTGAAGACAAAACAGAACTCAAACAAGATGGCTCCGCCCCTATTTATACATTCAGCTTGGGGCGGTGTCAGCCAATGAATGCTCCATATTCTCCCGGTCAAATGCATACTGATTAAGCTTGCAGACAGCAAGTCTGGCTAGCAGGCCACGTGGTCTGCTAACGGTCCCAGTGCAGCTCCCTGTACCTGTTTCATAAGTAAAGCTCAGTACATTACACCCCTCCCCTCCTGGTTCTTTAACACATACACAACATTCCAGTGATACACAAGTCCATCATCACACTTATCAGAAATAATAATATCAAAACCCAGTTACAACGAACATAAAAACATTCCCATTTTACAGACCTACATAGCATTTTAGTACATAGGCATTTCAATTTCAAAAGGAACATACAGAAGCATTTCAGTTGCAATAAAAATACATAAGCATTTTAAGCTTGCAATGACAGAAACCTCACGTAGTCCTTTAAAAACTTCGGTGGGCCTTTGGCCCACTCTGAACATCTCGGAGCTGCTGCTAGCTCCCGATCGGCAAGCTTGCCTGCCAGGCTCGGCAGACTGGGGCTCTTGGACCCGTCCGGTATGGGTGAAGCCGATTCATGAAGGCTGGCCTATCCCGGTAGACGCAAGCCTTTGTCCATTTGCAGTTGGCTGGCCTGTTCCGGTAGGCCCCAACCAGAGTTCCTAATCATTTTTGCCCTCAGAAAGGACTGAAACTCCGAGGAAGTAAATTGAGCTCCGTTGTCAGAGACGATGACATCTGGGAGCCCATGGGTTGCAAAAATGCCCCTCAAAACCTGGATGGTCCTGGCAGTCTTCGTAGTGGACACTGGAACGACCTCCAGCCACTTAGAGTGACTGTCCACAACAATGAGGAAGAGTTGCCCCTGAAAGGGGCCAGCGAAGTCGATATGAATTCTCGACCAAGGGGCTTGTGTGGTCTCCCATCTATGTACAGGAGCCTGTGGCATTTCTGGCCGGGTCTGCTGGCAAATGTGACACCTGTGGACCTGGGCCTCGATGTCTTTATCAAGTCCAGGCCACAGAGGTAGCTACGCGTGAGCGCCTTCACCTGGACTATGCCCGGATGTCCCTCATGCAGAGAATCAAGGACTCTAGTCCTCAGTGAGGTCAGGATCACTACCCTGCCTCCCCACAGGATACAACCCTTAAAGGTGGATAACTCATGCTTCCTTTTCCAGAAACTCTGGAAGTTAGTGCCAGGACACATGTCCGGCCATCCTGTGAGCACTCAGTTTAACATGCAAGTTAATGTGTTGTCGGTAGCTGTTTCTGCAGCAACATCCCCTGCATTGAGGGGAGACTCTGGTAAATCCTGGATAGACAGGTTTTCGACTGATTCCCCTGCGATGAGGACATCATCAAAATATGGGCATACACCCAGAATGTTACGGAGCATGCATTCCATCATGCTCTGAAAGATGCCAGGGGCTACATTCACCCTGAACTGTAGCCTTTGCACTTTGAAGGCTCCCCGGTGAGTCACAATAGTTTGGACCTCTGCCATGGCATCATCCACCAGCAGCTGCTGATACGCCTGGGCCAAATCTAATTTGGTGAAAATGCGACCTCCCTGTAGAGACGCCAGAATATGGCTGACTACAGGCACCGGATAGGAGTGCTGCTGGAGAGCTTTGTTTAACGTGCATTTATAGTCAGCACAAATGCAGACTTCTCCATTGGCCTTACGTGGCGTGACAATGGGGGTTTCCCATGGACTGCTATCAACTGGCTCTAAAATGCCTTGTTGCAATAGCTTGTCCAGCTCAGCATTAATTCTCTGCTTGAGAGCAAAGGGCACCCGACGAGGATTAATCCTTATCGATGCAATAGAGGGATATAACCTTAGGGCAATTGGAGGCCCTTTGTATGCCCCTAACTCTGGGCTGAAAATATCCGCAAACTCTTTACACACCTCCGAAAGGCTCGCCGTTTGCAAACTGTTTAATCCAGTCACCTGAATTCCCAAAGCCTCAAACCAATCAAGCCCAATTAGGCTAATGCAGTTGCCTAATTGTAGTTGTCCCTCGACAACTACAACGTCCAAAGGGCCCTTGAAGTTCCTAAACTGCACCCCGAGTGTGGCCTCCCCCTTGACGCTGACCGGGAATTCTGGAAGTCTGTTAAAATGAGGTTCGACGGCCTGAGCTTAACTCGTTGGCCGCTTCTACAACAAATCTGCTTCAGTGTGCTTTGGGAGATGATTGACAGAGCTGAACCTGTGTCCAACTCCATGTTGAAAGGAACCCCTTGCAATTTGACTTTGAAGTGTAGCTTTTTTTGAGTGGGCGATGGGCACCTGTCTTAAGGACACTCCTCCTACTCACGCAGAAACCCACCCTGTTCTGACTGGGGACCCCGGTACCTTTCCGAGGCAACTTCCGATGGGTGTTCTTTTCTGCGACCCAAACAAACGGCGGCGATGTGGCCTTGCCTGCCACATGCCTGGCAAGTTGCGGTGCAGAACCGGCAGTCGGCCCATTTGTGGCGGCCTCCACACCCAAAACACCGAGAGAAGGGAACTGCCTTGTCAATTTGCCTTTGAGGCCTTCTTTCTTGAGGTTTCTGCAACCGGTCGACTTCGTGGTCCGATTCGGAGTCTTCAATCCGCTCAGCGTCCTCTTGGTGGACTGTGTCCGAGCACGGAGGGTTCTTGGATAGCCGCAAGGCCTTAACAGCTCCACCCGCTGCTTCTTCGGCCGTTATCTCCCTCAATGCATCTTGAAAAGAGACAGTCTCTTTGGCAAAGATCTTTTGTTGAAGATCTCGGCTCCTCAGACCACAAACTAAATGGTCCCGTAACCATTCTTCAAGGTCCTTAAATTCGCATGGCCTTGCAGCTTGGCGAAGAGCAGCTATGAAATCTGCGGCGGACTCCCCAGAATGCTGGTCCTGCTGCTCAAAAGTGTGTCGCCAAGCGATGACCGAAAGCTTCGACTCAAAATGTTCTTTGAGCATTTTTTTAAAGTCAGTATAAGCAATAGACTCCAATGGCGCTGGTGCAACCAAGTTCTCCGCTATGTCGAATTTCGCTTGACTGCAAATACACAGCAGTGTCGCAGCCTTCAATCCGTCTTCCTGAACTTTGTTGACTCATAGGTAGTTCTCAACCCTCACGATGTAGGAGCTCCACCTCTCTGGGTGAGCGACGTCGAATTCTGAGAGATGACCTATCTTCGCCATGGTGAGTCTTTGGCAGCCTTTTCAATGCCTCGTGCTGCGCAGGCTTCTGGAGGGGTTCCAGGGCGGTTCCTTGAAGCACTCTCCTCCAGCGTTTCCATACTGGCAGGCAGAGTGAGAAGAAGTTGGAACCCCGTCCCTCTAAGCGCTTGCTAGGCCTTTTCTGGTGGTGAGTCAGCCCTTCGATTTGCGGCAGCACGATCCCACCTTCGTCGCCAATGTTCTGTTTCTTGCTGGACTCAGCATTGAAGAGGAAGGAGTAGTGAATAGGTACTTCTTTATTGAAGACAAAACAGAACTCAGAACAAGATGGCTCCACCCCTATTTATACATGCTTGGGGCGGTGTCAGCCAATGAATGCACCGTATTCTCCCGCTCAAATGCATACTGATTAAGCTTGCAGACAGCAAGTCTGGCTAGCAGGCCACATGGTCTGCTAACTATCATGCAACTAATGTTTCTGTAGGCTCACTACAATAAAAGAGTTGTGATAGGGAATGCATTATTTATTTGTTTGTTTGTTTGTTTGTTTGTTTATTATCTATGCTGCCCATCTCACCTGAGTGTACTATTGTTTATTATGCCACTGACCCTGATGGAGAAGAACATCTACAACCTGAAGCAAATCCTGTGCTTCTGCATGATAGTTCTTCCTCAATAGTTTCTATAGATGTGGAGTTTTGTACAACACATGATTCCAAATGAGGTTTAAAACAAGACTTTTCCATTAAGAAATTTAATTCAATCATTTTTCTGGCTAGCAGCCAATAACTGATCAAGTATAACAATTACTACTTGGACTATGAAAAGGCAATTTTTAGAAACCAAGTTCAAATCTCCATTTTAGTTACTCATGGCTTTATTAGCATTTCCCTGTTTTCTCCTACTGAAACCTCCTCTTCAAGGAAAGGGAAATTATCCACTTCTCAATCAAGTAAAATATAAGATTTATTAGTAAAATTTGCAAGAGACTAAATGGAGGGAGAAGACTTAATGTACAATGTCCTTCACTGAAATAAGTCCTTTAACTTTAGTTGCCTGGAAGCTACCATAAACTTGACATGTTTGGAAGTTGGATTTTTCTTCCAATAATGACTCATGTTGTTCTTATCTTTCCTTTTCTCTTCAGATTCTTCTTTTTTATCCTTGCTTTATAGTCATTATTGCCTCACAATGGCAGTTGGCATCTGAGACTGTTGAATTCCAGACTTTAAAGTATCATCTAACCTTAATACTAAAATTACTAATCAGTAATTCTCTGATCTTTATCATGGCAATACTGAAAGGTGAAACGTTAAGGATGATGTTTCTCTGAACTAGTTAAGCAGCTTCGTGGAAGGAAATAATGCCAATCTTTAACTTGGATCTTCTTCCAGAAACTCCTCCTAATTGATAAAGAATTGCTACAATGTGAAATCAAAGAAAAAACTTTATGAGCCAAAGTTAAAAAAAATGGATAAAATTACAATTAATTGAGAAGAGCAGCCATGGTGCATGGATGCATTACTATGCCTTTTCTAAGCCACATGGCTAGCAGATCAAGCTCATGATCCAATTCAGAAACTGCTCTGTTTAAGATATTTGGGAAGAACCAACAAACTCATTTTTTATGTCTCTGCCAAATAGCCATCTTAATTTGTTATTTGGTAACAATAATCTGAAGCTATATATTTTCTGATAGTTTTATTAAATTCAGAAATAAACATGAAATCTAAAACAGCTGAATGGATTGCAAGAAAGGAGACACAAGGAAATATGAAGAAATATATAACAGAATTGATAAAAACAAATACGTGTGTTTGAAAGTACAGAGGAAAAATACAGAATAGAAATCTATCTAGAGATCTATGGCAAGCCACATTTTATAGAAGGATATCTGTGATAAAGAGATAAATGAAAAATGGAGAGAAAGAAGAAGAAAAAACCTAATGAAAGAACGGCCAACAAGGAAGTTTAAAAATGATCCAGCGGTAAGATCAGTGGCATTTGAAAAGAACAGAACCACTTAATCAAGGCTTGAAATCAGAGAAGACAGAGAAAAATGAAAGAGATTGGCTGCAGGAAGAGATTAAGAAACAGGACCAATATTAGGCCAACCAATATTTGACCGATAATTTTAAAACAAACATTTGTATCTTGTATAAGCAATTTCAGTGATCTGCTTTATATAATTACTAACATTACTTAGATAGAATAGAAATCTTTACTTTGAATTATGCTATAGGTCTTATTCTGATATTCAGACAACTTGCAACTAGCAGAAACATGCATGATTATACTTGAGCCAGATTGCTATTATCTTTAAGAGATACTTGCCATGTTGCCCTTTATATTTAAAGTTTCTGGTTGAATTGTGAATTTATATTGAACAGAATAGTGTGACATCTTTCAGTTATTTATTGTTCTATACTCAGTCATACTAGCTAAAACTGAATGGTTCAGCATATTACTTACTTTATTTAGTCTATCATCATGATTTATAAAACTAGTAGCTTCTCTTCAAAATCCTCAAGGTATTGCGAAATGTTAAAAAGTGAAATGTCTAATGGTAAAAAAGCTATGGAAAATAATTGTAAAAGTTCTAACTTTGTTCAAGGATAAGAAGCAAGCAAGAAACTCTATGATACCGTAACTGCCCATTGGGATCAATGATTAAGCTATGTAATTCTCTTTTTAAAGATCCACACCTCACAGTGTGTTTGATCTAATGACTCACTAATTAAATTAGTCCTACAGTTATTTAATGAATGTGTTATTATTAACCCAGCATCCTGGTAACTAGGGTCACCATGGGCATGACAACTGAAGCTTGAAGGAGGAAACCTGGCTGTAGCTTCCATCTGCTCTTCCAGTAGGAACTGTACATCCAGGAGACCCCATGTTTCAGACCAGTATCATTAGGAAAGAGGAACCCACATCTATAAGTAGCACTGGAACTATGATGCAACTAATGCTTCTGAACAAACAGTAATTTCATTTTGCTGAGATTGAGTATAGCTTTGTTTTCATCTATTCTGTCCCTTACAGTTTGAGACAAGATTAAGACCTGCACAACATCTCTGGCCTGACTTGAGAAGATGATTTAAATGTGAGTATTATCAGTATTTTTTTCTTCTCAATTCAATCCTGCCTGATTCTTCTGACTAGCAGAATCAATGGGGGAAATTGTATTTGTTTAACAATCATGCAATTTGCTTAAGGACCACGGTGATTTGCTTTGCAACTGCAATATAAGAGATTGTAAAATTGAGTGTAACTCAATAAAAACTGCATGGCTGAGTGACAGAAGTTCCAGCTCCAATGGTGGTGCTAAGTCAAGTACTACTTATAAAACTTCCTATGCTTAAAATCTTTGTGCGGGAAGATTTTGGTGCCTATCCATAATTAACATGCTTTATTTTAGAAAAAAGACAGTTATACCTCAAAATGTCACCCACGTTTCTAAAACAAACACCAGTCAAGAACAAAAGGTAGTATTCTGGCTTTCTAGATTTTTCTCCAAATTTACCATCAAGTATTGCTATTCTGTGAAAAATATAATATTTTACTGTTCTTCCAATCACTCTAAAATTCTATTAACATTGTTGTATTAATATAACATGATCTAAATTTGCTTGTCAAAGTTGCCATAACTTAAATTTGAAATTTTGCTTATCAACATACCATACATTGTGGCATATCTGAACTAGACAAGCTAGACAACTTTAAGATATTTCTAATATATCCTCTTACTTTTTTCATAATTGTACTTTAAACAATATGCATTGTAGAGAAAATACTGTGAGCTCTAAATTTAAGTGCTGAGTGACAAATATAAAAGATCTAAGTAACAAATGCAAAACATTGGAGGCTTCTAAGCCACAAGATCCAAAATGAATAGTTACTGATAACAGATAAGTAATAATAATTTCTAATATTAAAAGAGATACAGTAAAGAAAGAAAAAAGTAAAAGTGTAAAAATTAACAGTGTATAAATGACTTTGTTCTGTTTTAACATGAGTGGAACAAATATGCAAAACTCAACTGAACCTAGTGATTATTGTAACTATCATTTAAATATAAATAAGCTGAACTGGGAATGAAAGCCATTGGTACAAGACAGTGATTCTTTGGGAAAGACAGAAATAATATAATTTAAAAGTAATCGATAAAACAAAATGGAAATTTTGTATTCATTTAATGTAGAATTATGTACGACCTCGAAGTGTTAAAACAGAAAGTATTGGTTCCCAGTTTTGCTATCTGAAATAGCAAAATCCTGAAATCCATAAAGGTTTCCTCATCATGCTAACTTGGATGCCACGGGTGGCAGAGCTCAAATGAATAGAGCATTGGCATTAGTCCAAAAATGTCAACAAAATGTTTGGAGAAATAAAACCTGCTATTGGCAAGTTTGATTGTTAACTTTCCTGACTGTAAGCAGCGGGATAGGGATAGGGATAGGGGCATGCTAATTTGCAGTTATGATACTTTCATGTACCAGATTCTTTGTTTCCTGTTCAGTTGACTTCAAGAAAGAATTACTCAATTGCAAGAAATGGTATAAGCAAATTTTCTCCTCCAGCACTGTAGGGAAACTGTATATTTGTTTATACACACTTTCATGCTATGGTACTAAATTTGGCTTGCAAAAATATAGATAAACATATGTTTATAAAAAGGTAAGAATACCTTTGAATTTACTGAATACTGATGACTATATCCTCTTAACTGTCTTAGCAGTGTTACCAAAATAATTTGTCTGCAGATGATTTTTGAAAAAGCATGTTTATGTTTTTCCCCCCAGTTGACTTTAAGTTGATTTAAGGTGAAACTTATGCCTACAGAGGTGAACTACCGCATTCTTTCCTGTCTATTTATTTATACAACTAAAATGTCTGTTTATTCCATATAGACCCCTTTCTTTTAATTACCTCAAAGAAAGTAGCATGGAAACATTTAGCTAAGTTGTGGTGATAGGTTTTAATGGCAATTTCTGAGATCATACTAAGAAATTCATCCAGTCACTTAAGAAATACAATGATTAAGCAGTTAAATTATATGCTGGATAGCTTACATCATATATTGTAATATACATTATTGAGTTAGAACAATGCTAACTGGCAAATGTTATAACCTGAGCATTTAATCTGAGACCTTGCTTTACTTATAAATAAAATCATACTTTTCTCTTTCTCCCCCTCTTTTTTATGTTAGTGTGAGTTTCTTTTCTCTCTCTTTAATTAATAGAAGTTTAAATGGTTAAAAAGTGACAATAAATAGCAACTATAATATGTTTAAATGTTCATTTATTTTACGGTTTTTATAGTAACCCAATTATATGCTTGTTTATATCATTTGCAGCATTATTATTACAGGTAGTGTTAACTAAGTTCAGATTTCCCAAATATGCTTATAGCAGCAACTAACAACAAGGCTACTCAAACTGCTTCAAAGACAATTGAGTGGGCTCTTTTCCATATTAAATAAAATAGGTTGCTTTGTCCATGTCACTTTACACAGATTAATGTAATGACAAGAAATTTTACTTTATTAGGATTCCATCTCATATGAGAGCTTTAGAGCATTGATATTGGTTTCATAAAATACTGTTATTGATCACAAATGAAGGCAAATATATGTGTCCCAGGATAACGTGGCAAGATCCAATCTGAGTCGTTCACTGGGATCAGCAGTTTAGTTGTCCTAGCTTTCGGAGTCATGCTGGAACCCATTCTCACGGAACTTCTCTCTACCGGAATGTGTGTTTTGGGCTATTCTAAGCCTGGAAAATGGGCCCCATGTCTGTCAACAGGAGTGCTGATTTACCACCAGCTTATCAGGTTCTTAGGAACCAAGGACATGGTAGCACAAGGAAACAGTAGCCAATTGCTACACCAATCAACCAATAGGAAGACACCACATATATATGACACACAGAATAGCCCAAAGCATATACTCTGCTAGAGAGAAATTCTCTGAGGATGGGCTCCAGCATGAGTCCCAAAGCTCAGAAGACTAAACTTTGGGTCCCGGTGACTGACCCAGATTAGATCTTGCAACTTTTATTGATGCTTGGGACTTCGTTTTGAGTTATTGTTTTTTATTCATGTTGTTCATGTTTTGTATCCATAAAGATGTCCTTTGAAGCTTGCTTCTATAAAGAGCAAAGTATATTAGTTTAATATTTTGGCATAAATGTATATAAGATTTACATGTACTTCGTAGAACTGTTTCTAAGAAGGAGGAAAGGAAAGGACTGTAGTCATAAAGGACTTTCTAAGAAGTTCTTACAATTTAAGCTTTCAGCAATATTCACAAACTATTGAAGACTTACAATAACTATCTGAGAATCTTAATTAAAAGCACTCAATACAATTCTAAAATCATCATTGTTATTGGGAAACATTTTTATAGCGTCATACAATTATACAGCATACTGAGAGCATTATCATAATTTTAAAAGATGCTGAACAGCCACATTTCACTTACAGCCATCTTTTTATATAAATGTTATTAAAAGTTTTTAAATTAAGATTAAAAATTAACAAACACTAATACAGAATTAAAAAAACATATGAAAGAAAGAGACTTCCGGATCCGGTTGCAGCGCCAGCGGACGTGCAAAGAACTTGTTCTCTTTGCCGTCCGGTTTCCCCCCCGCCGGTAGACCCTGGATAGGGTCGAAAGTCACCCTGGAGGGGTGACCACCGTAGAGGAGGGCACTCATTGATCGTGGAGGGAGTGGCAGCTCCCTCTGCGGTCCGAGAAATCACCTTTGGGCCGACGGGGAAAAGATCGGCCAGTAACATGGCCGATCACTTAGCTGCTCCAGCCGAAAGTCACAGCAACATCTAAGCAAAAAGAACCACCGTGGAAGATCCGGGTGAGACTTTTCCTTCCCTCTTGTTATTCTTTTGAAAAGCCTTTAGAAACTATTCCCTCCTTTGAAAAAGCAGCGTTTGAATACTTGGGGAAAAAGTAACTACTCTTTATTGTGTATTTGAACTGCTGGAATTCGGGGGATCCTGAAAAAAAAAAAAGAAAAAGAAAAAAAGCCTTACTGTGACTCTTTCTCGCTGTTTGCTTGTCTTCAACTTAAGTGGAAATTTTTAGGGAGGGGGGTGGAGTGTTTTTCTTTCCTCCCCCCCTTCTGAACATTTTTATCCACTTTAAAAAGGAAAAAAAAAACTATCCTGGCTACTGGGTGGAGTTATGTGGATTGGAGGGTTACAATGTATCCAGGAAATTAGCGTGAAGCCCAGAAAGCCTTATCGTAACATTGTAACCATGGTAAAGGAACTGCTGAACTTGGCGCTACGCCCAGACATTCCTGTACTTTTCTTATAGAAAAAAAAGAGAGAGAAAAGAAGAATGGAAGCCTATCCACAGCTTAATTATGGACTCATACTAGCAAAAATCTTGGAAACGAGAGAAGAATTAAGTGAACATTTCAGGACACTTAGGAATGAGAATGGTTCAGAGTTAAAAATTGAATTTCAAACTCCAACTGATCATGATACACAATTGGATTTACAACTTAATGAGATGGAGGATTTATATCTACAATTTACTGAAGAGGAAGATGTTACACGTTATATACAAAGGATGGAGATTTCTGAGGACCAAAGGCAGAATTTAATTGAAACATCTATAGATTTAAAAACAACAGAAATGGACTCTCTAATACGAGACATTAAAAATGCTGACAATACATACAAACAACGAATAATCACCATACTGACTAAGACAGATTACACAGTGCAGACAATATTGGGAAAAAGAGAAGAAGACTATGATCAGACGCAACTGTGGGAAAATGTGTATAATCAAATATTAAGATGGGAGGAGCTAAAGACCCTATTGTGGAAACCTGCTTGGCATAAAAAGAAAGCTAGAATTAGGTTTAAAAATGAGTGTTAAAACTTTATTTGATGGGTAAAATGGTTTTTAGAGACTTTAAGTGAGCTAATATTTTTGAGATTTTTAAGGTTTAAGATTTTAGTCTGATTAATATTGATTTGAATTATGTATTTGATTATGGGTTGGAATGGCAACTATGGAAAACTGGAAAAGTTAAAACTAAAGGAGTTGTATTGAGATTGGTGAAATATTAATGATATTCTTACTTGCAATGATTGAAGAATGGATTGATTTATAAAAATGTTTGATAGAGTATAGGAAACAGAATATAGTGGAGAAATTTTAAAATATACATATATATAATAGCTATATGTTTAGCTTAGAAATAATTAGAAATAACTTAAGTTAATGTAAAATGGTTTAAAAACGTAAAGTTATATTCGTTTATAAAATATGTATGTGAAATAGAATAAGAGATAGAAGTTAATTGAGAAATATAAACTGAATATTTGGAGTAATATGGTCTGTATTATATGGATACTCGAATTGTATACTATATGTCTATGTAATGCCAATTGGAATATGTTAATAGTTAATTAAGCTCGAAACGGGTGGAAATACTATTGATAGTTTTGTTTTGTTTTCTTTTTTTTTGTTTTTTTGATTGATAAAATAGAGAGGGAAATTTTAAAAAGTAACCTAAATTGTTTATGTATGATTATATGTTTTATTTTGTTTTATGGAGTGCCCTATCTCCACGATGAGTCCTAAGCACTTGGCTGTAAAATTAAAAAAAATTCAATAAAACTTGTTATATATATAAAAAAAAAACATATGAAAGAAAGAAAAAAGAAAAAAATGCAAAAGAAAGACATAGATGATGTCTTTTGTAGCAAATACAAATATAATTTACTCTGTGAAAACAAAAAAGGTTACTCTTTACTTATAATTTCTCTTCTGTAAATTTATTCTTATACTGAGACCCTCAAGGGTGTTTTCATGCACAACTTAGATTTCTATTTATTCCATACTCTCCAAATGGCCTACCTCATATAATTTTTTTTTAAAAAAATGTTAATACTATTATCACTGGCTTTCTCATACCATCTGTACGCATGCCACCCAAATCTCAAATTGTGTTTTTCAAAGCCCAAAATCCTTCTATTTCTATTTCTTAGCAAACCCCAATCTCTCATCCAAGCTAAGTAGGAAGCAGCAAAGTATAATTTCAAATCTGATAGACCCATTCCTCTTTTTTTCTTTTCATCTTTAACATCTTATATTTAACTTGGGGAGTTTTTCCTTGCCATACAGATATATGTATGGCATATAATATAGAAGGATAGATAGACCCTTCTGCCATTGTTTAAATGGTATATCCGTTGTCAGAACAGGTATTGTCTGAAACAAAAAATAACATTTTAAATAAAACTTTAATCTTAATCACATTCTCTCACAGAATAATTATACGTTATTCTATTTTAACATGCCTTTTTTAACTTAATTCTATGTCTTACAATAGTTATTTTGAAATAACATAGAATACATATTTGACAGAATAATACCCAAGTATTTCTTCTTCTGAATCTTAAACCCGTTATTCATCAATTGTGTTTGATCTTCTATCTTCATTAATTTTGTTAATATCTTTCTCTTTTGCTTGTTAATATTAAAATCTGCTACAGTACCTATTTTTAAAATTTACTCATTAATACTTCAATTCTCTTAACTTAACTTCTTAATTTATATGATTTTTTAAATCTTTATATTCACAATCCTCTTATCTTCTTTTATTTAATATTTCCAAAATTAAAATAAACAGAAAAGGGGACAATTTATAACCGTATCTAATAACAATTATTTGTGCTATTTATAAAATTATCTTCAAAATTCTTCCAAATCTTTAAACAAAAAAATCCAAATCAAATCATCAAAACCATCCTCTGCATGTAAAACGATCAATGCAGCTTGTTTTTAGTTATGTTTTTCTATGTCAGGCATGTCAAACTCGCGATGTCACGTGATGTCGTGCGACGTATCGGAGCTTTTTCTCCATTGCCGGCAATGGGGTGGGCGCGGTTTTGGGATGACGCGTCCGGCCCACGGGCCGGCAGTTTGACACCCCTGTTCTATGTATTCCAAATATCCAACACAGTTCTAACACTGATCCTTATGAATGAATTCTTGCAGAATTATTTTCAGTCTTTCCACTAAAATCATTGTAAACAACATATAATCATTATTCAATAATACTGGTCTGTAGATTCTTGCTAAAGTCAAATCTTTAGGTGTTAATGTTATACTGGCCTCTCTCCAGGTCTCTGGTATTTTCCTCCCTATAAAATAAAATTCATAGTATTTTGTTGAGGTTGTAATAGTTCATACTCAAATTACTTGTAATACAGAGTCTGGTCAAAGCATCTTTCCTAGTTTACTCTTTTATCATAGCTTCTGTAACTTCCCTTATTGAGGGGACCTTGATGCCTTCTGAGCTTGTTTATGTAAGAAAATCACAAAACTTTTAGATACATTCATAATTCACAAAATCATGGGCACAAAGCTCTGTTTTTTGCTATTTATATATAGGATGCATTTCCATGCCATTATTTTTCATTTATGGAAAAGAATAATAGCTGAGTGAAAGAATATACTTGCGTATAGAAAGTCTCCAATTCAGTGACCGGAATTTCCAGATTTCTTTCTGGGAAAAGAAAGTTCTTATTGTAAATTATGAAAAGCTGCTACATAGAGTAAAACATATTGAAATAGAAAAATGTGGGTTAGACAGCATCACCACCAGATGGATTCATAGCTGGCTGACCGGCCGTACTCAATGTGTGGTCCTCAATGGAACTGCATCTAAAATGAAAGGAAGTGTGTAGTGGGGTGCTCCAGGGCTCTGATCTGGGCCCAGTGCTCTTCAACATCTTCATCAATGATTTGGATGAGGGGATAGATGGGGAACTCATCAAATTTGCAGACGACACCAAGCTGGCAGGAATAACCAAAATAGCTTTGCTGGTATGCTAGTTGCAGGTCTTTATGGACCATGGAACTCTTAAAAGAGTGTATCGTGCCCAGATTACCAGATAATTACTTTATTGCAATGATTTTTATGAGACTGCCTGAGGATATGACTTCAGTTGGCCCAAAATATATTTTTTTATTTGTTTGATATCTATTTTTTTTACCTTTTATTCAGATTCTCAAGATGGCATACACACTGCTTTCTTTACCTATTTTTTTCTACACAGCAGCCCTGTGAGATAGGTTGGGCTGAGAGAAAACAATTCATAGAAGAGAATATTTGTAACAGAGGGTAGAACTGTAGGGTCCTTGATATAAAAAACAAGAAAAAAGTCAAGGAAACAATTGGTCCATTAATGGGAGAAAATGGCAAGAAGGTGACAAGCAGCAGGAAGAAAGCAGAACTGCTTAACTCATTTTTTGCACTGTCTTTACACAAAAAGAAAAAAACAGTCCAACCCATCAAAAACAGTACCATAAAAAACAGATTAGGAATACAACTTAAAATAGGCAAGAAAATGAGCACCTGTCCACCCTAGACGAGTTCAAATCACCAGGACCAGATGGATTACACCCCAAGGTTCTGAAGGAACTGGCAGACGTGATATCAGAACCACTGAACTATATCTTTCAAAGATCCTGGAGCATTGGGGAACTACCAGAAGACTGGAAAAGAGCTGATGTAGTTCTCATCTTCAAAAAAGGGAAAAAAATAAATCCAGGAAACTACTGATCTATCAGCCTGACCTCAATATCTGGGAAGATTCTGGAAAAGATAATCAAGCAATGAATCAGTGAACACCTAGAGGCAAAGAAAGTCATAACCAAAAGCCAACATGGGTTTGTCAAAAACATATCATGCCAGACAAATCTTATTGCATTCTTTGACAAAGTGATAAAATTAGTGGACCAGAGGAATGCTGTGGATATAATTTACTTGGACTTCAGTAAGGCATTTGATAAAGTAGACCACAACCTACTACTTGATAAGATAGAAAAAGTGGGTTAGACAGCATACCACCAGATGGATTCATAGATGACTGACCAACCACACTAAACATGTAGTCCTCAGTGGAACTGCATCTACATGGAGGAAAGTATGTGGTGGGGTACCCTAAAGCTCTGTTTTAGGCCCAGCACTCTTCAACATCTTCATCAATGATTTGGATGAGGGGATAGATGGGAACTCATCGAATTTGCATATGACACAAAGCTGGCAGGAATAGCCAACACTCCAGAAGATAGGCTTAAGATATAGAAGGATGTCACTAGCTAACAAAATGAAATCCAATGGTGAAAAAAGTAAGGTTCTACATTTAGGCAAGAAAAACTAAATTCACAGGTACAGTATAGCTGGTACCTAGCTCAATAGCAGTAACTGTGAGAGGGATGTTAGAGTCCTAGTAGACAATCACTTAAATATGAGACAGTAGTGTGCTGCAGCTGCCAAAAAAGCCAACACAGTTCTAGGCTGCATTAACAGAGGGATAGAATCAAGATCATGTGAAGTGTTAATACCACTTTATAATGCCTTGGTAAGACCGTACTTAGAATATTTTATCCAGTTTTGGTCACCACAATGTAAAAAAGATGTTGAGACTCTAGAAAGAATACAGAGAAAAGCAACAAAGATGATTAGGGGCAGTGCTTTTTTTGTAAGAAAAAAGGTGCCGGAACTGACATCTTGTTAATCTTTTCTTAAAAAAATATATATTCAGTTCTTAACATAAATTTAATTTATTGTATTTAAGGCAAATGTTCATAGTAAATTTTACACTAAAAATTAAAAAAAATATATTCACCAACGATTATTTACCTTTTGCACATAGTCAATCACTGTACACACATTTTAGTTGTGTAACAAAACAAAAGGGTCGTCGCCCACAGTAAGCACTCAGCACGCAACCACACGACCAATCACAAGCCAAGCAGTGCCAGAAGCCGAGCAGCACCATCACAACCAGCGCGGACAAAGTATGCATGCATCAGACTCGACACACAATCAGCCCGCATGCACCATTTTAATGATTTTGCCGCCGACCTGCTATGCTCGACAGGGTGATTCAAGCCCACATGGACCAAACATCAAATTTTCAAAAGTTACTTTTAAAACTTGGAAAATCCATCAAAAAAAGGTGCTGGAACTCTGTCCCGGTGCATTCTATGACAAAAAAAGCACTGATTAGGGGACTGGAGGCTAAAACATAAAGGACGGTTGCTGGAATTAGGTATGTTTAGTTTAATGAAAAGAAGGACTAAGGGTGACATGATAGCAGTGTTCCAATATCTCAAGGGTTGCCACAAAGAAGAAGGAGTCAAGCTATACTCCAAAGTACCTGAAGGTAGGACAAGAAGCAATGGATGGAACCTAATCAAGGAGAGAAGCAACCTAGAGAAATTTCCTGACAGTTAGAACAATTAGTGGAACAACTTGCCTACAGAAGTTGTGAATGCTCCAACACTGGAGAAGTTTTTAAGAAGAGATTGGACAACTATTTTTCTGAAATGGTATAGGGTTTCCTGCCTGAACAGGGATTGGACTAGAAGACCTCCAAGGTCCCTTTCAACCCTGTTATTCTATTCTATTCTATTCTATTCTATTCTATTCTATTCTATTCTATTCTATTCTATTCTATTCTATTCTATTCTATTCTATTCTATTCTATTCTATTCTATTCTATTCTATTCTATTCTATTCTGTTCTGTTCTGTTCTGTTCTGTTCTGTTCATATTCTCTCTGAGCTTGGTTGTTTTCTTACAGACCATTTCATTACCAAACTAGGTAACATCATTAGTGCTAGTAGTAGTGGGGATTGCTCTTATTTTATATGCTAGTGGCTTGTCCTGTCAGTGTTGGTGGGAATGGTCTTGGTGATTCTTTGATTGGGTTGTTATTTACTGTTAGCTTTTTTGTTTGAGTTGGTAGTTCCTTGACTGGGATATTATTTGCTTCTTGATTGTTGGTCTAATGTTAATCTTGGTATTCATCTGGGTGTTGATTGCTAGTGAGGAAGTGTTTTGCTCTTTTTGTTTCCTATTTGTTTTTGTTTTTTTAATGCTTCTTTTGAATGGTATGTAGGTTGTTTATGTCTATATGTCTCTTGAGGCCAATTTGTCTTAATACCAGGAATTCCAGCAGTTTTCGAGCATTTTTGTTCTTAACTTAGCCTAGGATTCTCACAGTTTCCTAGTTGAATCTACCCATGTGAAATCATCATGTTTTTGGCTGCTAGGTGGTGTTCATGGATGCTGTCTGCTAGTCTTCTGCCTATTTGTCCTACACAATGGCTGTTGCAGTCCTTAGCCTGTAGGTTGTTAATAACTGTTTTATTTTTCTGGGGTATTGGTCTTTTGTTTTACTTAGGATGCTTTAGGTTTGTCTGCTATGGTGACAATAGTCTATTTGTGGTTTCTGGGAAGGTTTTGATGCATGGCAATATTATACTTTTCACACCTTCTGTTGGTTGTGCTATATTGGTAGATTGGTCAGGCACTTGTTGATAAAATTGCATGGATATCTATTTTGTTTGAAGATGTTGTATAGATTATCTGTTTCCCTTTTTTATTTTTGGTTGTTCAGGGTTGCTGCAGTATGTTTGTGTTTATGTATAAATAGCTTCCACAGCTTCTCTTGTGGGAGATTGGGTTGTTATTTTGTAGTGGAGCACTTGGTTGGTGTATTTCCAATTTGCTATTACTATTCTGTAGATGAAGATAGCTAGGAAGGGTAATGTGTTGTTGTTTTCTTCTTCACCAATGAAATTTATTTTTTTGCAGATGTTTTTGATGATTTCATGTGTTTTTGGTTCTATTTTTTTATTTTTTTCCCCATTGTCCTTCTGCCTAACTACAGAAGCCAGTGAGCTTCTGTAGCTGATGATGGACACTAATATGGGTATCCCTGTAATCCAAAACCTTAATCACTGCACCACAGTAACTCTCATTGCAATGTTCCAGATGTTAATTGGATTGAGTAGGTTTAGCAGTATAGCACTTAGACACTGTATTGGTTAATGACAGAGTTTAAGGTTCAATTCAAGATGCATGTACTAAGCCCTACCATACCCTGGCTCCTGTGTACCTTTTTGTCTCATCCCAGGTTTCTCATTCCTACCTTTTCTATGGTCCTGACACCAATTACAGTAATTTCATCACTGTAAGCTCGACCAAAAATGAAGAAAGCAATTTTCACTGACTGAAAAAGGTTATTTTGTCAAACACCAGAGCATTGTATTAATGAGTTTGATTCGGAAATTTAAAAGAAAAGAAAATTTTCAGGAAATAAGTTGTATCTATCAAAAATGACAATTACTTTAATTGGCCTTCTATCTCTCCTAAGACTTTTTTTTTCTTCTCTTCAATCATGTCTGATTCTTGAAGACAGATAGTCCCTACAGTTTTCTTGACAAGATTTTTTCAGAAGTGGTGTTCCATTGCCTCTTTCCAAGGGTTGAGGGAGTGACTGGCCCAAGCTCATCTAGCTGGACAAAGTCAGGACTAAAACTCATGGTTTCCTAGTTTCTACATCTTAAGCATGCTATCAAACTAGCTCTTAACTAAGACTTAGTATATCAATAAGCTTAAATCCTAACAAATGGTCAACTTTCTGGAATAATTGGTAAGAAAAGTACGGTGAGTCAATGTTACATGAAACAATTCAAATAACTCTTGATCAGACATGTCAAACTCACGATGTCACGTGATGTCGCGCAACGTATTGGGACTGTTTTGCCATTGCCGGCAATGGGGTGGGCACGGCTTCTGCATGATGTATCCGGCCCGCAGGCTGGCAGTTTGACAGCCCTGCTCTAGATAAAGACATGTACTTTTCACCAAAGATGTATTTTTTTGAGTTGGGTGGCATATCAATCAACGAATCAATATTTAATAAAATAAATATAAAGATACACTCTACTTTAGCCTTTGTAATATCAGCTGTTATAGTTACTTTACATAAATACTAAATAGCTTTTGATCTGAGACTCATTCAGTAGCCCATCCTATCCAGACTGACAGGTTGCACCCCATGGAATAGCAGCATTTATTTGTTTGTTTGAGTTTGTTTAATCAATTTATATAGCTGCCCATCTCACATATGTGACTCTGCAAGGCTTGCAATAAAAATAGATAGAACACATACAGTGCACTATCAAAAATAAAAATACACAACAGCCTGAAGTAATAAAACAACCATATCTGTTTGTTCCAAAATATCTCATCAACAGTGAAGAATTTTCAAAACACTATTTGTGAAGTAATTGCAGAACTTGGTGGCATTCTAACTTCATTGATGATTGTACAAAAAAGCAGAGGAATATGACAGTTGCTTGGAGTCTGTCCTTCAATTATTCAAAGAACACATTACATTGCCATATTGGCTTACACTGTGAATTCTTCGGCTATACATTCTCGAAAGTTGAGATACTAGGGAATATGACATTGAAGTAAGGTCACTAACACTCAGGAGGCTGCTATGGTATATATATCACACCTATGGTTTCTTACACCTTAAAAATCCTGATGGAAAATGTAGTTCTTATCTTGCTTCCTTTATCCAACTCCTTCAGGAGATCACATGAATATACAGTGACTGAGAATGATGGAGAGACACCAGGATGTTTTCATTGCATTCAAATGATCCCTGACTAGCAATTCTGTCTGGCTTATTTAGATCTCTGCAAGGCAAGAGAAGTTCTTGCAGATGCTAATCCTTTTTTTTTTATGAAGCTAGAACGGTTTAGCTATTGCTATTCCTTGAAATATTTAAATAAACCCTTAAATTCAAACCAACATATATATTCTCAGATAGAACAGGAAGCTATCTCATTTTCAGTTCTACATTTATGGGTCACATTAGTCCTTGGTCACAAATATTTAGAGCACATATTCAGTAATCTGATTTTTTTTTATGGCTAAGCCTCAGAATAAGTGCTAGATGCTGAAGCTACAGCCTCAGTGTTCTCTATTGTCCAGGTAGCAGCAATCCCACTGCTATGTCCATGTGTAATACTGTGACTCAGATTGTTCAGGTGGAAGTTCCTATTGAATTTCTTATTTATTACATTGGTTCCAAATACTTCTGCAGATCACAATTCTTCCAGAAAAATCAAAAGTCTTGATTGAATTGGGGGGAAAAATTGAATAAGCAGTTCTTTAGGCACTCAAATATGGCCAATAGGACATTTTTTGCTTAGATATGGCATTTACTCCATAATTACATAATGCCATCCATTCTTTTTTCAAATGTACAATAAGAACTCACTACTACTTATGAGAGAAACTCTGGTTTCCAACATGAATCCACAAAATGGGATTCATAACATATCTGGTCATTTCTGTCAAGCTGCATTGCCAGTAATTTTTGCTACTGTGGTGCCTATCACCTAGCTTCTACAATACTTTTGGACAGGTGACAAGTATCTGTGACCCCCCCCCCCCCCCAGTGGGCAATATCTACTTGTGATATACTCTTATTTTCATCTTTGGAAATGCTTAGGTTTAGCAAGATTTTTTATCAGCTTATGATACACTTTGAGTTGTCAAGTCAGATAATGGTTCTCCATTCCAGAATTAACAGTTTTCTGAATTTGCCCAGTACCTGGGTTTAGACACTTAAAAATCATTCCAAAGTGGTCTGTGCTGTTCAGCAAAACTGAAGATTGAAAGGCTCTGAGATTCAGTATCCAACAAGAACTGTTTAAGTTTTTGTGCAACTATGAGTATGACTACTATATGAGTATATCCCATACATCTATTGGTGCTGTCCCATCCATCCACAGACACAGAGAGACAGACAGACAGACAGACAGACAGACAGACAGACAGACACACACACACACACACACACACACACACATCAGTTTCAAATAAAATTTCCTCATAATAAAGGAGAGTGCCCCGTGCAGTTTGATGCATATCTGAGACAATGTGATGTGGCTGCCCTAAGCAAAATAAAATTCATTGCAGACCAAGCATCACACTGCAATCTTCTAGGCAGGAAACAATGTGCAGGTAAGGGAGTCACAGTTTTAGAACAAGTTGTCAGTCCTGTTCAATAATGAATTTTATAAAATCTCATCATCAAAGGTGATCATCACAGCATAGTAGAGCTCCTGTCAGATACAGTAACTCCAAATTCCTTGCATTTCAAACAATTCTATGAATCCTTTATCCAGAAGGTCACATCCATACCTGCCAAGCATTATTCAATGAAACCTAGGAGTAATGTATGGAAACAATGAAAGATATGTCTCATGAATATGCCAGAAGTCATACCTTCTCAGAATCTGTGCTCACCAGAATCCTCATTGTTGCATCCAAGGCCAAAGTCTACCATGATACCTGGGACAACAAGGCTAGTCTGGCTGCTGCTGACATCAAAACTGAATGATGGTACCTTCACCAACTTCTTACATATTATTTTTGCAATGTTTGTTGATTTATTAATAATAATACTTAATATGTTTATTTGGGGAAAATAAAAAGGAGAGATATAATAATGTCTACTCACAGGATCCATTTTTTCCTGATTTCAAGACAGTTTTGTTTGGGGATTTGAGATGTAGTACTATGGGAGTGAGACTATAACAGAACCTCAGCTAATTTGCAGGAAGATTTTTGTATAATTTAATAAATATAGTTCTGTGAAAACTGGCAATAAGGAGTACAAATTAATTCAACCTCCATTCGGATGGAATTCCTGCCTGGTTGTCCCCTGCCTCTCTCCTGCCTCCTCATGACCCACACAAAGAAATCTCACAATAAGTCTGAAAAATGTTCTGACTACCATATACAATTTCCATTATTATAAAGTGTCTACTTTTCTGAATTCCCAACTCATTATTTTTTTTCTGCTACTGGAACACATGGGAATGCAGGATGGAAAGGCTGTTTTAATTCCTTCAGCTTATTTAACTCCCCTTGCTCATTTCTGATGCCATGACACTGGAGGCAACATCTAATAGAAAACCTAAGAATTGCTTGGAATACTGATGCTACAGATGATAGCCTATAAAGGAAAAGAAATATTCACTGGATGCATGAGAATGAAGAGAAATTGTCACCACTGGAAAAAAAAACTTCCTGCTACCAATCCATGACAGGTTTTCTTAGTAAACCATAGCAAATATGATTATAATTTATTCAATCCATCCAAAAAGACTCTAGGGTCTTTGTCTTAGGGAGATGGAAAACTACCATATGCATTATTATTAACTCCGCTACAAGCAGCAGTAGTGTAACAAATCACACATACTTGTGTAGCGGTCTTGTGTATGAAAAGAATATTAAAAGAAAGCTCAGAGAGTAGCTTAGACGTTTATCAGTGATGCATAGCTCTTTCCATGGATCTCTATTTAAAGGACATTTCCTGTAACAGTCAAAGTACTATAGTACCACCTAGTGGTAAAGCAAATTGTTTTTAGTATATGTGCCTTCCTGTTCTCTATACAGCTGATACAGATTATATTTATATAGATCTATATATTTATCAGATCTTTCAACTTCCAAAATACATACTTGTTAGCATTATATGACACCATAAATCATCACAAAAAGCTTTGAAAGAAAATGATACAAATATATAATTTGCAATATAGCTCAGGAATGCTGTTGATTTCATGATTCAAAAAAGCTTCATAGTATGCCATCAACTGCAAGACCATAGATCATATGGGGTTTATGGCATGTCACCTAAATTGTCATGAATAGCAATACTTTTTTTATTTTTTATTTTCAATTTAATGGCAATGTATTGCATATGGATGCATTTTTAAAAAAAATTCCTTGTTTGAGATATTCTATTGTTTTTCCAGAAGGGCCAAATACATCTTACAATTTTTCCACATAAATTAGATGGAACCAATATATGCAGTGACTTTTTTAAGGTAAAGCAATAAGCTTCACCAGCTGAAGTGAACTTGAGTGTGTGTTCCTTAGTTCCCTATCTCTCTAATATATTACCACAATTTTAATGATAATATATAGAAAGTTTTCCAATATACAAAATATGTGAAAATCATTGCTGATTTGCCCCATGCACAAAGAATTATCACATATGTATACATGCTGGTGGGACTTTACACCATACCATAATTAGATTCAGATGTCTGACATTGGATCTCAGCTCCAATACAGCTTTATAATCAATCATACCATCCAAATTCCAAAGAAAAATAGATATACCTTGCAGATTGCAAAGATGCAGGAATCACAAGAGAATCCATTATCTAGTCCAGGGGTATCAAACTCGCAACGTCATGTGACGTGTTTCGACGTATCGTGATTTTTTTGCCATTGCCGGCAATGGGGTGGGCATGGTTTTGCTATGATGCATCCGGCCCGTGGGCCAGCTGTTTGATACCCCTGATCTAGTCTTACTTGGTATACAGTGATTATCTTTGGGAACTGACTATCTCTGAACTCCAAGAATTAAACCCCACTATTAAAAATTTGAGAGGTGTGGTGGCCCAGAGGTGAAGATGCTCATCTCACACTCAGGAGGCTGAGAGTTCAATCCTAGGCAGTAGATGTTTCTCTATTTGGGTGCAAAGAGACAATATCTGTTCCAAACTCCATGTAGGAGTCAGGAAGGGTATCCAAGTAAATGTTCAGCTCCATTCAGTCGCCATGACTCCATCCCAATATTAGGGATTACAGAGTCGGAAAAAGAAAAAAAGAAAAAGACTTTAATTGGGAAACAGCAGGATTATATCAAGTGGTGAATTCTGTTCAAATAGCTGCAATGTATGCTCTATCAATTAAATTTCACAATCAAAAAAAATCTATTATAATTAGGTGTATAGGCACAATTCATTTGTGACTGAAAACTATATAAATGTTCTACAAATGAGTAAGGAATAATTTACCATATTTTCAATTTCCCCCAAAATGCTATCATCACTGCTTTCCTCTATTTACCTCACAAGAGTATAAGATCAGTGGGGATATAGTTTTCTATTTAAGGAACATCTGTATAATTAATGAAAATGTAATTTGCAATCACAACTTATCTTGAATTCCTGGAAGATTTCACTTAGAGTTGAATATAGCTATTTATCAGACATTGAGTCACTAGTTTAGTCAGTGGCTGACCACATAAGACATATTGATGGACTCAGAAATTCAGATGGATGGCATTTTGAAGATGCAGTGGCAGCAGATAAAAAAAATGTTTCTCCACTACCATGTCACTGCTTTTGTAAAAAGAGACAGAGAATGATATATGTTGAGAATCAAACATGTACCATTTTTTATCTTTCCCTTGCTTGCAACAGACATTCTTGATAAAAAATAACCAACTGGTTAGATTACCATGATTCAGAAAACTTCAAACAGATAAACTTGTGAACTTCATTTTGCAATCTTTTTAGAATGAGTATTTAATACAACTTTATTTTGGATTGTATATAAATTTTGGTGTTACAGTAAAGATTGAGTATATTTGTATAAAAAACATTCTCCCCAAACTATCATCCATTCCTAGTTAAAAGAACAATGTGTATTTGCAGTTATTTTGATCATTATTTTCTTTGAGTAATTATAAAACTATGGCTCAAATCATACTTATTAAATGTACAGAGTGATCTTAATCAAAGAAAACAATTCAAGAGTAAAACACATGTGCATTACATTCAGTTCAGTCCTTGGTAGTTCCAGATAAAACAATGGCTAAGTCATAACTTTCTTATGGTATCATAAAAGATAATGCCAGTTTAAGTTAACAATAAATATCACATGGACCAACTGAATGACTCATTATAAGATAGTCTAATTTGCTTTCTACCTCTCTAAGTAATAAAAGAAGTCAAACTGCCCTGGAAGCTTTAACATCTATTAAAGCTTAAAATAGGGAAGTAATGTATTTCATTTCTCTCCAATTTTTTTAAAAAGAGAATGTACAGGATGCCACAACATAAGGCATAAGGCATTTTCCTATATCACTGTGCAGTACATAGTGTATGCTTCAGATCAGATCTTACACCTGACAACATTATCTTTAGGAAGAGCTTCATCCACACAAATTAGCAAACCAGAGCTTAGGATCTGTTAAAAAAAAAAGTACACAATACAAGATTTGGCAGGATTGCATTATGAAATATACTGGTCAAGTTTCTTGTTCTTTCATTATTCACAAGGCATTTATCTCAACTCTCATCATGCAAGCCATCTTTTAACTATATATTTTTCAATGCACACTGAAACCATTTATCAGTATGCAATGCAAAATTCAAAGAGGCATCTTTCTCATTTGAAATTTAGTTGCCATGAAACGAACAGTGCCACAATAACTCAGACCAAATCTCTGTTTAAGTCCCAGTGGGTTTAAGCAGCAGGAGTTTCATATCATCCCTAAGTATTTTCAATGATGGTCTTTGATGTGATTCAGTGCAAATCTAATTCTGAAATATGTGAACTCAGTGCAAATCATATTTCTGATGCAAGACAATGAATAGTTTTAATTAAGCTGGCAACAAACCCCTAAATATTTCAGCTCACTACATGCTCACACTAACATCAGGAGAATTAAAATGTACATTCCTAATCTATCATAATGATAAAATTCACAATGTTATTGTGTTTTTAAAGGATTCCCATTGTTAGGCAGCATATTCATTATGCTACAGTGACTGCACATCTAATTCCACAGCAGGGAATGTGTTCAAAATACAATATTGCATGCAGCAATAATAATAGATTAAAATACACAGAAATTCAATAAGATGAAATACCGTGCCAAATTCTAAAATCCTACATAGAAAAAAGAAATCACCCCATAATGACATTTGTAATTATGATTTTTTTTCATTTCAATTTGCAGTGTATGCTAATTGTTCTGATAATTACAGCACTTTTTGCATGTTAATTCACATGTTGCCAGCAATATGAAAGAGTACTTTCTGAAAAACTTGTTTGCACCTAAACCTCTGACCAAGTGTATTGGAAAGAAAAGAGCCATTGTTCTTATCTAAGAGCCTTTGTTCTTTCACTAAAACCAAAATACAAGCCATTCACATTCTTATATTGTAAAAAACAATGAAGAGTGACAATTGACAGGAGCTACAAAATGACTTAGTATGGCATAACTGTAGAATACTGATTTATGATCTGGGCATGACTACTTCACAGAAAATTTACTTTCTCTTTGTATGCATTTTTCTCTTATACACACCCACTTGCAATATAGGAATTTAAGTCTTCACTTCAAGGAAATATTATTGATATATTTTTTTTATAAAACTTGGAAAACAGTCTCAGATTCAAATTCATTGCTAATTGCCCTGTATTCTGTAATTATATGCATTTAAATCATTTTACTATAATTGTAACAATATGCATATGGTTGACAGTGATGCTATGGTGAGATTGCTAGATTCATCCTTAGTTTTAGAAGATTCCAAATGTTTAATAAATCCTGGAGTCCTGGGTACTCTCTGACGTTGGTAGTTTGCTTGCTTGATTCAGTAACATAATCAGTGCTAATGAGTGTAAATATCAAGTCTCGAAATCCAGTCTTGCTGGTGAGACAGACATTACTTCTCAACTTGCCAACAAGCTCAGGGGAGGGGGAGAGATCTGGAATACAGACTTCAAAGCTTAAGGAAGCAGACCGTGGGAACCAAGGACAATTGCCAGGTATCTGGCCGGATCTAGAAATGCATTTGTTGTGTTCCTTCGGACACACAATAATATAGGATATTATTGCATTGACAGCATTCTCACAAGAATATTTTTCAACTTGATTGGGCAATGTGACTTGACCCAGAGGAAGAAGGAAGAAATCAGTGCTTTTACTATAGTGATTTGGGTGGGGTCTGGTCAGAGCTGGTTTTACTTTCATATGTGCCGATATGGTGTACTCAATAAAGTTTTGCATTAAGAGACTGGAATATCTCAAAGGCGTTTGATTGGTTGGCTTTGCTAGTCAGAAATTTGACAGTAAGGTTTTTTCTCCATTTTTATATAGTAGCTTGTCCTGACACTATTGATGGGGATATGGTTTTCTCCATTGTAGTTCCTTTATTAGGGTATTGTTTTCTGCTTGATTGTTGATCTGATATTAATCCCTGCTGTTTTTGTGTTGATTGCTGGTCTTTTTGCTTCCTTCATAGCTATATTATTGTATCTTTGGAATTTGTTGAGTGCAAGCTTCCAGAAATTTTCTAGCATTTTTGTACTTGGTTGCATAAACAGAGGCATAGAATCAAAATCATATGAAGCATTAGTAGCACTTTATAAAACCTTAGTAAGACCACACCTGGATTACTGGATCCAGTTTTGGTCATCACATTACAAAAAAGATGTTGAGACTTTGGAAAAGGTGCAGTGAAGAGCAACTAGGATGATTAAAGGCCTGGAGGCTAAAATATATGAAGAATGGTTGCAAGAACTGGGTATGGCTAGTCTAGAAAAAAGAAGGACTGGGGGTGATATGATAGCAGTATTCCAGTATTTGGAGGGCTACCACAAAGAAGAGGAACAGAAGGCAAGACAAGAAACAATGGATGGAAACTAATCAAGGAGAGAAGCAACCTGGAATTAAGGAGAAACTTCATAACAGTAAGAACAATTAACCAGTGGAACAGCTTGCCTTCAGAAGTTGTGAGTGCTTCATCACTGGAGGTTTTTAAAAAGAGACTTGACAGCCACTTGTCACAAATTGTATAGGGTCACGTGCTTGAGCAGGTGGTTGGACTAGAACACCTCCAAGGTCCCTTCCAGATCCATTCTGATTGCTTGCTTGCTCTAGGATTCTTACAATTTCCCAGTTGAAACTATGGTTGAATCTACCCATATGTTGTGAGTTTTATTGCATCCTTAGATTATTATTGTGTCTTCTGATTGTTAGTTAGTGTTCATGAATGTGCCTGCTAATCTTCTATCTGTCTTACATTGTGGCTGTTATAGTCTTTACACTGTATTTTGTAGATGAGTCCTATTTTTTTACTTCTTGGGTTACTGGGTCATTTGGTTTACTTAAGATGTTTTGGAAGGCTTTAGTTGGATTGTGTGTAGGACAGTGTTGTATGGTTGTAATGGTCTGTTGGTTGTTTCTGAAATGTTTTTGATGAGTGTTATTCTTCTCCTAGATTATGTTGGCTGTGTCTTGATGGGTTAAATGGTCAGGCACTTTTTTGTAAAGTTGCATGAGTATCCATTTTGTTGGAAGATATTGTATCAGTTGTCTGTTTTGTGGCATTCTGAGTTTCTGTGATGTATTTGTACTATAAAAATCACAAATTGTGTAATTTGTTTATCAAGAAAACCTACATTAATGACGTGTTCCATTATTAAAGTAACAATGCAACATCCCATAAAAACAGCTATGTAAGAACATTATTCAGACAAGTCAAACGAAATCTTTCTCTTTTCTGATTTAATGCACCAAACATTTTTATAGTTTATCTGAATTTTCAAAATTGTTTTGTTTGACATACTTTATCTTTTGGAATTCTTCCATCAATTATTGCTTGATTTTATTTGGCTCTTTGAATGCTTCTTATCTTGAGTTGGTTTTCTGAATCTATTCTAGTTCCTTTATTATGGACACTTTTTAATATGTTTTGTGTGTTTGTATATTGCTTTTTAGCTTTTTTATGCATTTTATGTTATATGACATTGCATACCAAAACAACTAGACACAAAGACAGTTTTTCCTCCCATGCTATCAGTCTGATAAACACCTAATACCAACAGAGCTGTCTTATGCTTAAGGATATCTAACCATGTAGCAGGGCTATATTACTATTATCCTTCTCATCTTTCCTATTCCCTACTCCTATTGGTATCATATGACTATTACTTCCTTGGTTATATCTTATGCTTTATGATTTATCACTTTGTTGCTTGTGTGTACACTGAGAGCTTATACACCGGAGACAAATTGCTTGTGTGTCCAATCACACTTAGCCAATAAAGAATATTCCTTTTCTTATCTTATCTTTTTATATATCTGTATATTGGTTTTTTGCTTGTTTTTATTGTATTGTTTTTATCTGCTTATAAACTAATACTGTGAGCTGCTCTGAGTCTTTATATAAGAAGGGAAGCCATAGAAATCAAATAAATGAAATAAAACAATACTTTATCTGCAACATACATCTTGATATACATACAATATGTGTACTGCCAACAGTTTTTCGAAGACTGGATTAACTGTATGTTAAATTGTTAGTTTGAAACAAAATTGTGATATCTACCACCCACAAAAAAAAAGCATTATTCCATTTACTGAACAATACATTGTCATGTTCTGGCAATTCCAATTCCAAAAGAGAGCATTCTCTATGTTGCATCAGAAAACGCCAATCCTTGTGGATCACTGTTAACAGTAATTGATTTTAATATTATAGCATTCTTTATCTTATGAGTTTTGGGAATAAGGGACAGCATTATTATGGAAAACTGAGATACAATGTGTAGATATATGTAACACAGCAGAATTTATTCATCCACAGTCCTGCTGGCCTAGTGGTTCAAAAATTGACAGTTGTTGCCTGAATGCTTAGACTTCTATCATCTAAGTCTACCAATATAATTATAGCTTTCTGCTTACCATGTGTACAATCTTATGTATGTGTTCAAGTAACAAAGTGTTATTTTACTAATCTCAATATGCTCTGATTAACACCATTATCTTTATACAACACATAGTCACTGAACTTTTGTTTAGTCGAGTTCTAATTATTGGCCTTTTTCTTCCGTATAATGAGGATAATTTTTGCTACTGCTGTCTGTTGTTTGCTTTGCAGATTAGGGAAGAACTCTGGAATAAGGATAATTGTTTCTCTAATTCAAACACATTTAAAGAACTCCAACAAAATGAAAATGAAAGTAATGGCTAAGCACAGCATTCAACAAATTCAAGTTGGGTAACCTATATTGTTAATAAGGCAAAAAAAAAAAAAAGCATACAGAGGATGGACTCCTGGAATGTTTTCTAACACCTTGGCCAGCAGGAACCTTGAGGCCATTGGTCTTTTTTTTTTTTTTGCAATGATGTCATATGTTGTGGTCTATACATACTTTCTTTCTAGAGACCAATCAGAATGTATACTGTATGCATGTAACCTAATTTCATGACCCCATCAGAGCCCAGTTCTGTACTTTTATTGTTGTTTTGTGCATGTCTAATCAGGAAGGATACTATATATGCATACTTGTGTTTCATCACTGCCCTTATTTGCACCTATGTATGTTCATATCTATGTGTTATGTGAACCATAGTGTGAACTGCATCCCTAGTCTGGGCCATGTGAGATTTAGAATAGAGCAGTCAGCAGAATTCTAAGCTGCTGACCACTGCAGGCTGCCATTCTCATAGGGATCAATTGGGGTCTTCCCTTTTAATATATCTCCCTGGCTCTACCTCATTTTTTGACTCAGTGTGTTATTTGCCAGCTTCTTCTCCCACATGACATTTCATCCTGCTTTGATCTGTTCTTGTACAGAAGATTAAGAATGACCTATGATCTGAGGATCACCATTTCTACATTAAACAGATATTGAAAGAAGATACTTTTTTAAACTGTTGTCTCCTATTGGATGCTGCACAGAGGTTCATGTAATGCAAACACCGGATTCATCAACTTAATAATGGTAATCTGTATAAACTTTGAGATTTCATGGATATATTTTGGTATATTTTGTTGCTTTCTAGTGTGAATATTTTTGTAATGTTAGTTATTGATATTTTTTCTTATTCAGTACTGATTCACTGTATCTAATCTCTAATCCAAATCTTTTAGATTTGCTGAATTTTTACTGGCTACATATTATCCTTTTATCTGTTGAGAAAAAGTGAACCAGAATAAAAATGAAATAAATATATGGTATTTATATGAAGCTCAACTACTTCTGTCTTTATATGTGGTCATTCGGAATGGAAAATGATTTGAGGAAAAGTACATCTGGCTTTTTCCAAGTTAGACATAATAATAATAATAATAATAATAATAATAATAATAATAATAATAATAATAATAATAATAATAATAATAATAATAATAATAATAATAATAATAATAATAATAATAATAATAATAATAATAGAGTTGGAAGGGACCTTGGAGGTCTTCTAGTCCAACCCCCCATTCAGGCAGGAAACCCTATACCATTTCAGACAAATGATTGTCCAGTCTCTTCTTAAAAACTTCCAGTGTTGGAACATTCACAACTTCTGGAGGCAGGTTGTTCCATTGATTAATTGTTCTGTCAGGAAATTTCTCCCAGAACTAAGGAGAAAGAATACAATCAATTCTTTTTTGTGGGGTTCTTGGTGTTCTCTGAGCATGATGGTTTTCTTGAGGACATTTCATTATCAAACTAGGTAACATTATCATAATGTTACCAGATGATGTTATCTAATGTGGTAATGAAATGTCTGTAAGAAAATTACCAAGCTCACCAAGCTCAGAGAGCACCAAGGATGCCACAGTTCAACTATGACCTACAAATATTCTCTTCTAATTCTTTTGTGCATTGAAAAATCTTATCCTCAAAAAGTTCCCAAGTGGGAGGTGGCTAGAAATATGTGGAGAAATGCTTCCAACCTGAATAAATATTTAGCCAAGTTTTAGAAAATGATGTTAGTTATATATGAAATTATCACTATAATTTCTATATAATTTGCAAAATTATGTTCATTAACATCTGATTCTTTTCCCATTCTGAGTTTTGTTCATAACCATTGCACATGCTTGTTACTAGTTTTAATTTCATTTATTTTATCTTGATTTTAAAAAGGCTGCCACCACATATAACAATATCCACAGCGATTGATTTTGCCTCACAAGAAGGAATTATTTTGTTGTGATTGCATAATTATATCAAGATCTATTTAATGTGATTTTAGTAAAACTAAATGCAAAATTTGGCAAAGTTTGCATACCCCAACTGTGCAACTGATTTTATAAATATTCCAGGTCACAGACCAGTATACTCACAGAAGAATAAACCATTTCTGCTCTTTCCTAATATAAGTCACATCTTGCATTTTCACATATGAATATGTGACATTCTACAACTAAATATCTTAATAGAACAATCTTGCTAATTTCCATTATTTAAAGTCATTCTGGACTTTAATCTTATATGTTATTTGGATGGGACCAAAATATACTATATTGGAAGCCAGAATATATATATCCTTCCCCTTGATGTGAGGGCATATTTTCAAAGTTGAAGGGGGTTAGGGGTCAAAATTATCCTTTGGTCCTTGAGAGAAATCCTTTTAGAGGCATAGAATTACAGTCTGAAAAAGCGATCTCTGCAATTTCACTTAAATGTTGCTGCATGGTCCTGATTTTTAACCACAGGTAAGTTAGCTTGTGCCTGATATATGCTGTACTTGAAAAGGAAAATGAACTCACTAAATGTCCTTTCTTAATTATTCAGCCTTTCGTTATGTATAGTTACAACCAGTCATTCAAAATTACAACAGCACATAAAAATGCCACTTACAACTTGTCCTCACACTTACAACCACCATAGCTTCCCCAAAGTCATGATCAGAATTCAAGTGCTTGGCAACTGACATGTTCTTAATCATAGTTGCAGCAGTCCAGGATAATATGGTCACCATTTGCAACCGTCCCAGCGAGCAAAGTCGATCAGGAAAGCTGGATTCACTTAATGACTGCATGATTCACTTAACAACCATAGCAAAAAAGACCATAGATTTGAGCATAATTCATTTAACAACCACCTTGCTTACCAATGGGAATTCTGGTCCCAATTCTGGTCATAAGTGAAGGACCTCCTGCATTTATTATGTTACAGATCAACAATAGTGACAGTTTAAAGTTCTGATACCAACCTCTTCTAAGATAACTTTGAAGTATGAAGTTTAGGGAAGGGTAGAGTTTTATTCCACTCATAGAATAAGGATACATTAAAAAAATGTTTCTTAAAATAATAATAACTAATAATAATAATCTTATGACAGAAGAGATGCAATAGCAGCAGCTGGAGCAGCTGGCGCTAAGCCAAGAAGACACAAAATTTCAACCCTGTTAACGCCTATATACAAGATGCAGAATTAAAGCTTTAGTTAGCAGGAGATGTATCTTAATTGAACATTGGCCCTCTGCCATCATAATTATATCAAAAGCTAAATTAGACACTAGAGTTATGAGGAATAATGATAAAGCAAATAAGGAGTTGTACCACAAGAGCAGTAATTAATTCAGGTAGCAGGGAGCACAAGGTAATGCATTTTTCAACTTGGTAGCAATATGCAAGTATTTAGAAACCTATGTCAGGTCCTACATCATATTTTGTACAATTTTTTTTTTTAAGGCGGGTTGTGCATATCATTCAGCCACCTTACCGTTTGGCTCAGTTTGGCATGATTGGCAGATGCTACTCGCTGTAGGGCCAGGATTGAAATAACAGGGGTGTTTGGGGTTAAGGCTGAAATTATTTGGAAGAGTTTTTGGAAGCCTATCCTTAATTTCATATTTAAATGACCTCAGCTTCACTCTTTTAAATCAAGTATAGATATGTTCAACTAGCCTGTTTAGGAAAAATCCATACCTTAGACACAACCAAATTATGCATAAAACCTGATGGCCAAAAACTAAAAGAGAAAAAAATCCATTTGAATAAGACTACACTCTGTTAAAATAAACAGTATTCCTTTTTCTCTCTTAAGAATGCACCTCTTGATTCTAGTTTTGTCCATTTGTCCATTTCTTTCTCACAGACACCTTTTGAAGAGTTTCAACAGTTTTCAAAATATGAGCTTCTTCTCATATGACAATAAGCTAAAGACATAATTTGAATAATGTCATGTCATGACAAGAACTATGCTCAGGCCCAATAAAAAGTCCTTTTTTCTGTGGGGCATTTTTTTCCCTGATAAGGTGGTGGAGGTCCAAATGTAATGAAACTGACTCTCCAGCATTCCACATCCTACTGACCATAAGAGAGCACTAAGGTATTGACTAAGAATTAAATATTTTTCTATGTGACTGTCTTCCGAGCATCATGACTGTTCTTATCTAAAAGATTGCTATTTTGAAATCACTTTCTTTTGCCTTTCTTCTCAAATGCACAAGCTCCTGAATTCTTCTATAATATTATTAGCTAGACATAGCTTTGGTTATACTTACAACATATTTCTTATAAATAGAATTCCTTTCTATTATAGCTATAAAATCTGCTTTCCTAATCTTTCCTGAGGTCAGATTCTGGTCATGCTATGTGCACAAATAGAATGCTTCAACCTCCTGCATACACTTTTACGATTTAATGTAAAAAATAAATAAATCTATTTTTGTAATGAAGGGCCACTTCCATGGCCTAGGAATTCTCAGATGACAACTGAATTACTCAATCTCTGGGAAAGACATGATTATCTTTAGACTGAACTAGGAAATGCTACTTTATTTCAGTGTAGAGTTTGATTAAAATGATCATAATCTGTTGGTCACCATTCTTTCTCTCCTTTGCACTAGAAATGGTATTTTGACCTTAGGAATGCAAAAGTATAAGAGTATACATGCATACGAAGGATCCATACATACTATATCAGACTATGTCCACATGTTTACACAATGTCTTCTGACAATAGGCAACCACATGCTTATAATAATTCCAGATATAGATCTTGAGTATATAATTCATAAACCTTTCAGGTAATATAAAACTATAATAAATAATAGCCATTGAAAATCCTTTCCCCATAAATGTGTCTCATCTCTTTAAAATTGGTAACTAGAAAAGTGAGTCCTATGACACATATAGATAAATATCTATATGTGTCGTAGGACTCACTTTTCTAGTTTCTGTGTGAAGAAGTACTTTGTTATCTTTCAGTTAGTTGTATTAGATCACATCGTGTTCTGGTGTGAAAATATAAAAAAAATATTTCCCAACCTATTACTATGGCTATGAACTGCTTTGGACTTGAGTCATACCTTTTTCTATACGTATATACAGAGAAATGAAATAAACTCCAATGCTACAACGTAATCCCATAGGTGTATTGATAAACAATTTGGTTCATTTTTTTTCCTAGCTCTACAAAGGCTAAAAAGAATGCAGGATTATTCCAACTTTTCTTGTTCACTGCCCTACCAATGATGGTTCAACATCGCTTACCCAATGTACAAACATTAAAGCAATTAGATTTGCCCATGCAAGCATTTATTATATGTTCATATCTCAACAGGCATACCTCATCTCAGCAGTAAAGTTTGGATCATATAAATGGCTTAATTATAACCCTAGGTTTTCTGCAAATTACTGTACACAGAGCTCATTAAAAGACTGCTATTCCAATGCCATCTTGCCCCTCCTCCCCAACACGTATATTACAGTTTTTAAGAGTGGCATCAGCCCAGAATTAGACTTATCTCAAATATATTTTCAATTAACCCCACTTTGATGTTGATAAATCATGAAAGAAATGTATACTAGATTAGCTAGTATGCTATCCTGAATTTTACACTTCATTTGCCAGCAGAAGCCCAAGATTCTTCCAATTGGTTCAGTATAATGAGCTCCCATCTATTCTATTTAACTCTCTCTCTTTAATGTACATATCCATTATAATTTGTAGTTGAGGGCTCCATCTACTGATTTCAATAAATATGCAGAATAAATATTTAACTATGTTTCAGTTTAATCATTATTATCTAATTTCCCTGTAATGAATTACAGGATATGTAATAATATACTGGGATGTTCATTGAACAGTAATCTATATTTTAGTTGTTAGATACTGCTGATTTTTTAAAGAATCTATTTGGTAAAATAAGTTTCCATTTTACATATTCAAGTGTGAACATCTGTTTCGTGACAGCAGAAACTCCAAAGTCATTCAACTAATATGCCCATCTGAAAGCCCATCATATGCCATATTAGACAGCTAGTCTTCTCAATCATAAACTATTTATGCCACAAGAAAGTTCTTCCCCCCCCCCAAGAAATAGCATTTCTTTTCCAAATTTTTCTCAAACAACAGTGATGTGTACATATGACCGGTTATTTATGAACTATTCAAAGTTATGATGAATACTTAATATGACTGTTTAAAGTTGAAAAATCACTATCTTCTTGATTACATTCCCAGCCATGTAAGGGTATAAGCTGGGCATCAATTGTCATCATTTAAAGGATCAAAGAATGACTTCTAAAGAAATAGTCTAAGTATATTGTTTAAACAGGTAGAAAACTTCTTTTCCTTCAAAGAGTAATTAATAAAATTTACCAGATCAGATTCCAGAGCTTCACTGGAAGTGGTTATAAATCATGTCAAGATCAAGAGAACAGATGATAAAGCAACCTATTACATCTGCAGGAATTGTTGATTAAAACTGATTCAGTTTAACTAAATGGAGGAATACCAGACATCTCTGTCTCCTGATGCTGAATATGTGTATATTCATTCATTGTTGTTGATGAAGACCCTGGCACCATTTTTATGGTATTGAAAATAGATATAATCTCTCCAAAAATAACTTATCAGGCCACTTAGGGCATAAAATGTTCTTCCATATATTGGACATGTGTGTAGGCACAGGTAGTATGCTAGTGGCTCTGATCTTATACTGCTCACACCTGTGTTGTGCTTCAGCAATAGGTCTTGCTTTAAAAGTTTGACAGACCTTGTGGATGAGGTCTTATGCCAGCAATTCTCAGGTGATTGTGTCTATGTCAAACAATTTCAAGGAAGTCTTTAATGTGTCTTTATAAAGTTGTTTTCTGCCTTTCATGCAAGTGTCTTCCAGCAGAGAGTGTGCCAAAGATATGCCCTTGGGTATGTGCTTCTCCAGCATACAAATGGCATGACTTGCACACCAGGTCTGGGCTCTCATCAGCAGTCAGTGGACTGATAGTAGATATGCTCTAGATAAAACTTCAATATCCAGTACTTTGTCTTGCCATCTGATGCTCAATATCTTGCAAAGACAGGTCATGTGGAAATGGTGGAACTATTTTGCATGACTTTGATAAACAAGCATGCAGAAGGACAGCAAGTACCAAGGCTCTTCACTTTTGTTACTAAGCTGATTTTACCAAAATCAGAACTTGTTTTTGCAATTCTTTAGTTAACTTCTGCATTAAGATTCACTACTCAGGAGAGAGTGCTGCTAAGGTGATTAAACTGGCCTACAGCCTGTAGTTTCTGTCCCTTTATGATTTTTGGTTCTTTGTCCAGTGCATGAAGAGCAGGCTGGTACATGATCTCCATCTTTTGGATGTTAATGATAAAGAGTTGTTGCAAGTCATGGAGAATTTATTCATACTGACTTGCATCTTTGGTTTTGAATCAGTGTTCAAGGTACAATCATCAGCAAAGAAGTCTCTCAGCTCAGTTTCTTTCACTTTAGTGATGACTTGAAGCCTCCTCAGGTTGAAGAGCTTCCCATCCACTCTGTACCTCAGGTTGATTCCAGCATCACTATTCAGAAAGGTATCATTCAACATGACATTAAACCTTATGCTGAGTAGTGTGGGTTCAAGCACACAACCCTTTTTTATTTATTAGTGACTGAGATTGCCATAGATATTCTCCACTGTCCTGCATCCTAGCCATCACAACATCATGGAACTGACGTATCATCTGAATGAATTTGGTGGGGCAGCAGAACATTGACATGATTATCCACAGGTCTTGTTGGTCATATTTCAAAGGCTTTTGTGAGATCAAGAAAGGTAGTGCAAAGTTCACAGTTCTGCTCCTGATACTTCTCTTGCAGTTGGAACCAGTAAAAATCATGTCAAATAATTCCACAACAGGAGCTACTTTCAGATTCTGACAGCAAGGCCAATGCCAGCATATGCGATTCTAGCTGAATCTAAATTAATGTTGGAGTCAGTGTGAAACTAAAAGATTTTATTGGCAAATGTCACAATAGGCTCTAGTTATTCTAATTCAGAATTCTGAAGAATAAATGTTGGTTTTTTTTCCATAACACTGAACAGACTCTGAATGTGTATCTCCAGATGCAGGGCATGCCAAAAAATATTGTCCTTATCTGTATGTACTGCCACAGCATAATCTCTCAAATAAGCAATAAGTTGTACCTTTTCAGAAAGTCTTCCTCCACCTGCAGTCCAGCCATTTTTCTTGCCACCTTGGTCTGTGAATTGATTTAAAGAGGATTCAAAGGATCAAGTTTTCTATTCCATATTTCCTAGCATGCTATCCAGGCAACATTATTGCACAATATGCAAGATATAAGATAGATGGATAGATGGATGGATGGATAGATAGATAATTTAAGATGAGTGCCTTTATAAATATGCTAAGTTTTCCAAATAAATTAGCATCAGTACTGCCTTCAATTGTAAATAAGAATTCCATATTTATGACATCTACAGACATATCAACTATTGTACTTAACACAAACAGGGATCTTATTTGGCAGACTGTTTTAGAAAGTTGTGTTTGGACACTTTGAACAAGCCACAAGAAGCTGTTTTTGTTTGAAGTGTATTCTTATTTGCCACTTCATTATTTTGATTCTTCCCCTAAAGCTTAGGGGGGGGGGAATCAATATATTCAAATGAAGGCTGGTCCTGTAATTGAGGACTACTGCAAGTGGAAAGTCCTTGGAGACAGCAGCCAGTAATAAGTATTTAAGGAGTTGAGCCAAGAGCAATGCACAATTTCAATGTCAATCAAAATAAAATGCCTTCCAATTAATTTTGTTTTTTGTTTTGTGGAACTTGTTGAGGATCACCTATTTCTCCTTGAATTCAGTAATATTACTTTGACTTAGAATAAAGTTGAATTGTATAAAGTTGTATTCACTAAATATAATGCTTTTCCCTTTATTCCCATGCCTTACTATATTTTATTGAGTATTTTTATTTGTTGAATGGCTTCTTAAGTAAGGCTTTTTTATTACATAAATGAACACGTATCACACAATATTCTCACAGTGTTAGTAAAGCAATATTTAGAAACAATTTATTTCCCTGATAATGAGATGTAACCAGGACTTTACAATATCTAAAATATGCTAATGAAAAATGGATAGGAAGAATATAGTCTGATTTGGGATAGTTTCATGAACATTTCACTTTGGGGGAAAAGCAAAACACATTTTATTTTTCATTACATTAAATGAAAAGGGAAAAAAAGCAGCAGAAGCAGAAAATGTTGGCATAGTCTAAAAAATGCAGTCCTACAGCCAATGAAACATCTTTCTATAACAGCAGTTAATGAAAATTCTTGAGAATCTGCAACCTCTTCCCTGTTCTCCAAATTAATACTGGTCTTCAAGTAGGACAAAGGTTGGATTACTTAAATTAACATTTTCTAGATTGAAATTTGCATTTTGAGAAATCAATATGAATGTTCAAAAATCCCAATTAGCAGGAAAGCCTGAACATTATACTTAACAAAGAGTCATTTCTAATTAATGATGGCTTATTGTCTCAGAAACCCATGCTTATGGTGATGAAACATCTCAGAATAAATTACACATTTCAGATTGGAACGTTTTCCTGTGTATGTTCAACATCTTCCCAATGTCTTGGACCTTCTTGCTGCAACCAGATCCAGCATGTATCAGAGATACATAAAACCAGGCTGTTGCCAGAAAATGAATGATTCAAAAAACTTCATCTACCCACGGGGTTCATTGACAACTGGAGGCACTAATGAGTTCAAATCTGTTCCAATATTTCATTTGTCAGCTCAGTTTAAGGAGAAGACTGAGTTACTTTGGAAAATTATCTTCTTTTCTCTTTTTTATGCTTTTTCCTTATAATTGTAGCTTCTTGTTTTTTTATGATATACCGAGAAACTCAGTTTTTGGTGTGATGGTTAAGGCACCAGGCGAGAAAGCAGCAAACTGTGAGTTCAACTCCTGCCTTATCCATGAAAGCCAGCAGGGTGACCTTAGGTCAGTCACACTCTCAGCGCAATTCACCTCACAAGGTGTTGTTGTGTGGAAAATATTGCAAAAAATAAAGGCATGAAAAACAAACAAACAAATAAATAAATAAAAAATAACAAGGATAGTTAATATTTAATGTATGCAAAGTGACTTCAAATATCCCAAACTATTGTATTGTTTTCATGGGTTATTAACATAACTAAAGAGTCTGATTGCCTATATTTAACTCAATGTGGCATATATATTAACTAAGGGGAAAAAACACCTACAGTATTCAAAGTAGAAAAAATATCACTGTGAGTTATACAGGCTAGTGTGGGAGTTAAATGCTAAATAAGTGCACTTTCAGAACAAGCCACAAGATGTCACAATTATAAGCATATTAAGTTTTCAGGCTTTGAGCTTTTTCTTCAGTGTTTATGTGAATGTATCATTACATTCACATTCACCATTAATGAAAAGTAGAAAGTGAAAAAAAAATGCAGAGTAAATATGCACATAAAATATGCTATTTTCACACACATGACAATCAGTGTAAGAAAAAACTGTTTTAAATTTCAAGTGTGAAAGCACCATAATCTGCTATTTGTTCTAACTGATAAAAATGTAAGAATTACCTTTCCTTTTACAGAATGTTCTTGCATGATTGAAACCAACACAGCTAATGCTAGTTTCATTTATTATTGTTTATCCAGAAGTAAGTTCAACTGAGGTCCACAGGATGTATTTCAAATTGTAGCCAAAATCTGAAAAATCTGCAATTAAAGTTCTAAAAGAATTTTAAAAACTAGCGGACTGTAAGGGAGAAAAAGCATCAGAATCACTACATATTCTATGGGATGACTAAGCTATGAAATGTGTTCAAATCTGAGAAACAAGCATAAAGGCTAGTTCTTACATAGAGGTGGTAAATTGCATTATACAAGATGCAACTTACCTATGTTCCATTGTATGTAAATATACAATCAAGTCCAATCCTATAGATTACAAATATCTTCCTATAAAACATGAGCTTAGTGAAATTCAAGACAAAAATAATTTGAGGCAAAGGATCCCTTATCCTTATTTTAGAACAAGCTAGTAAAACTTTCAGAATTTTCATCCACCATAGGGCTAGCATTGACTACTATTTTGACTATGCTATCAGGGTCCATTACTTTCTGGGGTGTGGGTGGAGGGATTAATTTAAGGATCCAATCTGAGTCAGTCCCAGTTTATTCTTCAAAGCTTTTGGATTTGTGCTGGAGCCCATCATCAGAGAACTTCTCTCTCTGGCTCATGCTGGAGCCCATCACCTGGAGAGAGAGAGAGAGAGAAGTTCCCTGATGATGTGTTCTAGCACAAGCCTGAAAATCTGGAAGAATAAAACTTTGGTAACAGGGATAGACACAGATTGGATCCTGCACCATTATCCTGGGACTCATATATTTACCTTCATTCACGAGATTAAGTTAAAATGAATGTTGTGGCAGTATAATACAACTTTGCACATTTTCATTATACATGTTTCCAGATGCCTCTGATGCTTCTGCATAGGAATGATAGAAAGACAGTTTCAGACATGGGGTATTATTTTATATAAAATATAAAAATATTCTACATTAAAAGTTAGGAAAGCTTTATTGATTAATATGTAGTTTGCAATTCCTCTGAAATTGGTTTAGGATTACATCATCAGCTTTCCCCTAGGGCTCAGTAGAAATGCTGTTCTAGGAAATTTCAAATTGGAATCCTTTAGGGACCTCTTGGGGATATCTTGAAACCAAAAATATTTCCATTTTCTTTTTATAGGTACCAAGAGAGAGCAGAGTGAAATGTAGACAGTTGGTTGGATGTGATTTAATATTAAGAGGTGTGGGAGATTAAGAGTAGACAATGTCCTTGGAGTCAATATTGAAATAATAACCTGTAGAGCTGAGACAGTAGGAAGCTGGAACCTCTAGGAAAGGAGAGGGTCAGTGGGCTTTCTTGCTTGCTTGCTTGTTTGTTTTGTTTATACACCTGCCCACCTTATAACAAGTCTAGGCAGGTAACTCCCTTTCTTTCAACTTGTAGAGTACATCAAAGAAATGATGCTTCCTGGCTATAAATCCTATTTTTTTTAATGTCAGGTCAGTTATTGGTTAAATATATATTACCTATTATTCAATCCTGGATAAATATTTTTTTTCAAATAGTATAGTATTGTTGGTAGGAATCAATACTGATTTGAAGGCAAAGAATTTTATTTGATAGTATTTTCTTCAAATTATATTTAAAAGGTTAGCATACCTACATTCTAAAAGAGGGTAATTTAGAGTTTGTTTTTCACATAATAGCTACTCACGAAAATTATGCTCTTCATTCTTGAATGTGCTGTACAGCCTCTGTTTTTAAAGGAGTTTCTATGAGAGTCATATCTTATTTTATCCCTAGAATAGCAATCTATAGCGGGCTGAGATGAATTGATGTATCCAAGATCATGCTGCAATATTGTTTTCAATGGAAAACCAAGGTTTCTCCCATTAAAGACCAACGCAAGTAGCCTTGTTCAAGCATATAACAGTCAAATGAGTGCAGATATTTATACATTCTGATATTTATACTTACACATACGAAAAAAAGCAGTCCAACACATAATGAATTCAGTCGTATTCCTCACTGTGCTCCTCCTGATGTTTGTTTCTTTGTTTTAAATCCCACTTTTATTATTTATACAAATAATGAAAGGCAGCAAACATATCTAGAACAAATTCTTCCTCCTATTTTCCCCATAACAGCGACCCTGTGAGGTACGTTGGACTGTGAGAGAGTGACTGACCCAAAGTCATCCAGCTGGCTTTCATGGCTAAGGCAGGACTTGAAATGGTCTCCCACTTTTACCTGATCATTCTCTGTAGTGGAAATAATAATAAAATAACAGCCAAGAGAAGAGTGTAGGATTACAGACTGTTGAGCAGGAGAAGTGGCAGTTAGGTTACATTTGTGGTGAAGGGAAGAGGAATGGAAGTTATGGGCTGGAATATGGAAAGACCAGATTTGGCTGTCGGAGGAATGGTAAGATAAAGTAAGAGATCAGCAAAGGGGAATAACAGGAGAGACGATCACAATGGATAGATAGAGGCAAAAGAGAATAGTACTGATAAAAAGAAATGGAAAAGAGCAAGCTTATGGAAAAAGGAAATAAAGAAATGGGGCAGCGATATGGGCACAGAAAGAAGGAGGGTGGAAAAATGAGAGAGCTGGGTATTCAAAGATGCTCCAACTTCTAAAAGAACAACCTCATAGCTGTCAGCTCCTTTTAGATTCCCAGCTGCAAATAAATATACAGACAAAAGCAGATGTATGATAACTCTAATAGAAGAAGCAACATTGAAATGAGCAGAAATAGTAACATTCATTAGTTAAACAAGTCATTCTGAACAGTTCTTACTGTTCTTTCTGTAATCAATGTCTGACCATGATTAAACAATTTAAGAGAAATACTCTGTATACACCCAACCAAATGCAATGTATTGAAGTAATGGAGTATTTCAATAATAATGTGACTTGTAAATTTTGAAGTCTTACACTTTCATATCAGATTGCCATTTTTAATCCAAGTGGAGGAAAAGAAAAGCAAATTTATACTTCACAAATATAAACTAAATTTATCTTGATTTTCTTATAGTACATACTTTATCTACATTATGTTACCATGATGAAAAACCATTTTATATACTACTGATACAGCAATTCTTCTCACATATTATAGGTAGCCCCAGCTTATTTGGGCATGTGGCCAGCTTGACATTGCTCATGGCAGAATGGGATGTCTGGGATGCCCTGTGCCAGGCCCAGCCCTTGAGCTCCCTGGGGCACCAGGATGGTAGGTGGTGGGGCACATCCAGCCTGGCTGCGGGGCCCCGAGATGCATCGGTGCAGAGTGCATGGGGCAGCTCCAGGGCTGGGGTTGGATGGGGTTGGATGGCGGGGACTGAGTGTGTAGGGGCCACAGTGTGGCAAAGGCAGGGCACGGGGAGGCACATGATATGGCCCACATGGTGCCACCTCCACCCCGCCACCTGCCTTGACTCCTTTCATGGCTGCGGCACCAGCCTGCTGGATGCACTGCCTGCCCACCTCCATCCACCATCTTCTTATCCCTGCCAGGCCAAGTGTGCAGGGGCCATGACATGGTGCCACCCGATGCCACCACCTGCCTCGCCTCACCTCATGGCAGCTGCACCAGCCGGCCAAACATGCCATGTGGCTGCCTGCCCCGTGCAGCCACATGCAAGCAGAGTGTGCCAGCCAAGGGGCTGGAGGGCTGTGGCTGCTGCTGGACACCCATGCGCTAGCGGCCTCCTGGATGAAAAAAAAATAAGACATCACCCCAAAATAAGCCTAATCAGTCTTTTGGAGCAAAAATTAATATTAGACCCGGTCTATGGTAGGTAGATATCTGTAAATTTCACCGCAGTCTGAGAGTTCCTTGCACAAAGAAAGTCAGCCATCCTGAACAATATGAAAACTATATGCTAATTTTGTCTTTGGGGGTAATTCCTGATACAGAGAATTTTCAAGCATGTATCTAATACTTTACTGTTTACCACCTCATTCTAATGATGTAATTCTAGAAAAAATGAATTTGTTGGGTTGCTGTATAGTTAAATGATTATAAATATATTTTGTTTTATTTCTGTTATTTTTGAACTATGAGAAACCTTTCCAAGAATAAATTCTACAATTTTTCAGGAAGTTTACTTTTGGTAGTAATAATGTTATACCTGTTGTACATAAATTCCATGACAGTACACAAGTAGTCAGTGAATCTTGTTCAATAGACATTAGTTACAACTTAAGAATAATCCTCATTAGGGTATATTTTGCTTTTATGTCTAGTAATTATCTTTAGTAATAAATTAATAGAACTATAGTTCAGTTTCTGCAACCCTGTGGTCCTTTGAAATCAGAATGCTTGATTAGATGAACTTTTATCTGAATCAGCAGAATTCTTCTATTTACTGTGACAAAGACAATATGCATTGTAATATTGATGGAATTCTTTAAATTTATTGTGATTATGTACTTTGTGATGTTGATTCTGTTGTATATGAAGCATTTTGAGTGTTTCAGCTTCTCGGTGGAGATAATTGTGATATATGTTTAGATGCCTTAGCTGTCAAACACAAGCAACCAGATTCACATATGAAGATTCAAAATTACTGATTTATTACTCAAGCCTATGCACAGTAATCTTGTCAGACTAACAGTTTGTAACTGATTAAAACTATATATGGATCAATGTCATTCAAGGGGAGTTAGACTTCATCTCTTGTGACCATGTAGAGATTCTAAACTGATGTCCTACTTGACTCCTTCTCCTGGCTCTGCCAGTCTCTCTCCTACATAACTGATGATAACCCGACCACAGTTTCTTTTTTCTCATTGTTACATTCATTCTCCTACTCAAGTTAGTAGGAGAAACAACAACAATAAAAATAAAATATATCCAGATGAAAATTGCCTAGTTTTCTTGCAACTTGATTGGTCAATTCAGTGTATTGACCAATATACTTTTAGCAACCATTTTGAGGGATATCCAAATATAAATTATAATGGAATTATGTAATAATGGAATTGAGTGGCGACCTTAGACAAATTGATAACAGAATTAAAAATTCTGCACCACACATCAAAATATATTCCTTACACAACAAATTTTTAAAAATTTTGGTTATATAGAAACATAGCTAGTGTAAAAGAAATCTGAAATTGTTTTAAAGATTTCTCTGTTTTTCCTTGTTCTGCTTGCTTTAACAGTTTTATGACTAGTTAATATGAAATGAAGGATTATATTTGATTAAAGAAAACCCTTGTCAATGAAGCTCATGTTAAAAAGAAAAAAAAGCAGCCTTAGTTGTAATCCAGGTATTATTACAGCAAGAATCACTAAGCAATCTCACCGTTAAATTTTAATCCTGGATGAAGAAATGACTGTAAGTGCATCAACATGTATACAAGTAGCAAAAATAATCTTATTTGGGATTAACTATAGAGATTATAAAGTATTTATAAAAACACTAGGATTATTTGTTAGTTCAATGTGTTTCAAAAAAGCTGCATACTCTGAAGTTATTCTCACAAGCTAAGCCACTACCAATTTTGAAGAACTGATACTATAGAATACTGCTGAGTGCCAGAATCTGGATCACTCCTAAAAGAAATGCATTGTATATCACATGAAACAGTGCATAGTTTTGCAATATTTATACACACCACAAATTCAATTCCTTATGTATGTTAGAGAGAAGAAAGAAAGCATACAAAACTATCACACAATACTGTTTGGTTGAACAGGCAATTGGCCTATGATTTCCTGGTGCTACCCCTTTTGTTCGATCATTCATTATCAGATAGATTTTGCTGGAAGTTAACCAAGCTTTAATTTCACATCCTTGCAGTAAGTTGTTAAACTGATTGGCAATGGTTGAGTACAGAGCAATCAGATCTTCAACCAAAAACCATTTCTTGATCATCCTTGTCCTTTTTTTCACAATTTCTGTTGTTATTAAAAGTTCTTTCATGAAAAAATTGGCAACTTTAAAAGTAAAACTATTGTTAGAACCTATGAGAAGAAATGAAGTATAAAGTGTATCAAATTTAGAGTTACATAAAGGAAATGGATATCATTATAAAGTTAATAATATAGCAGCATAAGACGCATGGTTTTAGTGGCTCCGTCATAAGAGAAGTAAAGCTTCAATATATTTATTTTGGTAAGGCTAAGGGAAGAGCATTAAAACAAGCAGTAAAAAGTCTACTGTGTTTTGTTAATGTTATAAAGATATTTAGCCAGGGTAAAAGTTCCCCTTATCAAAGCAAAGGGAGGTCTTATTTTATTTTAAGTTGATTTCCATTATTTGTCATCTTCCAATATCTTTAGCTTTGATGAAAAAATATATATTGCAAAGCTAGTTTTATTTCCAACATTTTCTCTCAACTTTAAAATTATTTAGTAGAATTGGAAGCTAAGCCCTGAAACCAGAATATCAATTTGAGTCAATAAATTGACTCTACTTACTCAGCTGTCTACTCCCTACTGAAATTGGGAGAATTTGTCTCTTGTCTCTAAATCAAGGATAGCTTTGAGAATAAAACAAAGATTTCAAAAATGTAAATTGAATTGAATTGACACCAAAAGATGTTTCCAGTATTTAAATCCAAGAACCTAAAACAAAAAGCTTGTTGGTTATGTTCAGTATTGACTGATGGGTAATTTGACATATCTATCTGTGCTTCTTTCATATTTAGGGAAAAAAATCTTTGGCACTGATCACTAGAAGTAAAAGTGCTATCAAAATTTGTGGCAGGGGATAAGAGTCCTGATATTTTTTATTTCCCATCTCTTTTTTCCTACATCTCTTCACATACATACTTTCCTGGGGAGTAAGTAAGTTGTGCAAGGCACACAGAAGAATTAAGAAACACTAAGGGAAAAAATAAAGTACAATATAAAAGAACATATAACTACATCTAGTTTATCCATATCTTTCTGGATGCTATTCTTGCTTCTATTACATCCTTATTGTATTGTATGTATCTTCATTGTATTAAGTATTGTCTTCTGTTCTTTCAACATATGTTTTTCTTTCTTTTTTTTTCCTTTTCTTGTTTTTTGGTTGATCTTATTTAGTCCATATAAGCATGATTTTTTATGTCTTTCATCTCACTCATATTCTGGTTTCACATATTTTTGCAGTTTGATTCTTATTCTCTCTATGACACAACTTTAACAAAATTCTTTCATACTGGTCATTTCTATTTTTATTCAATCCAAAATTCTTCCAAGATGTGTTTTTGTTATTGTTTGGTTTTTTGTTTTGTGTGTGTGTGTGTGTGTGTGTATGTGTGTGCATTTGTGTATGTGTGTGTGCATATACATGCCTGCCTTTCTGGTCTAGCCTTTATATCTAGTATTTCCTAGAGGTTTCCTATCCAAATTACCAGGCTCAAGTCTGTTTAGATTTGGCACTCAGACAAGGTCTTTAATACATATTTGCCATTAAGACAAAGCAAAAGATTTTTACCTAAGCTACAGCTTGCAAACATTATTAAAGAAAATACAGACAGAACTGTCATTTCCTGAAGAAGGCATCAGAATTCTAAGCATAATAAAAAGAAGACGAATTTATCCAAGTTGGAAAACATATTAAATTTGGAGTGGATAAATATATCACAGCAATTTGCAGTAAACTATGAAGGAAATACATATATGTTCTCTGATGATATTTAATTTTAACAAGCAAAGCTATATATATATGCAAATGAAAAAATGTAATTTTCAATAAGCATTGTTTTTCACTTAAGATTTGCCTATAAAATGAAAGTATTCTGTGAGCAACTACATTTAGTTCTTTGATTTTACTATTCTCTTCATCAAAAAAAAGTTCCCAGAACATCCACAATGCAGAATTCCTAGAAAACTGTTTTACTTGAAGCTTATTACAAGTTACTGAATAGCAAATTAAGAAGGAATATGCTGCAAAACCCCTGATCTGCTGAAAAACCATATGGCATAGCTTAAAACAACTACTTGATTCTATACGTATACTGTATATAAAGAAGCAGCTTATGAGTCAGTGGACAAAAGTATTTTATAACAGCATTAGGTCAAGCATATTCTGACAACAGTCTGAAACACATGAAAAAAAGGAAAAAGGGAAAACAAGGGTCAACAAAGTTTTGAGATGAGACAGAAATGGAACTACAGGGCTCAGTATTAATTATACTGAATCCATACAAAGGGATGAGGAAAGATTTTAGTGACTCATTACTAAATCAAATAATTGACCTGAATATTCCTCTGTTTTCTATTGCAAATTCACTTCTCCTAGAAAGAACAATAATTGCAGTATAACAATTTTATGGAGAGTTTTGTTCAGCTCATCACTACTATGTAGGATGTGAATAATATGTAGTTTGGACATAATTGCCACACTGTGGATTTGATTATTATTAACTTGCAGGTTTTCCACTGAACTTTGTTCCTGTGTTGTTTTAAGACTTATTCAAAACATTAAATCAGAGTTGTGAGAGACTTCTTGTGTAGTTACACAGTTTCATTTACCTAAAATCTTAAGGTATCAGGAGTTATGTCTGCCCATCTCAGACTTTTATAAAAGAGGAATTTATGAAGTGAGCTGAAGTGCATTCAGTTGCTGCATTAAGACCGTTTTCTTAAACTTCAGCTCTTTTTCTAGTTAAGGAAAGTGTAGAGTGGGTCACTTGAAAAAAGTCCCTCCTAGAGAATATCTTTAGATATTTTGCTAAATCTTAGATAGCTGGTGGATTCTTCAATAGCTGGCAGAGCAGTGGAAACTTTGGTAGGAAGTATTCTCTGGAAAGAAGAAAAAGGCTATAGGATAAGTCTGGAGCCTACTTTGAGATTCTGTCTGTTGGCTACTGCCAGTCTAAACTAACAAGTCTCTATTCCTCAATTACCCTATTTTAAATCTCCATTTTTCCTATAAACCTGGGTTAGGCAATACCTTATATCTCTTTCTTTTCAAGGAACAAATCAATGTTAAATCTTTATTTTCTTATCTAGTGTCCTTGTTCCAGACTTTACTCATTCTTACAGCTGAGCTAAGACAAAATTTTGCTAACTCAGCAGAAGTGAGAGAAGCATAATTTGTTACTAAGCTATTGTCAGGCATTCTTGGAAGCAGGTTTGCATATAGAGCTCTGGGAATCAGTATTGTAATTAATAATATTAGCTGCATAGCCAATATTGCTGGCCAGGAACCTGGGTCAAATATTTCTTAAATGTAACAAGAACATTAGTGAACAGGAATTTAGAATGAGAAGCAGAACATAACTGCCCAAAATGTCAAAAAAATAACTAGGAGTTATTACACAAACAATTTAGAAATGTACTGGAATCCAAAGCTGGGGGATGCCAGCAATCTTAGACAATCAATTTCATTTCTCAAACTTTATTATTTTTATACCTTACAGCATGATGAATAATATAAAGCTGTCCTTTTCAGTTTTGCCTTGAAAGTGGAATATCTTCAGGCATTAAAAAATAAACTAATTCCTGAGACACAGCTTTTGTAAGTCCCATAGGGAACATGCCATCTCTTCAAGCAAACGTGTATGGAGACTTCAGAGATCACTTTGTAAAATTTGACAAAATGTCAAATGTTCAAAAGCTGGGGGAAAAAGACTTAATTAAAAAAAAAAGAAGCTTCACAAATGTGATTGACACACTGGAGACTTTAGCTACAAAGCCTTCACAATACAATCAGTATCATTTTGAGACTCCTGACATTTTCATATGCTTCAGCTTTACCTTAGAGAGATCACAGTCAGAGACAGGAAGATAATTCACTCTCTGTTCACATTTGATAAATGATGTTGATCTCTAGAATACAAATGGTGTTGCTAATTTGTGTCAAACCTGACTGGAGTTTTTGCAGTGGTATCTTGAGGCATATGTGTATGCAGCAATAAGGCAACCAATCTCTCTCAAATGATTATTGTAACTCATCAGCAATAGTTTAGTATGTAGCATTCCCTCCGATTTTAAATATCCTTCTCACATCTTTTAAAAGATAAAAAAGAAACAGAAAAAACATAGAAGCATCATAAGAATAAATGATTCAGGTTTTGTCTATGCCAGGTTTCGGCTGGGTTAACCGTTAGGTCAAAATTTGAAGTCTTTCCTTTCTTTGACAAATGCAAAACTTTATTGATTTAAAATCTTCTTTGAAATACATTTTTCCTGGCTATCTCTTCAGTAAATGTTTATTTTGTGACTCCATTTGTCCTTTAAGATAACAGTATAGGATAATACATATATATCTCCCCAAACCCCAGATATCCAAAATATTGGGTATCCATGACACAGATCCTTTAAATAATAAACCTCAGATTCAATTGCTTCCACTGAGAGAAACAAAAACCTTTGGATTAAATTCTTACTTATCATCTTGAGATGTAATAACCAGAATATGATTGGTAGTCTTTCTTCTATTCCTATCACCCCGGTTAATCCCTCCTATACTATCCTACAGTATAGATATAGTATACTATACTATATCTGCAACTCTTAAAATTGTATCTAATGAGAATGCTATTGCTGTTTTGAAAATATTCTGTGATAAATTGCAATGATAACTTTAAGGACTCTGGCACTCTAATCTGTAGAGTCTATAGTGCACAATTTAGCAGAAACTTTGGCAAAGGCTGTTTGATCAATAGTAGAGTCCTCTGTCTGAGCAAATGCTAAAACTTTTAAGGTTCAAATGGCATTTAATGACAATAGTGTTGGTAAAAGGATGGTAACAGCATTAAAGAATGACAGAAAAAAATTGTGGGGTTGCAATACAGATCCTTGAAGTTTTGCTAACACCAATCTTTATCTGATTATGCATTTGGGGGGAAAAATAAACTTATTCAGATCCCAGGAAGGTGTTTGAAATTGGTAGTGCAATAATATCTGAAGTCTTTATTAGCAATAGCATTATATACCACTCCACAATGCTTTACTGCACTGAGCAGTTTATGATATTAGCATATTGTCCCCAATATGGGTCTTCATTTTATCAATCTTAGAAGGATGGAAGGCTGAGTCAATTTTGAGTTGGTCAGGATCAAACTCCTGGCTGTGGGCAGAGCTAGACAGCAGTACTGCATTCTAACCACTGTGCTATCAAAGCTCCTATTATCTTTATTGCTGAACATATCAAGGCATGTAAAAAATGATTTTGCACATTGCTAAGATCTCCACTTATCTGTGGAGTGATCTTAAGAAAAAAGAATGACCTTTAAGACAAATGGCAATATTTGAAATACATATACAGAATCTAGAATGCCTATAAGCACGTATTAAACTGTTATTAAAATATGGCATAGAGACAGAAAAAATTTAAAAATTGGATGATAAAGTTGATACAAAATTTTAAAAAAATATTTGCAACACAGCAATGGGAGGAAATATGGAAAAATCAATATAATTTACTGCAGGTGCAATTTAAGAGAAAATTGGTAGAAAAATGTTTTAGAGATGGCATATTAATAAAGGCAAAATTACAAAAATAATACACTGGAAATGTTGATCAAAAGAAATATTTCAACATATTTGGATGTCATGTAAAATATCCTCAAAAGTATTATAAAAAATACACAGCACTATTTAAAAAAAAATAAAAAAAACCAATGTTGGAATTCAAATCTCAAGACGTTTTATTAGGAAGTGTTCCAGAACATATACCTAAAATATTGCATCCGCAAAGACAAATCTGGATGAACATTGGAAGAGTCACTTTGCCAACATCAAACTGAGAAAATAAACTTGGACGATATGCAGCAAAGGTAACATTTCGAAGAAAACAAATCTGACCAAATTTAAGCAGACACTCAAAGTATGGTTTTTAAGAGTAAACAACTGACATAAAGATTGTAATCAGAAATAATTTATATGCTTATTAAGATATCAGTTATAATTATCAGTCAAAATATAATCAGAGAAAATCTGAAATCAAATAATTTTGCAATAATATTTTAATTGTTTTTTCTTTTCTTTCATTTCTTATTTTCCTGTTTTTCCAAATCTATACAGCATATTATTACATGCATTTATTCTTAGACAATAATAATAATTGTGGTAGAATCTTGTTTTATAAATATTTCCAGTTATTTTTTTTAAATAATTTTACAATTTACTTAACCAATTAATGGAACATTAAATTTCAAATTTCAATTGTAAACTCCCTTTATTTACTGATATTTTATTCTTTTATATAATATTTGTTTTGTAGCCATGTATTTTTTAATGAAAAAAATCCTTTAAAAAATACTGTGACAGTTATTTTACTATCAAATATATTACTATAGCTGATAATCTTTGTCAAATATAAAAAATAGGACTTCTTATATATAACAATATAACAAATTGTTATGCCATATTCTGTTGCTATTTAATTTGTATTCTGTTATAGCAAATATGATTTTATTTAAAAGTTCAGTAGAACTCATACTTAATAGATAAGCTGTATTCATTTTTTTTCTAGCCTATTAAACTGCTAATTCCAAATTTTGCTAATATTGAAATTATCTAAATTGTAAATTCAACCTAAGCTTTCTTATCACACACTCACAATAAACATATGTATCAATTATTAGTCTCATTATGACTGGTTTAACCTAGAACTAAGGAGAAATTTCCTGACAGAACAATTAATCAATGGAACAACTTGCCTCCAGAAGTTGTGGGTGCTCCAACATTGGAGGTTTTTTAAGAAGAGATTGGACAACCATTTGTCTGAAATGTTATAGGGTTTCCTCGTTGCCTGGGTTTGGACTACAAGACACCCAAGATATCTACCAACTCTCTTATTCTGTTATTTATAGCAGATAGTTTTAAGAATCAATATAAGGAGACAATTACACAAATCAATTTTTATGGATATAAAATGAATCATCAAAGGCTAATACTGATCATGAAAGATTCTTTTGCGGTTCTCCTTTCTGCCCTCTATATAACATGATCTTGTAAGAAAATGAACAGCTATTTTTATGTGACACAATAGCCATAAAATGCACAAAAGTATTTCAAGGATATTAGAGGGCTGCAAATGCTGGATTTTATAAAGAATATTCCATTAACTATAAAGATCAAATACTTTCTGTGGAGGAAAATGATAGGATTTAATATTGAAGATGTCAGTTATGAAGACCACATGGTTACTGTGAGGAATAACATTTAACCTTTCTCTTGAGGCTGATGGAGGCCAATGCCGTATTTTATTATCAACATTGGCCGGTGATTTATTACCACTGTTTCTACTCCAGTAAAACCACATTAGGCTGCTCTTGATGTATCATTTGTTATCTTCAGACTCTCAACACACATTCTGCATGCATAATGTCCCTTCCTTATACCATTTTTACAAACAACAAATATTTAAATAATGATTTTAGATTTATCAAAAAGTTGGAGAATATAAAATATAGTTGGCCAATAGATTATGTGAGACAATTGCTGACACTAGCATAAAATTTGGGTCTTGCACACAGTGATGTAATGTATCTAAAAACATCAGCTAAATGTATACCAGTGCATTTAACATAGATTCAAAACTGGAGAAGAATAAATCACTAACCTGCTTCAGGGTAAAGAAAGCCTTAAGGAATAAATCAGCTACTGGGTTATCTGTCTATACAGTGCTCCTGTGTTAATAGCTAATGATTTTAAGATAAGACAAATGACAAGAAGTAGCATTTCAGATAACACAAATAAAGTCAAGATATTAGAAAATACAAAATAGCAAGCATATATTGTCCTTACATTGCAGGAATTACTTTCACAAACCATCAGTTTTGTTTAATTTAGATTAATAATCCCATTATATATCATTCTTATTTCAAAATATTATTTACTCCCCCCAGATTGTGTGTCAGTAATGAGATTTTCAAATGTTTTGTGCAATGACAGGATATTTCAGAATGATGAGAATATAGATAGATCAATGATGACATTTCCAAAAGAAATGTTGAAAGGGAAAGCATGCCTATTCACAGAATGGCTATCACAGATGTATTGGCCAAGTTGAAACCATCCTAGTTTATTTCCTGTGCTAACTTTCTTTCTTTCTTTTGTGTTTCTTATAATATTGCTTGTTTTTAATAAACATTGTAAACATTCCAGAGTCAGCAGGAGTTAGGTGGCAGGTACATTTAATAAATTATTATCATTGATTGAGCAAATAAGCAAAGGTTTAGACCGAATTTAGCATTTTTCTTCATCTATCAAGTCCTTCTCAAGGACTAGGAGTAGCCAGGTGTTATTGTTTAATAAAATTAAATGTATCATTGCAGGATGTAAGCTGTTACAAGTAAAGTTGCTGTTTGCAATTGACTAATGATTCTATTGTTATACACACAAAAATATGAATTCACAGCTGCCAGTTCTTTCATACTCATTCAAGTTATTCCCAAGAACCTAGGATTATCTATCAATTCAGAATTTGCCAAAAGTGCAATATTCCAGTTGACTCTTTGCAGGTTTTTAATCAGAATTTGCTTAAATTGCTATTAGGTCATTTTGGATGGTTGAGAATGCAACCATCTTAACCTTCTTAAGTGTCCTCATTCTCCTTTATCTTTTGAAAGAATCTATACTATGACTGCTGTTAATCATTAGTGTTAGTCGAAGGAAAATAGAGTATAAGACCTTACCAGAAAGATTTTGACTATAGGTGTTAGCCTACCATTTCTGCCATTTCCCACACATATGGAGAAATATGGATATGTATGTGTATATGTGTAATATGTTTTAGTACAATAGTAATTTTAATTTTTAAGTGCATACTCAAAGACAACTTAACATTGGATTGTTTATCCTTACTCATTTCCATTAATAAGTACAGTGCATCTCTATCTATAGCAGCACATGATAATTTATAATCTATGCCATTTCTACAATCAGTGTCAGGATGTGACAAGAATGGACAACTACAGAGGACCAACGTTTTATTAAGGCTCATCTATCCTAACCTCATGAACTCCATGATATACAGAGCAATAAAATGGTGGAAAGCAATTTTCTTTTTTAAAGTTATACTACTGTACTTGAATACACTTTCTATTGGGCAACTACTATAATTCCTCATATGTAATGAATGTAGTGCCTGATCTGATACAGAATTCTAGAGATTTGTTTCTGGAAATTAACCATTTTAATTTCAATTAAACTGAATTAATCAGTGGGGAACTTGGTTTTCCTTAGATTATATAGGAGAGGACAAAATTTCTAGATTTCATATGTAGATTAACTTGTAAGCTGATTTATGTTCCTGGGATATCATTTCTTATACATGCCTTTTTAAAGGATGTCTTTTCTTTTCTTTTATTCCTTCCTTCCTTCCTTCTTTTTTTTTGCTTTTATTAACATTTTTAATGGATCAGTCACAACTGTTGGAAAACAAAGTTTGCCTTTGTCAACAGAACCTGATTTTTTATAAGACAATAAGGCAATTGTCTCAAATATATTCAATTAAATGTTAGTGGGAATACTTCACTACTTGAGAAACCATTTCTGTGTCAATAATGTCAAGAATGTTATTGTAGCCAGGGACAGATGAGCTTACTAAAAGCAAGACCATATAAATGCACTGTGCAGATCATAAGTTCAAAACTAGAACAATATATGAAAATAGACTCCTCTGTGCAGTAAATAATGGTGAATGACCATTTTTTTATTATCCAATTAGTACAGATGTTGAAAGGAAATAACCTACAGAAGTTGTATTAGAGAGACTTGATTAAGGCATGCTAACGATTATAATATCATCCAGTTATTGTGAAGGTCATAAAAAGCTTGACATCATTATAGCTATTTCAGCACACTGATGATTGGAAGACTTCTCAAGTCATTAGTAGAAATCTTGCCAAAGGTGAATAAAATAAATATAAAATATAAAATAAAATAAAGTTAATAATAAAGAAAATCAAGAAAATCAATAACTATTACAAAAACATATGCATTTTTACTTGAAAACTACACATAATGATTAAACTACATTAACTTTTAAAAATAATATTAGATAACATGATACTAAATTTTCTTTACATTGTACTCACGTTTAAGAAAATTGTTCAGTTCTATATTACATATAATGTATTATTCCTTAATTATAATATGTTGTTTGAACTGAAATTATAATTGTTAGATTATATATTATAATTATAATTGTTAGATTGCAACCTGTTGAATATTAACCAGAGCTTGATTCCTATTATACATAATGAAGCTTACTTCTAAGACTGCATGTACAAGGTTGCTTTGTGAAGAACACAGTAACACAATAACAATTTTAAAGAGTTATGAGTGTTAATGCAAAGAATGGTACAATCTAAGAAAAGGAGATTTTATCGATTAATGTATCATGCACATGACAAGTTCTATAAAATTCTGCTTGAAAATAGCACTATTTATGTGATAACAATATGCTATCTAATCATATCCCAGCAGGTACTGACTGAATACAATATTTATCAGCAGAAGTGATTTCCAACCAAGTTATTATCTGCTTTCCAAATTTTATACTGAGGACAGACTGCTGTGCATCACTGCAGTAGCTATCATTACCAACATTTTGTGTAGACAGCAAACTTTGGATGCACTGGGAATATTTATGTCACTACACAAGACCAGATCATAGGACGAACATAAAATTTGTGTGAAGTGTTACATAAGGAATTATTTCTTATGAAATATTTGTCCCTAGTTCATTTTTTTCTCTCTTCACTGAATATTCTTAGTATATTCAAGAGGACAGATATAATCAATTTTATGTGATTCTCACAATGCCATTTCATTGTGATCTCCCCAATTTCCAGCTCACTAAGCAGCAATCACACCATGAGAGGTATGTTGAATACTACCAAATCAATGGGAAACAAATGGCAATGTATTATTAACAAAAGTTGAAAACTTTTACATTTTGCTCTTCCCTATATTATAGTTTTATTGTTGTTGTTGTTGTTGTTGTTAATGAAAATATTGAATTCTACGATAATGAATTTGATAAAAATAGTTTTATCGTGAAATGTTTTAGTCCACTTTGTTGTGGTGAGTTTATGAAAATAAAATACTATGCAACAAAATAAAGGCCATAACTGCATAGACTGCTTGCTTGTAAGCTTGGCACAGATGTGAGTATGTTAAGCAAGACCTATTACCATGTGCTGTGGCTGTTTCATATGTTGTTGAAACTGATGCTCATAAGAATATTTGTCTACTATTTTTTTAAAATCTCTACTTCAATATTTATAAAACAAATAAGTGGAAAAGGGGTATAATTAATATAGGAGTTAATATTCCATGACATAATTCTGAGAAGTCTAGGATATACATTTACTCTTTTATTTATTATTATTTATTAAATTTATATGCTGCTCATTTTGCAGTTCGATATCCCTATTTCACCATTTATTTACTTATGGAAATCAAGTCGCTAGATCCTTTACTTTGTAAATACAATGGGAAATACACATTCAGATAGTCTAGATTATTGATACCTTGGTTGAAACTAAAATTTCATTGAAACTTACTATTTATAATTGCAACTTTATCAGCTGGAAGCAGATGCAGTGATGCTACAAATGTCAATGCTTTTGTTTACTTTTGTCCAACCAGCATGTAGCAAAAATCCTTGCACCTATTCCCTAAGCTATTTCTTATTTTCTATTGTTAGATTACAAAATAGTCCTGAAAAACGTCTTCTATTCTCTATATAAGAAAGTAGGCCAAATGAACAATGCAAGTTGATATTTTTTAGAAAGCCTACACATGTATTATTTGATTACTGTATGATCATTATTTTATGATTTCAAAGAATGCTTCAAGTCATTACTGGCTGTATTCTCGTCCATAATCACAATATGCTATAAAATGAACATTCAAAGCTGGCTCCACTAGACTTAAACTCCTTCACACAATTTGCAATGGAATTTAATTTTATTTATTTTAGTTATAAAGCATTAAGCAGATAAATAAACAACTATTGCAGCGATTACAGACAGATTACAATACGCAACATTTTTTCTCTTTGGGGAAAAAAGTCCTGTTTCTTATTGCAAACAAAAGTTGAGGTGCATAATGTAGACTGATTTTAATTTTAATATTAAACTTTGCTTTGATATTGTATTATTTTATACTTGATTTTATAATTTGACTAATTTGAGTTATTGTAAAACAAAAAAAGTTAATAATGACAATAATAATATCCAGGAAGATATACTCACAAGTATTATTTATAAAAATAATTGGGCAGGTTTTATATATTACTGTGATAGAATTGATGATCAGAAATTGGGTATTTCTATGTCATTGTTAGTAGAAATAAAATTCACTTATCAAGTTTTTCCATTTAATCTGACTTAACAATAATATATTCAAATGATATACTGTCATATGGAAGACAGGTAAATAGTTGCACAGATAACATAATGAATTTGTGTTATTTACCTTTTGTACTTGCCTATAATTATAATTGATTTTTTTCAAATAGTATTTGATTAATTTTTATTGCAAAATGGAAATTATTATAAAATATTTGACAACTTAAGAGAATTTTACATATAGCATAGACATAATTAAAATGTGTACAAGTATACGCACCAATGAAATATAACCAAAAATTACTTATGCTTATCCTAATATATGTGTCCATTCTTCTTTTCTGATAGTGTTGTAATTTCTGCTTTTTATATCCTGAAGCAAACACAAGCATGTAATGATAAATTATGATCACTCTGGAATATATTAGCTATCATCAGAGGAAGAACAAAATCAGTGTGTTTGAACCAGATTTTAGTATTTGCAAACTGCACTGGCGGAACTGAATTGCAAATGCTAAACCAAAAAATATGAATCTTTCTTGGATGAAGAGAACAGTAGCATGGAAGGCTGAGTTTTAAAGTGAACTTCTGATTGAAAGAGAAAAGTCTGGTCTTGATTGTCACTCTATTTATTTTATCTTTTCCCTTTAAAATCAATATCACTCTCATTACCTTCATTAAGAGAGTTTTTAAAAAAACCTAAAACAACACAACCTGATATGGTGTCAGTTGGATTTTTTTAAAAAAGAAGTTAACTCTTAAATTCTTCCATGTCTTATTCTTTAACACTATAAAAACCAATATAGTATCCATAGAGAGACACAAGGGGAAGGAAGGACCCTTATGATGTATGTGTAATGATATAATCACATGAAAGCCATCATTCATCCTTATGTCAGACAACTTGATTCGAGAGCAAACTTGCAGCATGTGCATGATTACATCATTGTACCCTTGTTGTTAACACAGTTTGCTAGAGACATCAACAATATGAAAGAAGAAAAGTTAATATAGTTTCAAGTTATCATGATAACGTGCCCATCTACTAATTCATGAATTCTTGCTGTATTTCTTTTCCTTTATAATACATTATTGAGGTATTGCACTACAGTAATATATAGTAATTGATGTATATTCATAATGACATTAGAATAATGTAATGTACTTGAAGATGAAAAGATTTCCTTCCAAATTAGACAAACTGCAAATGGTAAATAGGGAGGAAGTGAAACAAGACTTTATACAAGACTTTGCATAAATCCGTTCACTGCAAGGAATGCTCTACTTTTTTTCCCCACTGAAATTCATAGTATTATCACATGTAGTGTTAAACAGGCTCGATTGTCTCCCAAGCATTTGAGTTCGACTGGCATGCTGTAAAAATAGAAACTCCTGGGAATTCAGAAATTAGCTGCATATATTAGGACTTGTGATAAAAACACCTGCATCATTATCACATTTCTGCTAATCTGTTGCAAGTTTGTGCAAATCATTTCACCTAAGCAAGGGCATGTGTTGTATAATTATTAGGTTTCTGCTGTGTAAATACAAATGATATTTTTCACTTAAAGAAGAATTGGAGGAAATGAAAATGGGACTTTCAGAATATACTACACAAAAATCGGAACAGAAGCTACAGGAGTTGAAGAAATATTATACCGAATTAGGCTTTAAAAGTATGGGCTTTTCTAAACTTTTGGAATAAGTAAGGATTATAAATTATTAATCTGGGTTATAAATGAAGCAAATTTCCCCATTGTTTATGATTTGAAAACTTGAGCATTATTTCCCATAAGATATTCCTATTAGAAAAATACATAAGATATTGATTTAAAAAAATATTATTTGGGTGAAAAATGTATTTCAACAGATCAATAAGAAAAAAGAAATTGTTTTGTATATTAATCCCTTACTAAATCCAGAACTTGTGTTAAAATTTGGGCACGTTTGTTGGTATAGAGGTTCATTTACATGGTGCTGTGAGTTTATATCCCAAATATAACAACATATGATGAGAATATTTTTCCTAAGAAAGTTGATGTATGAAGTGGTCTCCTCCAAACTAGGTAGAACTTCTGAGGAATATATAAATATTACAGAAGGAAAATTATTACTTTTATTTAATGTACAATTTAGGGTTGATTAACACATGGAGACAAAACAATGACTGCTCAAGAGAAAATTTTCAGAAGGACAGATCTGTTTCAAGAATATATATGATTTGGATTTAAGAGTCTTACATGCTAAAATTTCAAAATAGATTTTATTAAATGATTTTTAGACCATAATCATATGAGTCTGGAATAGTATAGAATTCTATACTAATTCTTTCTGATGGAGACTAAGTGAGAAATAATAAAATAAAATAAAATAAATAAAATAAAATAAAATAATAAAAGTATTTTTAATAATTCAAATAAAGGTACCAATTTGAGAATGGTTTGAGATGTAAGATTGAGAAGAAAGTAAAATACTTGGGTATTATTATAATACCAATTATATTTTATTTAAACGTCCCTAAGTTAAGACATGGAATGAAATTAAAACTGATATGTCAAGATGGGATAAAGTACTATTGTTACTGCTGGGGATAATTACTGTGATAAAAATGAATATTTTGCCAAGAATGATGCTTTTGTATCAAATAATACTTATCTGGACAATTATTTCACCATTTAAACAGTGACAGAAAGATATGTCTAAATTTGTAAGGCAGGAGAAAAAACCCAAATTAAATAAAAGGTACTGCAAGATGCTGTCTGATGTTTAGAATGGATGAAAGAGTAGGTATAATTAAGAAACAGTAGACAATAAGATTGGAAAGACACAATCTAAGATTTTGATGGCATGGATATTTAGGGTATGATAAAGCTAAAGTTAATGTAGATTTCAAAAATCATTATGTAAGTTGTGCCTGAAAGTACATTTGTGGTTCCATGAACAAGAAGCATTTTATAGAAAATACTATGTAAACATAAATGATTATTTTTTTCATGATGTATTAGAATTTTCTCAGGGAGATTGTAAAATAAAGTCAGAGAATATAGTTGTCAATGTTTATTCAGGTTATAGTTGTCAATGTTTATTCATGTACAATTATCATAAAGGTATAAAGATAAAAGATTTTAATGATTTTGAATAAGACTGAATTTGAAATAGAATTACTGTGTTTCCCTGAAAATAAGATCTATCCCCAAAATAAGGTCTAGCTTGATTTTTACATGTGGGCCTAATATAAACCCTATCCCCAAAATAAGCCCCAGTTTTGGGGTGAGGTGCACATGTAAAAATCAAGCTAGGGCAGGATGGGGGGATGGAGCTGCCCCTTGAACCCTGCACCCGCTTACCTTAGGACCGCCCGTAAGCCATGTGGCTCATTGTGCCAATCGTGCCGGTGCTGCCACTCACGGCAGGATGCCAAATGGCTCATTGTGCCAATTGTGCTGGTGCCGCCACTCACGGAAGGATGCCACATGGTTCATCACGCTGCTCCTGCGCTCATGGCAGGAGTCCATGTGGTGCATCATGCTGGTGCCACTGCTCCTGCGCACTACAGTGCAATGCACCACACGGCCTCCTGCCATGAGCGGTGGCACCGGTGCAATCAGTGCAATGAGCCATGCAGCCCCCTGCTGTGAGCAGTGGCAGCAGCCGCAAGCGAACACAGAAGAACTCGGGCAGCAGTGCGACAGGTGTTGGGCATGGAAGGCCTGGCCTAAGGTAAGGGTAAGACATCCCCCGAAAATAAGACCTGGTGCCTCTTTTGGAGGCAAAAAAAATAAATAAGACTGAGTCTTATTTTCGGGGAAACACAGTATATACAAATGATTAATATGACATTCTAAAAACTATACACTTTTGTTTATATAAGACACAGAAGAAGAACAAGTGAAAGAATATATGAGAAGATAGGCTATAGTATATAACTGGATAAATGGGAAAATACAGTATGATTAAAAGGACTGAAATTTACATTATCCTTTAGCTTTAGAGAGAATTTTTATAAAATGATGCATCATTAGTATTTTTCACCAGATAAATTGTCCAAAATGTATTATGGTACTTTGAATATGGTGGACATGTAAAAAATCCCCCACTCCCCCCCCCAATACAAATAAATACATTAAGATTATGTGTTCAAAAGTCAAAAGGTTTGACTCTAACCACAATAAAGGAATGGTTAGTGAAGGTAATAGAACTTGACTAAATTGGCTAAATTGGCTTCTTTGATTAAAGAAAAAGAACAATCTACATTTGTGGCTTATTAGGAATCTATTAGAGACTCAGCATGAAATAGAAAAATGCACTTATAACTTGTGATTTTGATTCTTAGGACAAATGGATAATAGAATAAAATAATCTTTTTTTGTAATCATAGAGATAGCTTTGCAATTATATTTACATTTACTTAAATGACTAGAGCAATAGCTTGCATTTTATTCTAATTTATATTTGCTGCAAAAGAAATCTGAAGCTTCTTCCTATTTCTTTTTAAGTTTTATTTCTGTACTTTCGTCTTTTTCTGGTTTTCTTTACTTTGCATTAGTTTATGTTAGCTTGCATGTTCTTTTTAAATCTTTTAACTATGTATGTTTTAATTAAAACAAATGATATCCTTGACTTAACTAACCTAATCCTTTACTAACCACATGTAGAAAAATTTAGAATTTAGAAAAAAAATGTGCAAGTATGTGACAGACAAAAATATTTTAAGAAGAGACTGAATATTTGCTTTTTCAGATTGCTTCTTCTAAGATCCCTCAGTGTGATATTATTATGCTTAATTAATTTAGTCTGCATACTGTGAGCTGCAGTTTTCATTTTCAGTCCCTAGAGGTCTCTATATATCACATTTTGAATCTGACAGTTCAATACCAAACCCAGTTTTGAAGCACTTTATTTTAAGCCCACAATAAACGAATGCAGAACTACCTATAATTTTATTTAACCTTTAAAAATGTTTGTTATTGCTATTACCATATTATCATAGCATTCTTATGATTATGACAGGGTGATGACAGTGATAAATATTGTAAATCTTTTATGGAGGGGAGACTATCTTTTCATCTTGTTCAGCTGAAGATTTGAATTTCTATGTCAAAATTTGGTATTATTAATATCACTGGAGATAAGCCTAGCCTTTTCCTTTCCATTTTCCATATCCAGTGGAAAATCTAAACTAAACTGTTCAATTGGCAAATATATTTGTGTTTGTAAAATTAGGTAAAAGATTAGCTATATGTGATACAGTTTAAATTAAACAGTATCTCAATATTGCCCCATTTAGCATAATTTAGTTAAGTTAATAATAGTGAGAGACCAAATAATGGCTAATTTATGCTGGATCCAACCCTTTTTCATCTAATTCTGAATTTCCCATATTCAAGGAGGTAAAGGCAGCACATCTTTAATAGTTTGCAGAGTATATTGTAAATAGAGTCCTTAGTCTGATAAGATTTTGTCTGTAGGTGTGAAACAACAAAAAACAGTAGAAAAACTGCCATATGCTCTTCTTGATTTGTGGTCTGATATGTATAATTATATCATAATCAAAGCAGTTATTGGACTTCTCTCTACAGTTTCATTAAGGTGCAAAAACCCAACGTTAATTGGACACAATCATATAAAAGTGCCCTCTTCAATTAATTAGAGCTTTTAAATATAGATATTATTTGTTCTTAAGAGTTATTAAGGCAAGTATCTTAAACACTTTATTTCATATGTCATCATGAAATTATCGGTTCTTAGAATAATGTTACTGTGATAACTTAGGTAGCATAGGAAATAATAAATGTGAAAAAAAACTGATATTTATTTTAATGTAAAACATGACATATATATTCAGTACAATAGGAATAAATTAACAGCTAACAAGGATTGGGATTTTTTTCTTTTGTTTTCTTTTGTTTTGGTACTTTCTGGTTAACTTTTATCCCTGACAACCACCTAGCCTTGTCCCTGCACTTTACTTCTCAAGATTTTGGAAATGGTTTGCTATTTCCTGCTTTTTAGGGCTCAAAGAGAGTGAGGTCATCCAGCTGGTTTCGTGCTTACAGTAGGACTAGAATTTATGCTTTCTCACCTTTACTAATATCTTAACTCCTACATCAAACTGGCTCCCCCATAAAGAAAGAGATTTACCAGTTTTCTTCAGGGAAGATAGCACATTTCCCTGTCTATCAGATCACTCCAAAGAGCTATCAGTAGCTCACTAACTACCCATGGATAACCGAAATATATCTGATGTCCAGATAATTGCAACATATATCTCAGTTTTTTCACTTAGGGCTTCCTTGACTGAAACCCAAAAACACAACTTGTGGATAATTTCTTTCAATTTAAGCATAAAAAAAGAAAGAAAGGCTATGAGTATCTCATAATTAAATTTGCTTTTTTTGTTAATCTGCTAAGAATTTATAGAATTACAGTATTAAACTTAATTTCTTCAGATTGCATTTAAATACATAGATGCATTTCATATTGCAATGAAGTGTAGCTACATCTTCTGAGAGGGTTATTTTAAGTGAGAATATGTTTTACTATGAGATAAAATAAATTTTCTCACTGATAGATTAGCTATTTTATAAATGAGTAAATTAAGTACCGTTACATCTACTTGATAGTCTGATTAACTGATATTTGTTGATGTTATTATCACTCATCAATGTACGGTATTTAAGTTTTTTCCTGTAAATACAATTTCCACATTGGAAGCAGTGGTGGGATTCAACTGGTTCACACCGGTTTGGCAGAACTGGTAGCTCATTTTTTGTTGAGTTCAGCGAACCGGATGGTGCCCTTTTTTGCAAGGCCCAGAAGGGCCCCACGGAAGTGTGTGGACACTGCTTCTGGAAGTCCGTTCTGGGCCTCGGAGGCCCAGGCCCAGAATGGACATCTGGAAGCAGCGTCCTCACAGAGAACCAGTTATTCACGTACTTGAATCCCACCACTGATTGGAAGTTAAATTTGTTTAACTAAGTTTGTTCTTGTTGGCAGTCATCTTTGCCATATTTAAATCTTAAATTTGTAAACATACTTCAGCATAACTATGAATTTTGTATTTATGTGTCCACCTGAAAAGTTATATTTGGTTATCAGTGAATGTCTAAATAATTATTGGTAGTGAAAATATTTTTGTATTTATTTTTATATTTTCTATAATATAGTATTTCAATTTCTGGCATGTAAATCTGATTTTTTTTGTCAACCACACGATTATAGCTTGATATTGCAGTATAGCTTTGATTTCTTCTGTTTTATTACATGTTCTGCTTTTCTTTTCATTTTCCCTTCCCTTCCTTTATCATGTTATTTATAGTGTTATATCTACTTGTGACCATCTTGTGTTTTAGGAAAGAAAAGCCTACTTCCATATTTTCTTTTCCTTGTTCTTCTGCCTTTGAGTTTCCTTCCTTGCTTTTCCACTGTTATCTCAGTGCAATTATTAGATTCTTCTCCTGCTACTTAAGAGATTAAGTCTGTTAAATGGAGTTCAGGTGAAGCTGACCTTTACCTGACTACAAGCATGTATTGTTTGGATTTTTTCTTACTTACACTTCTCAAAACTTATTAAGTGCTAGTAACTCAGTTAAGTACTGTAAATCATTGTGTCCAGCACTTTCCTTAATTGCTGCTAATAGCTCAATCTCCTGACCATTAACACTTCTTCTAGATGCTCCCTCTGCCACTGTTTTATAATTGTCTCTTCTTTGCTTTCATTGTGCCATTGACTTTAAGACTTACTTATGTACAAAAAATCTATTTAAGCTTGTATAAGAAGGTTGTAGGGAGCAAAAGGATGTAACAAGGCAAGATATACGTATTTATATCATGCTGTTTTCAGTTCTGGAACTTAAAATAAAGTTTTAGCATATATTGCTAAATTTATTAACAGTTTCATTTAAATTTGGTTGGGGTTTGTAAACTGTCAATGTGAAGAGTCAGAAGCTTTTCACAATGTATGGAGGTTTCCATCCCAAGTCCAACATTCATAGCCCAGAGCCCTTCTCTGAGGCAGATGGGCAGTTAAAACGCATGAAAAAAGAAATTCAGACACTGTATGCCAGCTGGTGTCCTGGAAGAAATCCAGAATATCCAGGACTATATCAATAAGATGGAACCCAAAGATGAGCTGCACCAGACACAGGAGGAAGATTAAGCTGAGGAAGTGCCATAGTAAGACAAGACCCTGCATGGTATTTACCATTAACAGAGATGAGGTGGCAGACATTAGGAAATTGTACCAGTGGCTGAAAAGGGATGAACTAATAGACAGCAATGATGCACTGATCAAGCAGCATAAGTACAGGCACAAAGCATCAGATTTTCAGAAACAAAGGACTACCACACTAGATAGGATACAAATTATGGACTTTGCACAGCGGCCTCAGAGATAGTCCAACACATAATCGCAGGGTATAAGATACAGGCAGGTACAGCATACACTGAGCGGTACAATCAAGTAATGGCATTGTATACAGGAACATCTGCACAGCATATGGGCTAGAGCCTTCCAAGTCCAGATGGAAGATTCCACAGAAGGCTGTGGAGAATAACAGTCTAAAATCTTGTGGGACTTTCAGATCCAGACAGACAGGCAAGTTCTAACCAATCAACCAGACATCATGGCAGTAGAGAAGAACCAGAAGATGGGGTGGTGATAGATATAGCAAAGCCAAGTGACAGAAATCTCAGGAAGAAGGAGTATGTGAAACTGGAGAAAGGCCAGAAACTCAAAGATTTGAAAGTAAAAGCAAAAGTCACAGTGGTGGTGGGAGTATTTGGGCCCTGTCTCCTAAGCTGGAAAATGGCTCTAATAGACCCAGCAACAATGCCAGAGCTCTCTGTCAGAAAGAGTGAAATGTTAGGAATAGCTAAAATACTGCACAACTCCTCAAAACATCTCAAACTCCTAGTCCTTTGTCAGATGACTGAAACTGAGGAAAATACATACCATCTGTAGGTGAGAAGAGAATTTTATATGATTGGTTTGCAAATCTCCCTTAGTTACAGAACTCTCTAATAATGCTGACATAAGGCATTAAGATTGGAATGTGTGCATAGAATTCAACTGAGGAAGAGTTGAATTCCAGTTCAGCATTTTTCTGGGCAGAGATCATACTCCAAGATAATTAGAAACAGTCCTGGAATTATTTAAAATAAATCAATTAATCACATGCAGTAGACAGATTCTACATATAATAGTTTCTGCATGTGAAAAATGGAATTTACCAACTGCATCTTATTATAAATCTGGTTCTAAAAAAGGAATGTATAGGAGAGCTATCCTAAAAAAATTGGCACCAAAAATGCAGACTCTGAGCAATGGCACCTTCTTAATGTTTTCTATATAACAGCAAACTGTGTGGTTGAAACTATGTTTCATAATTTTCTAATTAATAGGATAAAATTCAACAAATGTCATGCAAATATTCTAATGAAATTTAAAACTTTAGTTTAAGCTGGATAATAAAAAACAAAAGTTCTCATTACTTGATCCAATAAATAAAAATGAAGATTTTACCACAATTGAAGCAATAACTTAGATCCAGATGTAGTTCATACTTAGTGTGGATCTGTATAAGTTAATGGAATTTTATATCCATCACTTTATTCGACTTCAGTTGTTATTGCTAAGTTATTTGTGACTTAAATTAACTTAGATCCCTCTATTTATAATGGGTTTATGGTTAATAATATTAAGTTTGTATTCAACCTAATGAGGATGTGGTATTAATGAAACATACTGGGATGCTATATGTGGCTAGGTATAACTTGGTATCACAGGATTTCCTGCACATATAGATGTCTGTAGCGAAGATAAGTGATGAAATGCTACCTCAACATTTCAACCTAAGAATAGAACAGTGGCACTTGCATTATAATATCATAATCCATATATCTTTTTGGCATTACTATAGTTAGGAATATAGCCTAACATTTATACTTGCAGATAACTGTAAAAAATATTTCAGAATTATGTAGCTATTTGAATACTAGTTTGTGCCCATACTTACATTCTTACATCATGTTTTAATTCATTTTTATCAGTTATAATTTTAGTGATATATTTAATGGATTATTTAATGAACTGGGTTATTTTAAAACAGTAAATCACTTAAACCAGAGAAAAGAATCAATTGGTTTACAACCTTATTTTACTGGGTAGTAAACAAAGAATAATGAGCTCTTTTAAAGAAAAAAAATTGTTTACTACAATACTACATTTTTTTCTCTAACTTGCTCTCCAGCAGTTTTATATATTTTGTCCATTGGTTTAATGGATTTTTTTTTAAAAAAAAAAAAAATTACACACTCATAATTTATTTTACTTATTACTCTTATGTCTTCACTTTACAAAAAAAAAAAAAAACTTAAAATTTTGTTACAAGAATATAGTCCATTTAAGTGGCTAATGCCAGTAGATCTAACAAATATAGTAATTCTTGTATATTTTTATTACTTACAAAATGAATAAGAAGTGATGCTAATTCAGCTGGAATTCAAAGAATTTGAAGGCTTCCTTATCTTTCTCTGTCTAACATTCACATTTCTGGTTAAATCCTTGAGTGTTTTGTGGATAATGGTAAGTTAGGAAATTCCTTTAGAGATCTAAATGCTTGGACTTTTTTTTTTTAACAGCATCCATATACACAACTTTTCATGCAAACGTCTCTTTGCACAGAATCTAACAATAACATATATTTTTTTTAGACAGCTTGGGCCACACACATAAAAATACTACATGCTCATTACTATAAAGCTGAAACATATGAAATGAATATAGTATATGCAGTATAACTAAAAGAAATATAGATGCATTAAGTGAGAAATCTCTGATTGCCTCTTCAAATATATTTCATTTTTTGGTTGATCCTAACACTTTTGTGCAAAAGAAAGAAAGAAAGAAAGAAAGAAAGAAAGAAAGAAAGAAAGAAAGAAAGAAAGAAAGAAAGAAAGAAAGAAAGAAAGAAAGAAAGAAAGAAAGAAAGAAAGAAAGAAAGAAAGAAAGAAAGAAAGAAAGAAGAGGGAAAAATTATCTAATACTAAATCCAATAGAAGAGAATATATTTAGCTCAGGGTTGAACTGTGGAGTCCATGGTATGTTTCATTACCCAATTAGATAATAACATCAGCACTACTGAGTGTAGAGTTTGCTCCCTGTTTTTTGCAGTAGCTGAACTACCAAAAGAAAACCACATTCCTGCCAACTGGCAAGACAAGCTACTGTATATAACAGGAAGCATAACCCAAATAACACTGATGATATTACCTAAAAATGTGCTGCTTTTGTGAAGTATTGAAACACACAGTCATGTTTTCTTTACTGTAATTGTAAGTCAGCCAGAATTTGGCACAGGATGGGTGATTACATTAAATTTTTAAATAAATAAATAAATAAAACCTAACTACACCCCATTTAGTCTCTTTTTTGGATGGATGGATGGATTTTTATTACAGCTTTTTGTGTGTGTGGGCAAACTAAAATAATACCTGCTCTTTCTAACTTTATAGCAGTGGCCTGTATAATGTTTTAAATGTATCTAAAGCTTAGTGGGAATATATCTGACCTTCTTTTTTAAATGGGACTTCCAGAGTGCTACAAATAGTAGTGAGCTATTTAGCATGACTTCTGAGAAAGGGTAAAGCAATCTATATGATATGAGCCAGGCTGTTGTATGTAAAAGATGCTGTAGTTATGTTGATTTCCATGGGGAAATATGTAAAAATAATATCAAATATCAAGTCTTTTAAAATGTACATTTACCACCAGCCTAGGACAGATGTTCCTACTTTATGCTTGGAATCTGTTTTGATATATGTTTAATTTTCTTTATAAAAAGCAGATTTGCTTGGCTCTGTAATTTTTATTAGGAATATGCAATTAGAAAAGATGGGAAATTTTGTTGCTGTAAAAATGCAACAACATTAATTCATAATCTATCAATTGAAAAATTCAATCAGTAAATGGGTTTATGTGGAAGACTAATGAATCATAAAACTTTTAGAATACACTACTATTGAAGGGTTGTTCTACATATTAAATGTATATCTCAATTTTCAAATTATGTATATTGGCACCAGCTTAGCATAAACAACAGTTTCCACAATCAGTTAATTACAGGATTTTATCAATGAGTGACAGTACAGCATTTTGCCAGGAGCAAAAGTTCAGCTTGACTTATGGACAAGAATGTTAAATACTAAAACACACATCTTAGTCTCAAAATATGTCATTGATCTAGTAAGGTCTTAAAAGGGATTAGTAAATGTGAAAAGGTGGGGTTGGGATGGGAGTATAATTTTACCTTTATTATTAAATGATGCAAGTACACTAGCAAGAAAATCATATCTGGAAAAATATATGAAGCAGAAGAGACAGCACTGCTCAATTAGCAAGACATTTAATTAATCACAAATTTATTACCCTGTCTCTCATTGAAGTCTCAAAAATATCAGGAATAATAGTCCTGGAATGCAATACATTTTTTAGTTTTTTGTTTTTTTTAAATAAGTACATGAAAAATTGCAAGCTGTAAAAAGTATAGATAACCTAATACTTAATTCTAGGGGGGGAGGGAAGGAATACAGTTCTTTGAAATTTTGGATCACATCAGCAATTTAAGAATTAAAACATAAATATGATAATGATAATGTTTTTTCCCCAACAAATATTTCATACAGTAATCCCAGGTGGATATGCATAATGAACAATAATGGAAAGAATGTTAAGTAAGTTTTCTTAAGCCAACTAATCAACATCTTTATCATCTTTAAGATCATTCTGTTAATAAGATTGTGTAATTTCTATATTTGTTACCAAAAAAAATTCCTGCTGGCTGCAAATGGGCATCTATTTAGCAATGTGTCAAACTAACATGCACTAATTAAATGGATGATATCTGCACACTTGGGTTATTATTGCAAACATATTTATCTATTGTTTTTTCTGTAATAGTTTTTTTAAAATGTTACAAAAATTTAAATTAAAAGTCACCTAGATACTCTTTAAATTTTTTAATATAAACATCATAAATTTTGCTTTCCATTCATCATGAATTTATAAAGCAGAATCCACACCATTACTGGAAAATAATAATAATAATAATAATAAACTTGGAAGGGACCTTGGAGGTCATCTAATCCAACCCCCTGCTCAGGCAGGAAATCCTATACCATTTCGGACAAATGGCTGTCCAGTCTCTTCTTAAAAACTTCCAGTGTTGGAGCATTCACCGCTTCTGGAGGCAGGTTGTTCCACTGGTTAATTGTTCTAACTGTCAGGAAGTTTCTCCTTAGTTCTAGGTTGCTTCTCTCCTTGATCAGTTTTCATCCATTGCTTCTTGTCCTGCCTTCAGGCGCTTTGAAAAACAGCTTGACTCCCTCTTCTTTGTGGCAGCCCCTGAGATATTGGAACACTGCTATCATGTCCCCCCTCGTCCTTCTCTTCATTAAACTAGACATACCCAATTCCAGCAGCCGTTCCTTATATGCTTTAGCCTCCAGCCCCCTAATCATCTTTGTTGCTCTTCTCTGTACTCTTTCTGGAGTCTCGACATCTTTTTTACATCGCGGTGACCAAAACTGGATGCAGTATTCCAAGTGTGGTCTTGATGATTAGACAGAATGGATGATAGAAAGAAGAGATTTATGTTTTAATGATGGAGTAAAAGTAAATTTATAATTGCACTTATAAGTGCTATAAAGAAAATCAGAAACTATTTCTTTATATCTTTTTTCTTTACTATTTTTTATTTACTTTGTCCAATTTTTCTACTTTTACTTTGATTTTTTTTATTTTTCTTACTCTAGATTAGTTCTTATTCTCTAACTTAGTTATTATCTTTTTCTTACTTTAGGTTAGTTTTACCTTTATTAAAAAACATTAATAAAATTCTATCTGTATCTATAAAGAATATAGTGAGCAGATTATTCCATTTCTATATCTATCTATAAACAGTTCTAAAAGATAAAATCATAACTTTACACAATAGCAACCATTGAATTGGGCTGAAATCTGAATGTCTTGAGGCTTTTTTAATGTTTGTATTTTCCTTCTGAAGAATTTCCTTAAGAGAAAATGCATTACAATCTCATAGTGCTTATACAAGTATACATCCTGTTCCATCTTTTCTCTTGGCAAGGATGCTGACGCATAATTTTCCTAAAGGCATGATCCATACATCTCATGTCTAATGCCTTGGATCTCTCAGACCTTCTTGATTTGTCCTCTGGATCCATTCAGCACCTATCAGCTCTTTGAAACTGCTTGCTTCCAAGATTCCTTAGAAGGTATGGCTTTTTTGTTTCAGCCCCTGCCTTCCAGAATAAGGCTCCTCTAAGATCCAGACAACTGTCATCCCAATGGCATTCTGAAAGACTGTAATGAGCTGACTGTTCTCCCACTGCTAGGGTAGGATACATGGATGCCCTTGCTGGATATGTTTGCCTATGTTTTTCAATGGATTGTCCATCTTACAAATTTGTATTTAGTGCATTTGTGCTACCCAAGATTGGTATAAAGTTGGTCAGTAACAAACTATGTGTGAGAAAGAAAATGAATGAGAAAGGGAAGAGAGATTTCCTTTGTCTGGAAATAATATGACCTCCTATTGCTGTAACGTTCAGTTTTATGTATAAATATAATTTTAATTGCACTTCATCTTCTTCCACTATTTTCCGAACAAAAGCATACAGGTTAACATTATCTTAACATTTATACCCACAGCACTGGGCAGCAACAGAAATGTGTATGTAGTTATTTGGACTTTATGAGTCAGAGTAAATAACCTGGCATAATTGCACAAATGGGCAGGAAATTAAAACTATGAACTTATTGGATTTCATTGAAGAAATAAAGAAATTTGACTCTGTAAGGAGGCTAATTGCTCAGCAATATCATTTGTGCCAACTATTGAACCCCTAATCAGAGACACTAAAAACAAATTTACATATTTTAGTTTACACCTGTTTCTTCTACAGAAACAATCTAGTGTGGGTTCCTATTATTTCTAGTAAAAAGTAGTAAATAAAATCTTGTTTACAATATAAAGACTGTTATGTACTGGGCTTAATTGAGAACAGGTGCAGGGAGCTGCACCGGAACACCCAGCAGACCACGTGGCCTGCTGGGCCAGACTTGCTGTCTGCAAGTCTGACTAGGATGCAATTGAGCGGGAAAATACATTCCATTCATTGGCTGGCAATGCCCCAGACTGAATGTATAAAAAGGGGCGGAGCCATTTTGTAGTTAGTTCTGTTTAGCTGTGAATAAAGAAGTACCTGTTGTTGAGTCCTGCCTCTTCAATGCCTACCAATGCAAGAAACAGAACAAAGACCATAGCAAATGTTTATTTATATTTGGTGTTTGGTGTCTGGGAGAAAAGAAAAGTGGCTCAAAACAAGTATAGGAAATAACTGGGTAGTCTTTTCACTTAGACTCGCTTGTAGAATAGTGGGAGGAAAAGTGAAATATAAGTGGACATAACATGCCTCCATAATTCCGTATTTACACAAATATAGGAAAAATTCCTTTCTTCTCTCACAAAGATAATAATGATAATACATTAAAATGCAATCACAAATGATAAGGCCTTGAAGGGAGCAATGTTACATGTTGAAACAGTTACATGGAAAAGAGAGAAAGTGGGTAGATCTCAAAGAGTGACACAAAAATTAATTAGAAGATTCAGAGGCTCATTGCGATGGCTCAGTTTTCTGCATGAAATTTGCTAACAGTGCTAAATAGAAACGTTGCTTTTAAAGACTCAAATGTTGTTTTAAATGGATTAAATATTTTTATTGCACTTGCATAGCTAATGCTGTAACGAGGAATTGCAAAGAACAATGATAAGATAGCAAAAGAAGATCCTTTGTCAAGGCAAACAACAGTAAACAACTTCTGCATTGTGTGGCAAAGCAGTTTTGTTCTCTTTTGAACAATAGATTTAACAGGTGTCATGTGGCTCAGAGGCCGTTTCTATAACTATCTCCAGGGTGCCAAGCCATTCCTCAAAGTTTCTGTGGAAGGAATTGACTGGTGGGATTTGGCTTGTAAAGACACGTGAGCATCTGCTGCATGTTCAGACTCATTACCATTCATATAATTAAGTCCCACCATCCAGAGTCTGCTTCCCTTTCACATAAAAAGAGAATCTAGATTAAATTGACAAAAGCTGATCTTATTGTCAAGTAAACACTAGAATTTTATCAGTATATTATTAGCAGGAGCCAAACAAATCTCTTCAGTGAAAGACTAACTCAGTGTTTTCATATCAAATCTAGGAGTGAAATAAGAGCTGGGTCAACACAAAAACTTCAACAATCCTCAAATAAAAATGTCCATATTTCTTTTATATAATATTAATTTAGTCATATAAGTTATTAGTATCAGAAATTACAATATATTAGCTCTACTAAGATATAGGACAGCACAATATTTTATTTTAAAATTGTAGAAATATGAGTTTGCCATACTGCATTTTCTTTACACAGTATGGAATATATATATTCTGTTGGTTGACACATGTTATTTACTAAAGAAGTTAAGCTAAGCTAAGCTAAGCTAAGATTTATTGTCATTTTTTATTGTGAGCACACGGGCCCACATTAAAAATGAAATTCTGTTGCCTGCTCTCAAAAGAAAGTATTTATCTACCCATACACATACATAACATACATATACACATTATATATATGTATATATGTATATACACATACATACATACATACATACACACACACACACACACACACACACACATAAACAGGTTGCGAAGAGGATGTGCAGACAATCCTGTGGACCTTGCTCAAGCATTGCTTATATGCTATGTCCTGGATAGAAGCTTTTAGATTTATCTGGTTTGATCATGTTGTTCTGATTGCTTGCTTTAATGGATTGAGATATCCCATGAAGAACTTGTACCTTCCAATTTGATGAAATCCTTTTCCCATCAATAACTGGTAAAAGGTTGAAAAATGGCAGGTATTTATCTTCTTTGATCATGACAAAGCAATGTACAGTGTCATTGAGTTTCTTCACAAACTTTCTGCACATACTTATACACACATGCCCAGAAACTCAGAAATTATGCTTTTCCCATGCTATAACTAGATAGAACTATAAAAACATGTAGACTTCCTTGATATTATTATCATCTCCAAAATAAAGAAGAACAATATCTTTATTGTCATTGTATATCTCACAACAAAATTAAATGCTGTCCACAGTGCACACTACACACAAGTAAATACTACAAGTAAAACATACATTATACTGTATACACACATCCTTCACATTCTATTCACCATTGCACTGCCCCTAATATTGCACTTCAATTTTGCACTATACAGTAGTATTTAATATGGTTACAGCTCTGGAATAAAAACTATTTTTCAGCCTATTTGTCTTTGTTTTTATTATCCTGTACTGTCTGCCAGTTCATAAAAAGAATGTCTGGGATGAGACGAGTCTTTAAGAATGTTTTGAGCTTTTCTAAGGCAGTGGGAACTGTACAGTTTGTCTGGGGGGGGGGAGGACAGCCAATAATCCTCTGGGTGATGGTAATGACCCCCTGGAGCGCTTTCCTATCTGCTACTGTGCAGTTGGCAAACCACACACAAATGCAATAGGTTAGAATGCTCTGTATGGAGCAACGGTCGAAGGTTACCAGTAGTTTTTCATTCAGTTGTTGTTTCCTGAGAAACCTCAAGAAATATAATCTCTGCTGGGCCTTCTTAACCAATGCTATAACATGAGCACTCCAGGTCAGGTCCTCCTTTATGGTAACACCCAGTAACCTAAAGCTGGCCACCCGCTCCACACAGTCTCCGCTGATGATCAGGGGCTGAATGTCTGATCTATTCCTCCTATGATCTACTATAAGCTCCTTGGTCTTAGTGGTATTGAGAACCAAATTATTGTCTCTGCACCACAAGAGTAACCGCTCCACCTCATCCCAGTAGGCAGACTCATCCCCCTTGGAGATAAGCCCCACCACTTTTGTATTATCTGCAAGTTTAATAATAATATTGCTGGGATAAGACTGCAGTCATGTGTAGAAGAGCCAGTATTCAGAATAAGAACTGAAAAGCCCTGTGAGGAGCTAATATTCAGAATAAGAACTGAAGAGATATAGTTGCCTAATTTAACCCTCTGAGAGCGGCCAGACAGGAAGTTCATAATCCAAAGGCAGAATGAATGTGAAAGTCCGAGGTTGACCAATTTAGACACCAGTGTGTGTGGAAGAATTGTGTTAAATGCAGAGCTAAAATCTACAAAGAGCATCTTTACATAGGTCCCACACCACTCCAGATCCCACACCACTCCAGATGAGTCAGAGCAATATGGAGAGTGATAGTGATGGCTTCCTCTGTAGATCTTTTTGCTCTGTATGCAAACTGGTGACTGCTGAGTGTGTATGGGAAGCAGGACACAATGTGTCTGTGGACCAGTTTTTCAAAACACTTCATGATAATAGGGGTGAGTGCCACTGGTCTATAATCACTGAGACTATTAATAAAGGACTTCTTTGGTAGTGGAACAAGGATGGAGGCCTTCAGACAGGATGGAATAGTGGACTGGGATAGAAACCAATTAAAAATCTTAGTAAAGACCCCAGCCAACTAGTCTGTGCAATCTTTAAGCACCCGGCCAGAAATGCTGTCAGGTCCAGCAGCTTCCTTGAGTCCACAGCTCTCAAGGTACTCCTCACCTCATGCTCCTCCACAGTGAGGGGAGGGCTGTGCTGGACTAGTGGCTGTGGTACAGCTGCCTCTGATGGCTTCACTTCAAAGTCGGCAAAGAAATGATTCAGCTCCTCTGCCAACAAAGCATCCCTGTCAACAGGAGTGATGTTATTGGGTCTATAGTTGGTGATTTGTTGGATCCCCTGCCACAACTGCCTTGCATCATTGTTATGAAATTGATCTTCAATCTTCCTCTTATAATCTGCCTTGGCCTGCCAAATGCCTCTCTTCAGACTGACTGTGGCAGCACTATATTTAAATAAAGGTTTAAATATAGTCATTTATTAAATTTATATGGTTCTTCATCTCACATACATGACTCTGAGCAGCTAACAATTAAAAACAGAATAAAAACATATTCAAAATTATACATAACATAAATAAAAGCTGAGCACCAACTTAATCAACACTAAAAATGATGTCAAGTAACATAACCAAGAAATGGGATCTTCTGTACCATAACTCAGTGGAAAAACCAGGTCTTTAAGATCTTGCAAAAAGCCAGCAAGGCCAGGGAAAGTTTCCAAGGGATTTTGTTCCAATGGGTGGGTATAACAATATGATTGGCTATAAGAATATAAATATACAGGGTATGTGTGTACATGGGGTAATAAATTCTCAACTATTTTAAATTAATATATGAGGCAGACTTTGAAGAGCTAGTTCCTCATAAATGTTCACTTTATACTTTTATAATGTTGACTTTCTCCTTCCTAAAAGACCTTCCCTAAAATGCTTTTATTAATCCTTTAATGCAACTCCCTGGGTGATCCCAGATGCTTTTATATAATCACTCAAGCTGTCTCTTAAATTGTTGCCCAATCTACCTTGTCAGTAATATACACTGCAGTTTGCTACCAATTGGTCTCAAAATGCATCTGTGTATGATTTAAGCTGAATAAAAAAACACAAAAGAATGTTAGCAATTCTACTCTATGTACCTCCCTTTCAGCCAGATTTCTGCCTGTCCAGATTTTGGGGCTAATCTAAAACAAGCATGCTGGCTAATAAAATGTCCTTGTGTAAAATAACCTATAGACAAAAGATCTCCTACTGATTGATTGATTGATTGATTGATGTGGAGATATAGATCTATAATGTATTAGAACTATTAGAAATACTGTATAACCTACTGTACTGATCAATGATCAATGTCTACGGTTTAGTGTTGCTGCCTGTATGTACCACGGCTCTTGGAACCGAGTCTGCAGAACAACCTGCCTCTGATTAGTGTCTTTTGTTGGATCAGTATAAAAGATGACGCCATAGCAATGAATGTGTGGTACAAAGCCAAAATAAAATAGAAGCAAACAACTTCAGTGTAAATTTAAAGGACAAAACCTCTCAGAGAAAAGCAAGTCATTTGCTAGTAGGCACAAAATATTATTTAAAAAATAATGCAGGATGCAGGGTATATACAAAGTTCCTGAAACAAGAATAGCTAACTTGGAAATCTACAACATAAAAGGTGAAATGAGATAAACCATTCAGTTGCATCCAGTGCTTTTTTTGTAAAAAAAAAAAAAAAAAAAGGTGCTGGAATTCACACATGTCATACAACCCACTTTGCCTATCCTACAAGGTTCCATCCAAAAAAGGTGCTGGAACTCCGTTCTGAGCGTTCTATGAGAAAAAAAGCCCTGGTTGCATCAGAAGCAAATAACAAAATTAATGAAAAACTGGTTCTGCTATATCACAGAATGAATCTGAACAATGTTTTCAAAAGTATTAAATAACTTTTGTGCCATATGCATTCACAGCTGCAGAGAAAAAAAAAGCACAAATAAATTGTTAAGAACTGAGTTTGGTTTCTGGAGTTAAACACTTCAACCTGTATTATTCAATCCATAAAAATAGACTCCATTTACAGCAGCTTTTCTTTGGATCGAATATGGAATTCAAAAAGATAAACATTCACACAAATGCAGATGGATTGCCTCATTTTCCTCTGAAGGGTAAACAATCTAAGAAATCCACATCAAATAAAAATTCATTTGACACATGTTTGCTCAAAGAGTCTGAAAATCTTCCCATCGTATCTGGGATGCTTCAAAGAGAAACTAGGGACGATCCAACATTTTTTTTGTTTGTTGTTATGATGGATGCATGTTCAAGGGGGCCAGAAGTATTTTCACTGCTTCAATAATACCTATGCATATTATATTCAAGTTCCAAAACAAATAGTGAATAAGAGTGGATTTGTAGCTGAACAGTTCCAGACATTCAAAAAGAAAAAAAGAAAAAAGAAAAGAAAAGAATTGAATTCAGGTATATAACATCAGCCTCTTATAGCAGCTAAAACTGATTGGCAGAAAGATGCACTCCAAGTTTTAAGAATGCTTTTTACGAGCAGTACCTGGAAAAAGACTGAACCAAATATGTGCCATTTTTCTGCTTGCATATTGCAAGGCAATATACATAGGAACAAACAAATGCCAATCATAGATATAGACATGAAATATGAAATATCTGCTAATGTTACAATAATTCCACTTGGGGTTTGCAGAATTTGACTTTATATTAAGATGCAATAATGATATGTTTTACTCAGGACTTTCAATATTTCTGTAGGTTTAAAAAACAAAACAAAAACAGTCCTTAACTTAATTATGTGGGAAAGAAAAGAAAAGGAGCTTTAGAATGGGTTTCTTAAAGCAAAATAAAAAGGAGTAAAAATATTGTCTGTAATATGTATTTTATGGATCAGATTATTAAAAAAAAATATGAGTTCTTTTTGGATTGCATCATAGAATTTTAAAGCAATAACATAAACATGTAATTTGACCTAGTGAAAAAGATGACAGTCAATGGCACTGGCTTCTTTTCTCAAATTATCTCTCAGGAAAACCTGCACATGTGTAAAGCTTATTCGTGTCCGTTTAAAGTAAAAACAAATTTGTGCCTGTGCAAGACAATTTATTCAGGAAGAGAAGTAATTCTTGGAGATTTTGTATTAAATAGCCAGGTAGGAACTGGTATTTCAATGTAAATGGCTATTTCCTATGTTATAGGTTGCAGATGTGCAAGTAGACTCGTTGCTCAGATCCTCTAATGTTTTCCATATGTCATGCTTGGAATCATTTTTAATTCTGGGCAGAATTTTATAGATCTAGAGCATATGTGAAAATGTGAGGCATCTGCTTCAAATGAGATAAGGGATGCTTGGGTTCTAATTTATACATAGTTTTTGCTTTAATTTATGAAAGAGAGGATGCATTCATCCTTTCAAAATAAAACTTTATGTCTCTTTCTCAGCAAGTATAACTTTTTTCCCATGTAATAAAACTGATCTAAAGGTTTCAGTCGACTTTACGGCTCCATTTGTAATATAATATTAGCATTCTTTTAAGCATTTGTTTCCATTCTAATTCATTTGTAACTCATTTCTGCTAAAATTTATTTGTAATATGGCTCAGATGGGGGAGGAAGGGGACAAAAAGAGCAGATTTCTTATACTGCCAAGGTACATATTTTGCTGATTTGTTACTTCATAAAGATAAAATTAGACATAGTTCTCAATACTGTTAACTCTTTGTTTGACCTGTTTGACCAGGTCAGGAAATAGACTCCTTGGGTTTGACTGAAACGCTAGTTTAGTGGTAGAGGCTACAATAAAATAATCTTGAAAACTTGTCTGTAAGCTGTTCCAAGTAAATCTGACTTTTGCAAATTTTGATAGTGATTTTGTCAATGCCAATGGTATTCAAGTGGTGCTGCAGTTATTTTGGGATTGCCCTCAAGGCATATATCACTATTGGTATTATTTTTGCTTCACATTACTATCAGTCAGTTTCAAAAGGTAGCTATACTTGCAGCAATTCGTATTCTGTAACAATATACTGTATTTGATATTACTAAACAACAATATCTGCCTATACAAGGTCCTTGGGAAGGACTCAAATGAGTCTGAGCATCTGGCTGATTCTTTGACAAACCAGTAATAATACCAGTTGGAGATGATAGAAATAGAATGACTGTGGCAAAGAAAGCAAAGGTAGTAGCAATAGTAATAGGCACCTTAGGTGCAATCCCAAAACAACTGGACCATCACTTGAACATTATCAATATTGACAAATTCACTATCAGTCAATTGCAAAAAGCAGCTTTACTTGGAACACAATACTGTAATGCTATCAAACATTCACATCAGCCTATCCTAGGTCCTTGGGAAGGACTCAATAGGTGGAAAAAATGCCAAATCCAGTCCAACATCCGGCTGACTGTGTGACAAACCCCCACCATAATAATAACCAGTTGAACACCATCAACATAGACAAATTCACCATCGGTCAATTGCAAAAGGCAGCTTTACTCAAAATAGTTTACATTCTGTGTCAACAGCTCTAACACCATCAAATATCAAACATCAACATCTATCTATCCCAGGTCCTTGGGAAGTACTTGATTGGCAGATAAAAGTACCAAGTCCTGTCCAAACATCTGGCTGACTATGCAACAAATTATAATATTTTACAATGTGAAATCTCCATATTGTTTTTAGTCAGCAATATTCAGCAACAATGAAAAGAATAATAAATATCCTGGAAAAGCAGATCCATTAATTTCTATAACATCACACACATTTAGGGGACTGGAGGCTAAAACATATAAGGAACGGTTGCTGGAACTGGGTATGTCTAGTTTAATGAAGGGAAGGATGAGGGATGACATGATAGGAGTGTTCCAATATCTCAGAGGTTACAACAAAGAAGAGGGAGTCAAGCTATTCTCCAAAGCACCTGAAGGCAGGACAAGAAGCAACAGATGGAAACTAATCAAAGAGAAGCAACATAGAACTAAGGAGAAATTTCCTGACAGTTGGAACAATTTATCAGTGGAACAACCTGCCTCCAGAAGCTGTGAATGTTCCAACACTGGAAGTTTTTAAGAAGAGACTGGACAACCATTTGTTTGAAATGGTATAGGGCTTCCTGTCTGAGCAGGGTGTTGGACTAGAAGACCTCCAAGGTCCCTTCCAACTCTATTATTATTATTATTATTATTATTATTATTATTATTATTATTATTATTATTATTATTATTATTATTATTATTATTATTATTATTATTATTATTATTATTATTATTATTATTATTATTATTATTATTTGTTTATTTGTTTGTTTGTTTGTTTATTTATTTATTTATTTATTTTTGGGGACACATGTATGCCATGGGCACTTTTCTGTTTTGTAATTTATATTATAATTAAGGATTTTATTCTCTGTGTGAGATTGTGTTCATGGAAATTTGTATTTATGGAAAAGTACTTTTTAACAAGCAAGTATTTTAATTCAGAAAGTACTAAAATATAATTAATGAAATAATAATTGCAAATTAGAAAGTAATATTCTTGACACATTTTAAATATAGCACAACTCTTTATTTTTAGTAATGCTACTAACATATTACTAATATGTAGTATTCCTTCAGAAATTGCAGATTGTAATTCCATCTCAAAGACAATTTGTAAAACTACAAGCTATAAATCAGCTTGTAATTCCATAAATTACACCTGTGATCTCAAAGCTTAATAAAATAATCTTTTACATGTCTTCTTAGAAGCTTAACTGTGAATATATTGTTCCATCTTTCCCTATATAATAGATTTTTTTCTTTCTAAGAAAAATAACATGGAAAAATAGTGGAGAATTTGTCAGATAGACAAATTGAAAATTATTTTTCAAGCATCCTTCAAATCCCAAATCAGACAGGATAATTAGAGTACATACTGAAAATATCTAGAAATATGCTTAATAAGTAATAATAGAAGGGGAGATCTAGAACTACAGGTTCATGCTGGAAAGAAATATTATTTTTGAACTTCTTGTTGTGCCTTCTGTGTATTTTCATTTTGGTTCATTAACCTTGTAAATAAAACATAATGTTTCATACATAAATTTACTTTTGCATGGAAAGAGAGAGTGAGAAGGAAAAAGAGAAAGAGAGAGATTATATATATATATATTTACTCTAGAAATGTAGGAGGCACAGCAGAAGACAGTTGTATAATGTAGTCTGGATTAAATAACTTGCAATCTATTGCCAAAACACCTGACTTCAGACAGGAATTTCTTAACCAAGTTAAAGCCAAGGCAGAAAAAAAGAGCAGTTATCAGAGTCTCCATAAGGAAAAAATACTGGTGGATCAATTTTGATCTTTTCTAGAAAGTTTATTCTATTAATAACAAAAATAAGCATTCTTTTAAAGTACAGCCTGAAGGCCATTGAGAAAGTCACAAAGACCTTCAAATGATATCCAGTCACCTGAAAGTCTGTATTTTCTTTGCTAAAGTCATTATTATTGGAAATTTACATTTCATAACAAGAGTTGCCATACATGTGTATCCCATATGTTTTATGTACTCCTAAATTTGAGAGGCACAATTGCGTACTTTGACTTCTAAACATTTATTGATCTATCCCACATGTACATTTGTGCATATTATCAAGCTTTTTCAAAGTTTCTATTTCATGGGGCTGTTCATCCACCAGGTTCATATATTTGAATCTGTTAAGTAACTGCACACACACACACAAAATGTAAATAAGCATTCAAGTTTGCAGGAAGTTGTGTCTACCTCTACACATGATGGTAATAATGCAAACAGTTTGACCAAGGTGTCTAAATTAACATTCAACTAGTATTTACTGTATATCAAAAATGAGAGCCAACTGAATTTATTTCAGAGGTTATTATAGTAACTTTCAATATTTTGTTTTTTTAGATCTCAACTATATGGAATGAAAAATGCAGATCTACATATTGAAATTAGAAGAATCAAAGATAGTCTATTATACTTACTATCACAATGGATAATATCAAAATAAAAGAATTTCCAAAATGAAATCTGGTGAATTTTGCCTCAATGATTATATAAACATTGACAACATCAAATTTGGATAGCCCTTAAACATGCTTATTGTGGGAGTTCGATCCCGGGGTCCAGCGCCTGCTGGACGGACCAGTGGTTGTGGGAGTTCGAATCCCGGGGTCCAGCGCCTGCTGGACGGACCAGTGATGTACGTTAGCCTAGGCCAACGGACCTCGCGTTTGGTAGATAGGAAACACACGGACAACATGTTTCTTCAGGTTGAATCAGCAAGCGAGAGCCCAGAAGGATCTGCGTAATTCCCTTTTATTGGTACACTTACGTCACAGCAGGAGGTTGTAAAGGGTGGGTTTTGCCAGGAAATGAAACTTAACTCAAGAAATGGAAACTTAAAAGCATAAACGAAACCTTTAACTTAACTTAGGAAATGGAAACTTAATAAGGCATAAAGAAACCTTAAGTTATTGAAATGGTTGCAACATCTCCACTGTTTTTATTTTTTAAAGTTCAATCTCTATCCTACTCGTAGCCATCATCTGCATCCTCCGAAACAGAAGAAGGCAACTCCATAAGAATGCGAGATTCTTGCTTGGAGGCAAGAGCCACCATGGCTAAGTCTGATTCAGTATCGGAACAGTTGGAGTCCGTGTCAGACAGTGTCAGTAGGGCAACCTTTTCAAAGGGGTGGAATTTGGGTTTCAAGGGTTCATATATATTGTTTGAGGCAAGCATAACATTAATCTTAGAAAGATTAGAATCCAAACCATTCAAACGATCCTTGAGAAATTGCAAAAGGTGTGAAAAAACACATGGACCAATCATACATATTATAAGCAAAATTATACAAGGTCCTAAAATAGCAGAAAGCAATGTGGTAATCCAGGGAGAGAAATTAAACATGCTTTGATACCAGGATTGTTGGGAGAACCTTTCTTGTTCCCTGTCTTTTAATCGTTTGCGTAACTCATTCATAGAGTCGCGCACAATGCCAGATTGATCAGAATAAAAACAACATTCTTCTTTTAAGACTACACACGTTCCACCTTCCTTTAAAAATAAAAGGTCGAGGGCACGCCTATTCTGCAAAACTACTTCAGCAAGAGACGACAAAGAAGTTTAAAGGGCAGAAATTGAAGTCTCAATGCGGGAAAGATCATCATCTATTTCTAGACTAAGTTTTTGTATTTGTTGTTGATTAACAACCAAAGCCGCAGCTCCAGTAACTGCTCCTGCAGCACCTAATCCTAAAAGAACTGAAAGGGTTAGGGCTGTAACTATTTCACGTTTGGCACGTAGGTGGTATTCCGGTGGTTCCATAAGGGAAACAAAATCAGAGAGGGAATAATAAGTGATTCTAGGGACTAAGCGTACCTGAATACAAAAGGCTTTTTGTTGTATAAGGACATCCCCTGACACACAGGCTGTGGCACCTGTAGAGCAAGCCCAGATGGAGTTGTTGCCGGGGATGAAGAATTGGCCCTTTAAGCTGGCAGAAATATTACCATTACTCAAGGTAAAAAGAGAGTTATAACCTGCCGTATTTACACTGCCCGATCTTTTCTGGGTGAGCCAAACATCACATTGGTATTTGCCAGTGGTGATATTAGCACAATATTGAGAATAATTTGCAGGAATGTTTCCCAAGCAACAACCATGTCCCATAATGGAAGTAATAATAATAGACGTTGAGTTCCATCTGCAGGAGTCATCTTTTGTAGCATTCTTAATAGGTTCGATGGAGCCAACAGCGTCATAAAGGGACAAAAGGATTGACCTCGGTCATAACAATGGAAAAGGGCAGTAGTATTGAGATCAAGAAAAAAAAAAAACAGGACCACAATATAGGCCTTTATGAAAATTTAGAGGAATTCTCAGGTGCTTTGTCATCATGGGAAGGTGCAGTGTGGACATCATGGGGAAGGAACTTGTCAAGAGTGTCATCAAAAGCAGGGTCCACATGATTGATGCAAAAGTGTTGGACCCCTGGACAATATGGGTGGTGCAATATGCAGTTGTTACACCAATAACAGCATGTACATCCACACTCACAAAGGCAATGATGGCACATCCGATGGAGTTGGTGGGTTGTGTGGAGTGATGAAATATGGGCGAATACAACGAGCAGGGACCCACAAAACTCTGTCGGGTAGTTGAACTGCAGCGTAGCCTCTTCCCCAGGTGATGAGTTCGGCTGGACCTTTCCAAGTTGGATCCGGGAGCTGCCTGTAGTATACAAGTGGTCTTGAAGTTGGGACAACAGGTTTAGTAAAGTGTCGAGATGCAGCAGACAAAGAAGGAGTGCCAGTGAGATTTAGAAAATTGAGAGTATACAGACAAACATTTAACACGTTTTGCAGTGCCGGGAGGTTTGGGGGGCATAAGCCCTTGGACCCCATATAACGATCTAATGCATTTTTTAAAGTTTGATTTGCTCGCTCAACAATAGCCTGCCCTTGGCTATTGAAAGGAATTCCAAATTTGTGGACAATGGACCAGTGATGACAAAACTGTGAAAATTGTGAGCTGACATAAGCTGGGCCATTGTCTGTTTTTAATATTTTTGGACATCCCAGCACTGTAAAGGTACGAATACAGTGATTAATCACTTGTTTTGCAGCTTCCCCTTTTTGTGGGGTTGCCAAAATAAATCCGGAGAACGTATCTACTGTAACATGTAGATATTTCCACGGGGCAAATGGAGGATATTGAGTTACATCCATTTGCCAGGTATCACAGGCTTCAGTGCCTCTAGGGTTAACGCCCTGTGGGATACCTTTAGACTGTAGGCTACAGGTTGGGCATTGTTGAATTATGGCTGTAGCTTCAGCCATAGTGATTCCAAATTGTTTCATTAGTGCTTTTTTATTTTGATGAAAGTAAGCATGACTGTCCCAAGGGGAGACAGGAGAAAGAGACATGAGGCAGGTAGCAGAGGCCGCAGCGTCTGCAATATCATTTCCCTTTTGCAAGAAGCCAGGAAAAGGTTGGTGGCTTCTTATGTGTGTGACAAAGTAAAGATGTTTCCTGTTGGATATTACAGTTTGTAGGGTGGAAAATAAAGAAATTAAATCAGGGTCCAGGGATGGAGAGAGGTATGATTGAAAAATAGTGGTGACAATTTGAGTGACATAGAGACTGTCAAGAATGAGATTTATAGGTTGAGTGGAAAATGTTTGAAAAGCTAGAATGGCAGCGGCTAGTTCCACACGCTGAGCAGACCGTTGGGGTGGCGTTATTTTTGTGTGCCATTGGTCATGAATATACCAGGCACAAGCACCAAATTGTTTACTGCCATCTGCAAAGAGTGTGACAGCATGTGGGATGGGAAAGCGTTGTAATTGGGTATCCCATGAAACATGGATATTTTGTAGGAGCTGAATGCGAGGATCAGCAGGAGGGTGGCAGGATATCTTTCCAGGCCACTCAGTGAGAGCAAGCTGCAAGGCTTCAGAGTTAGAATAGATGGTTTCCCATGTAGTGAGAGAACATGGTACATATAGGACAGAAGATTCTATTCCTGCAAGGGCTTTTGCTCGAAGGCGAGCCTTAGAGATGAGAGAGGCAAATTGAAAAGGTTTTTGGCTAATTGTGTTTCTAAGAGTGTGAGAGAGGTGAAGCCATTCTAGAATCAGCAAGGAGGGAATAGTTTGGACAATAGCACATGTAGGTAAAGAAATAGTATTACACAATAAAAGAGAAAAGGGAATGTTTGGGGTCATTCGGTCAACCCACTAAATTTGTAGGGCTTGGTTGACCAATTGAATCACTTTTAAATGACTGTCCTGCAGTGGAATAACATCTGTAGGATGTTTGCCTTTGGTTAAGGCTGAAAAAAGAGGTGATAATTGAAAAGTGGTGAGACCTATATAAGGTCGAATCCAATTAATAGCACCTAAATATTGCTGTAATTGAAGTAAAGTTGGTTGGTGTGGTAATTTTAAGAAGGGAAAAAGTGGTGCAGCATGGGAGGCCAATAATTTATGGCCCAAATATTGAAAAGGAGGGGAGGTTTGGACCTTGTCAGGAGCAATGTGCAAACCTCCTTTTTGCAAAATTGTTGTGAGGGTTGGCAAAGTTGCAAAAACAGTACCCTTTGGGCCTGGTGCTGCGACCAAAATATCATCCATGTAATGGTAAACCAAAAAGGAGGGATGAAGGTCCCGATATGGTTGCAAAACATGGAAAACAAAAAACTGACACATTGTAGGGCTATTTAGCATGCCCTGTGGTAAAACCTTCCATTGGTAGCGCTGAGTTGGTTGAGAATTATTCAACTCAGGCACTGTAAAAGCAAATAAATGTTTATCCTGTTGATGCAAAAGAATGAAAAAAAAAACAATCCTTTAAGTCAATTATCATTAAGTCAAAATCTTTTGGAATTAAATTTGGGTTTGGGAGGCCGTATTACAATGCTCCCATAGGTTATAAAACAGCATTCACTGCACGTAAATCATGGAGGAAACGCCATTTGCCTGATTTCTTTTTTATAACAAAAACTGGAACAGAATAAGATTGCAACATTTTAAGCCCTAAATAAAGATAAAGTGTAACTGTATCTTTTCCAAGGCAACTTGCAATCCATAGATACTTGAATCATTTTATATTTCAAAAAGCCAATTAGATTGTATTTTTGGGGTTCCAATTTAATCAAATTCCATTCAGATGAAACAAATTTTCATGAAATAGGAAAAACATTTACAAATCTAAGCAAAACAATTCAATCATTTCTTTTGGTTGATGGATGTATATGTCTAACTAAACAATTTAAAACTCAAAAATTTGCAAAAGAATTGCCCAACAATTACTGCCTCCTCTTTCGAGTAAAAAAAATAGCAAGCTGAAACTGCAAGAGTGGGCATCAAATTTCACATCCACCCCCCTTCCTCAACCCAGACTTCTAGGCAGAGGAAGAAGAAAAGAAAAAAAATAGTTAAAACGAACAGCTGCCCCCCCTCTCCTTTCGCCTGTCCTTCGCTCTTAAAACAATACAGCCAGCGAAAAACGAAAGAGTCAGGAGGGGGGAAAAGAAAAAGAAATTTTACAAAAATCTCACCACCAAAAAAATTCACGTGCTTTTTCCAGAAATTCTTTCACAGATCCTCCATAAAACTTTTCTCATGGAAACTCTTGCTATTGCGTTCCCATTTTACAACAATAAAAACTACAGTTTTACTATTCCTTTCACAGCGTGGGATGGGTGGAGGGGTGAGGGCTAACACACACACATTTACACCAGCAAATTAACTCATTCACTTCCATTCTGTTTGCTTACACCATTTCACATACAAATATTTCATTTCATACGTTTTTCAAGCAAACTTTTTATTTTTAATTAAGGCCTTTTTGTTTGTTGTTATCAAAGAGGGTTTTGACCCTTTTCCAAGTCTTGGAAATAACACAAAACAACACAGACAGACATATATACACAAATACCATTAAAACAACATTTATTTAGACATATGGCTTGTCCTGCAAGAAGCGAGAAAATCATGAGATGATTCCAACCAAACATGTGGTTTTTATAGGGCCCTTTAACCATCTCCTATTTTTCCCACCATTCCAAGTCCAAGCGTAACGTTCTAGGAGTTAAACATATATAAAACAAAACACACACATCAACACAAAGCACCACCAGACATTGTCTGACAGGGTTAAACTTAACAGATTACAAAAAAGTTTCAAAACATTCCAATTGTTCAAAACGCATTGCAGAGGAGTGCAGTTTGAGTTAATTTATATCTCTAAATTGTTGCCTGTTTCTGTTTTGGAGGAGAGAGAGAAGGATATAGTGAAGAGGGGGGTTCCTGTGGCTATGCCGACTTTGGAGCGTCCTCCGCAATAGATACAGGTTAAGAGGAAGGGTCTGGGGATAGACAGTTGTTCCGTTAACTTTTTGCAAACAATTTGCCTTTCTGGCTAAAGAGGAAAGTTCATCCACATGCTTGGACAGAACCTTGGAAAGCGGGGACCCATACTTACGTTTGCAAGCCTTTACCAGGTGCGTAGGTACAGGAGCCAGAGCAGCGCTTCCCTAGACAGAGAACACGCCGTGGAGTGAATCACGTCATAAAGTGAATCACGTCGGGGTCACCAGTTGTGGGAGTTCGATCCCGGGGTCCAGCGCCTGCTGGACGGACCAGTGGTTGTGGGAGTTCGAATCCCGGGGTCCAGCGCCTGCTGGACGGACCAGTGATGTACGTTAGCCTAGGCCAACGGACCTCGCGTTTGGTAGATAGGAAACACACGGACAACATGTTTCTTCAGGTTGAATCAGCAAGCGAGAGCCCAGAAGGATCTGCGTGCTTCCCTTTTATTGGTACACTTACGTCACAGCAGGAGGTTGTAAAGGGTGGGTTTTGCCAGGAAATGAAACTTAACTCAAGAAATGGAAACTTAAAAGCATAAACGAAACCTTTAACTTAACTTAGGAAATGGAAACTTAATAAGGCATAAAGAAACCTTAAGTTATTGAAATGGTTGCAACAGCTTATAAAGCTACATCATCTGCATATTGAAGAGATTTATGATTATCAAGAAGCAACATTTGTTTTAATGATTCAAAACTAATACAAAAAAATACATGAGGTCTATATGCTGTCACCTTATGTGTTTAACTTATGTGCAGGATATAGAAATGTTAAATTAAAAGAAATAGAAACTGAAATGTCACAACCTTAGATACACTGATAATAGCCACTTTGCTGGGTAGAAATGAAGAAGACTTTAAAAATCTCTTAACTGAAGATGAAAGAAGAGAAAGCAAACTCTCATGTGCTACTCAAAGTTAAAACAAGCTTATGTCACAAGGAAATGCCAACCCAAAGCAACCCATAGTGAAGAAGTTGAAATAATAGCAGACTTTATTTTCCTAGATTCACATGGATTCTGACTGTACCCATGAAAGGAAAGAATAGGGAAAACCTTGACAAAAATATAGAGATCATAAACTTACAATGAAGTGACAGATGATCAAAGTCAGTCTTTACCAATTGACTATGAAAGCTGGATCACCAGGAAAAATGAACAAAGGAAAAAATATGCCTTTGTATTGTGATGCTGTAGAAAACTATTGAGAATAGGAGAATACTTTTCAATAAGTAGATGAAGTAAAAGCATATGCTAACTTGAAACATAATAAGAAGGTAATGTTTGGGATACATCGTGTGAAGGCAAGAGTCACTGGAGAAAACCTTGTTACTTGGAAAAATCAAGGGCAATTGAAAAAGAGGCCACCAGTAGACAAGGTGAAGAGATACAATCACTGATATAAATTTACAAAAACTCAAAGAATTAGTTACGACAAACAAATCTGATGAAACAATGTCCAGGCAAAGTGTTAGAAGCTACAAAATGATCAAATAAAATCAGCAGAATATTTATGTTGCATACTTTATTCACTACACACATACACACTTTTAAAATAATAAAAACTGTAGAAATTTTGAAAGATAAAGTAAGGAAAGTAAAGGAAAAAGTAAGTGAAAAAAGTACAAAGAAAGAAATAGAGAAGAGAAAGAAAAAAGTTATAAATAGTTATAAAGAGGTAGTTTCTGTGTACAATTACAATTACATTTATATTTTATCCTGTCTCTCTAAAGTTACAACATAACTTCTTTCTTTCATAGTTACCTTTTCTAATAATCAAACCCATAAATCACAAGGTCATTTTTTTTTTTTTCAGCAAAAAGTCCATAGGGGGTTTCCAGTCTAAATGTGTAGTTATTATTGTTTCTCTAATACAAAAAAGTCAGTGTTGCCATCTCTGCTACTTCTGTCATCTTCTCATCCATATCTCCATTGTGAGTATTTCAGAGATTTTCATTTTTATATATATAATAAACTTTAGATCAGTTACCATATATAAAAACAGTCTTCCATAACTCTTTACTAGCCATATACCCATTAGTTCAACAAGGAGAGTTCTGATTTCAACTGAATCTTTAAAATTCTTTGTATAATTCTATGTAACCCGAATTGTTCTGGACTTTTTGCTATCAAAAGAAGGGTAGGGAGTTATTGTTTTTATTGTTTTTATATTTTTTATATTTGTTTATATTTTTTTATTGTCTGTAAGTTACCCAGAGTCACTGAGAGTCATGTAAATCTTCTAAATAAATAAATAAGTTACTATATTTACCCCTGTTGCAATTTGTGTTATAAATTTTGCACTAACTATTGATCTACCATCAGCCATTGGATGGCCTTTTGGTTTTACTCCAACGTCATCATTTAGTGGTTCTACACCTTCATGCTGCTGTTGCTGACCATGACAATCATGGTCATTACAATCACTACGAGATCACCTCAAACTTTCAGTTTTACTGTTTCTTTAGCATTTTGTTTTTTATTTTTAGAGGGTAGGAGCGTTAACTCTACGCTCAATCCTCCTCACTTTATCCAGACTTGGGATTGGCTGGGTTATCTCAGAACAGAATTACCTGGTCCAAGTGGATTTTAAGATCAGATTTAGAGCATCTAAAATGTAAATGAACACCGAATATGCCTTGTTAGCCATATCTTACATATGCCTAAAGACCCGCATCCAAAAATTGCACTACATGCAATTTGGATGACTCCTGGAGAAAAGAAGAAACAAGGCTGGCCTCAGATAAGTTGGTGCCAAACACATAAGGAAGATCTTAAGATTATAAATGTCCCTTGGGACAATGCTGAAGACATTGCAAACAATTGAAACAGCTGAAAAACACTTGCTACCCAAGGTGCTCTCTACAGGACTTAATGATGATGATAATTTACCTCTGTCTTCATATCCCTTATACTGCTTAAGGCAAAAAAGACATCAACAGAGATTTTTGCTGTAGATCTTCAAATGGACAGAAATTTCATGCTATTTGGAAGTTATAACCTATAGTAATATTTTATTCTAGTAGACTAATCCCTCTAACCTTTTTTTATGCTTTGGCTTCTGTTTCTATAGAAAGGAGAAAGGCATGAATATTCTCTGCTCAATGTTTCTGTTTTTTTTAAATGGAAATGGTTGAAACCTGCATTGTCGTATTGCTCATTTTATAAGAAATATGTGTCCTTTTTCTATTACTCCTGTTTTAATAAATTTTCTTGCAGGTAAAATAGATTATATATTTCCTTCCTCCTAATAGTGATATGATACTTAAAGCTACCAAACCTGCAGCCACGGTTTATAAAATTAGAGAGTAAACATAAATAGTGCATTCCATGTCATTCTTGTTTTAGGAAATACCCGTCTTAAGAAAAAAAAATAGAGAAAGAGAGGGAGAGAGAGGGAGAGAGAGGGGAAAGAGAGAGAGAGAGAAGGAGAGACAGAGGGGGGGAGGGAGGGAGGGAGAGAGAAGGAGAGAGAAAGAGAGAGAGAGAGCATGAATGGTAGAATGGTTCCTGGAGGCCTGGAAAAGATGGAAGCCACATACTATGGCTTCTAGTAAATGATTGTTTACCATAAGCATACCATACTTATGGTAAGTATGTACTTTGTAAATGTATAAATTTAAGTACTTTGTAAATGTATAAATTTAATTATGTTAATAAAAAATGTCCAGGGCAGCATTTACTTTACAAATGAATGACTATGAAAGTCTGAAAGTATAAATCTCCCACCATCTCCTCAACAGCCAGAGAACGGGGGGGGGGGGGTGTCTCAGGTGTGTGTGTGTGCCTCTTTCTCTGTCCATTATGCTGCTTCAGGCTATTATCTTTCTTACCTAACTGCCCCCTAGGCAGCATCTCTCCCACCACTACTCCTGTTTCTAAAGGTCATTCCTACATATCATTGTACTAGGTATAGTGTTGGTTTTAGGTATTTGAGATGTCTAGACAAGATTATTTCAGTGGTCTTCTTTCTAAGCAGGAATGTCATATTCCTGCAGCTGGACATCTAGTTTCTTACCAGCCAGAAAAATGAATGGTTGCTACTTTTCAACCAATGGTTGCAAAGGCAGACACGTCACTGCTGGGACAAGTTTTGGGAAAGTTCCAATTAGGCTAACACCAGGCACCAGTCAAACCTAGAAGCTTTATCACACTCGATATCTTCACAAGTCAGGGTGATTGCAGCAGAAGAAAGGCTATGGAAAGTAATTCTTTTGTGTACTGGATTTTTAAGAACCTTATAATAAATGATTTTCCAAACAATACTTTGGATTCACTGTGCATCAATATGTCCTTTATAGCAATATGTCCCTTTCCCCCCCTTAATATCTGAGATAAACATTTGAATGAAAAAAAGAAAGAAGGCAGGAAAACATAGATTCATAGCAGAGGGAGATTGTTTTGCACTAATTCTAAATTCTGATTAAATCTAAATTTGACCTGTTGACAGCCATTAGAATAGGACTTGGACAGCTAGTTTTTAATCTTCAAATTCTGCTAGCCTCACTACTGAGCTGAAAATAAGTTCTATTAAAATCAATATGACTTATTTCCAAGTCAGTGTATTTAGACTAAAGTGCAATTCCTCCTGTCATTCCTTATCTTTTTTTCTATTTGGTGTTTGGCCTTAATACTATGGGTTCCCCCAAATGACATTTTGTTGCCTGGGGCATAGAAATAGCAAGTGACACTCTTTCCAGACCTAAACTGAAATCGTATAGTGCTCAAAATAATTAGCCACAGGGTCCAAAATCAGTGTTAATTTAGAAAATATAAAAGATCTTAATATTATTTCTATTCATTTCTGCCACAAAATGTAGAATAATAAGAAAAACAAATTAAATAACAAAGATATTGTTGCCTTTTCTTATAAACAGAATCTGTTACTTCATGAAAGGTATTTCTGGTTATCATTTGGGGGGGGGAAGTGTATATTTTCTGTCTTCAAATATTCCAAGGCACATGATATAGCTGCTATTCAAGCCTATTGCTTCTTTCTCTGATGCCTGCTTCATTCTTCTCCGAGGTATGTGGTTGTTTATTCTTTATCCCATTTTCTATTCTATATGACCAATAAACAAGGAATAAAGAGAGAGCAGTGACAGCATCATTCTGTAACTATATCCTGAAAACGGTAGCTGCAACAATATAAGTCAACATTGGTGATTTCAACTGTTCTTCGTGAGTCCAGCTTGCTTGGATTACCTCTCCAGTGTACATTTTCTCACAAATGAAAACAACTTGCAATGTAAAAAGATTTACTGAGAACATAACATGCATAAGAAAAATAAAATTGTTTTATTTCTCCAAATTTCATATGTCATTCCTACCTACTTTTAATCATTCTTATTTAGTCACCAGATAAGGTTAGCAGGTTAGCAATGGCCTAAAAGAACACGTTGGGTCAAAGGCAGCTGAACTGTCACACAAATTCTATAACAATAGATTTTTAGTTCAGCATGTCATTTTTAGCAATTCTATACAACGGTGATATTAAGAAGAAAGGATATTATAGCCAAAAGAGAGCAAAATGTTTTCTTTGAATGTTCTTGTTTATGCTGTAGCAAAAGTGGGTCAAATGGAAGTCCCCTGTGATAACTCATCATTTCTTTTCCGTTTTATCTACAAGCAAAAAATAGTGTTTCAGAAAACCATTGCCTCAAGTAGTTGCATACTTTGTCCAGTAGATGGCTCCCTTGTACTCATCCAATGATTGCTTCATTTTCTCAAACATAAACATGAACTTCAGTCAAAATTCATTGTCTAATAAATGCTTCAGTGGTGAAGCACAAAACTTGGCCTTTGCTTTTCAAAAGAAAAAATATATATAGACAGTGATATGACTTAAACAGAGCCGCAAAGGCCCAGGGCTATTCCACTGTATAGAAAAACAAGTGAGATCTATAGCCTTCCTTGCAGTGCTTCATTTCTTTCAAGCAGGCTTTCCAGTCACCTTCCTTATCCAATTTTATTTTCCAATACAAAACATTTCAGGGTGACTACTGTGCAATTCAGTTCATGCTGAGCTGAATTTTTAATTTGGATGGTTGTCCTATCTTTGATATATCTTTTATTTTTTAAAAAAAAAACCTTTTTATATTTTGATTAATATGTTTTTAAAACAAAATTATATAATTATGTTGACATAACCACTTGGAAATCTCTCTCTCTCTCTCTCTCTCTCTCTCTCTCTCTCTGTGTGTGTGTGTGTGTGTGTGTGTGTGTGTGTGTGTGTGTGTGTGTGTGTGTAAATTTGTTTAAGTCTGAGAGTGGTTCTCTTGGTATATTCCTGTAATGTTGAAGGGAAAAAAGCACATGCATTTCTTAACCGAACTCTCTGGGCTGAACCCACATCTGGAGCCTAGGACTCATTCTCACAAAGATGAATACATTCCAATTTCTGACATTCATGGTAGAAATACAAAAATGCAGATGCTCACATCCATACATGCTTTAACTTTTAAAAACAAACACTGCATAGGGAAAAACACATAGTTTCTTTGCACAGTGTATGTTGGAACTGAGAGAACATGTGCAAGTAAGTATTACCACAAAGGGGCAAAAGTAAATCAACCTTCTTTCAGTCTTAGATCTGCTCTGCAAATGGACTTTTAATCCAACAACAAAGAAAATGGACTCTGATTGTTCAGTAAATAATATGGAGAAAGAGGAGGAAATGGTGCTGCATGTTACATACGAAAAATTAACCCATATTCTGACCCAGAAATTGAAGTTCAAAGGTTTAATACAACTCTGTGCTACAACAGAAAACTCAGGAAAATGCAATGCTGAGTTCAAATCCTTGCTGAGTCACAGAGTCACTGGGTGATACTGCGGAAGTCTCCACCTTCAACCCAACTTCCTATTCACATCTCACAGTAGAGTTTTGAAACTGAATAAAATAATGGTGGTAAATACAATAATGTTCCTGCCAGATGTTATAACCTGGGAGAGAGAAAAAACACTTGCTTGTTTTTCAAATGAATGGTGATTGTTATGTTCTTCTCAGCTTTTTTGCCCTCTGATTCAAACAGATGATAGGGTGGGGCGAGATGGTTAGATAAACATTTTTTTTCAAAGTCCTAAACTATAGCATGTGATTACCTACATGTTTTCTTAGTGGAGAACTGGAATAGATTGGTGGATCTATCAAACATATATGTATGTTGTTGATTTCATACCCAAGTTCGCTGTTGTGTAATATATGAAGGTCCTTTATAAAACAATTATTCATTTTGTAGTATGGATTTTCATTGCTGGTCCCTCAGAAGAATGATAATTACATCCTTACATTTATTTTTACTAGGAAACTGAATAATTGTTCTTATTTTTCTGTGCTCTGTCCATTTGAAATCTTCTCTTACTATGGAACCTTATCATACAGTCAAAACCTGTAAATTAAAAAGAAGTTCTAGCAGTGGCCTAGAAAACAGAATTCAATGAAACCCAATTTCAAAATGGACAATGTTGTACTTACTACCATTATTTTGAAAGTTTTCCATATTAAAGGCAGGGATGGTGCATTTTGAGTTTTTAAGACTTTTTTCTTCTTCCACATCGTGTATGTATGTCTCAACCGCTGTCAGTTCCTTTTCCGTTCAAGCTTCTTGACTGGGTTAAATATGTGAACCAAACAACAGGTTATTTATCATGATGGTTGGTGATGGATGTTGTTGTGATTGCTTCCTTTTCTTTCCTGACTGTAAAACTGAATTAGAAGCTACACCGTGGAAATGGACACAATGCACAATGAAGTGGCAGCTGGTGGACTGATACTGGAGCCAGTGCTGAGTCTTTTGCTGCTCACAATTTGTATTTCTTGTCTCTGCACCCTCAGCACACAGGGCAAAGAAAAAGTAAAAAAAAAAAAAAAAAAAAGACTAGGCATTAGCAGCAGCTGGTCTTGTTTTCCTTTAAACAGATATTCATTCCCTCTGCCACAAGTCTGGGTGGCTTAAATCTTCATTTACACAGAAAGCTTTCCAATTCTACTTACATTAAAAATATTCAAACTATTAAGAAAAGTTCTAGACCTTCAGAATTTTACATTCAAAATCAAAGTCTGTTTCGAGATACACATATATAGAAACACCACACTTTCCCTCTGCCCTTTTCATTATAACTTATATTTTTCTTCTTTGCTGCTCTTTCACACATGTGCACCACACAGACACAGACACACACATACACACATATTCTTCAACATAAAAATAAGTAACTAAAATCCAGCATCAAATTTCTATAAAAACTAGTCAGCTGTTGAGGATGAATGAATCAATACTTGTTTAGAACTCAAAAAAGTTTAAAAATAAAACTCCTTTTCCTATTATTTCTGTTTCCTGACATCGCAGATGCTCTTAATTGTTATGCACATTTTAGACAGAGAACGGAAATCACAAAGGGAGCAAGGCTGCGAAACATATATAAGAAACATTGTGTGTGCACGTGCACACACAGACACACACACACACATAAAACAGCAGTAAGACTCTCCAGCCCTTCTTTTTTTCTCTTTGTACAAATCTGTTTTGTTTGTCCTGAATTTTTCAGTGTTTCCATGTGTGTTTTTATAGTGTTGAATAGCTTCAAGTTAGAAAAAATAACTATTTTTGAAGAAACAATTATAGCAGTCTTCCATATACACAAGGAAGTTAACCTTAGATTTTGAATACTATGGTTTACATTATTTTAATGCAAACAAAATACATTACATTGATCAATTCATCATACCACATGTGCCTCCTCATCAACAACTAACAAATCATAACTCTTTTCTATGGAATCAAACCTGTAGTTTGAAGCACAACCTACCATAAGGACCATCTTTGTCCCCAATTGGGAATAAGTTCGATCTAGGGGTATGTATGCCTTGTTTTATGACAGCAGGCCAATAAGAACATTGCATCAACTAGTTCATCAGAATAGAGCAGTCCAGTGAGTTGGTCAGCTGTTTAGAAATGCAGGATAAGGAAAAAGCTACCCTAAGTCTACATATTTTACTTAAATTTGGTGTGATGTGTTTAACAAATACTTTCCTAAGCCCAATACTGGACATCACTCTAGAAGTGAATAGTACAATTCATTTTCCACTGGAGTTGTGCATCCATGTTTGGGACACAGGCCCACCTTTATAGTTGCATCAAGAAGAACCACAATGAAATGACAAATAGGCTTATCATAATAGAATTTAGAACTAGATCAATATTGCATTAAAACCGTTTCTGAGCAGATGACTTTTTGAAACATGCTACCGTGTGTTTTAGTATATGTAAACCACTGTCTTTCTCTCCCCACACTGTGTATATTTGACAAAATGCCAATGTAGTACAGTCATCCACATTTTCATCTTGGTATCACTTTTGCTGTATATTTAAAAAAAAATAGACTGCTAAAAATTCCCAATCAGTTTTGCTCACAGCGGGCCAATAAAAGAATTCAAAAAATTCTCAGATGGTGATCCATCCCCAAGCTATCTGAGCTCTGGTTCTGGAAAGAAAGCTGAATAATTTTTTGCAATTAGGTACTTGTCACAGTTCTCTAACCATGGTTCTAGGTCTCAGTGAAGTGCTGAAATTTTTTGTTTGTTTGGTTTCTATGACTTGAAATTCATAACAAATAAACTTGTCAAAGTGGGAGAGTATTTTCCTGGCATTTAGAAATTGGGAGGTCTGATAAGCCAATTGTATGCCGCTTACTAAATTGTAGATAGGGAAAATCAAGTGCTGCTGTTTTTCTTTTCTTCTTTTCTTTTTTTCTTTATAAAAAAATGAAGTTGACTAATCATTGACGAGATGGATAATTCCTAGGTTTTTGATAAAATTGCTTTCTTTTTTTTCTTGGTACATTTCAGGCAAAGCAAGAAGGGATTGCTTAAGCAAATCCGGCAGGAAAAAAAAATTTCCCACAATCTATTCATCTGTTTATTTCACAGCTTGACTATGCTGCCCAATCCCAGACTTGGAAGTTCATAAGCAATAAAATTAAAAACAATCAAGTTTCCAAATAAGCAGATATGATAAATTAAACAGTTCTATGCAAAGCCTCAGGTCAGCAGAGAAGAGGAGGATTTGCCACCATCACTCAATCCAAAGTCATGAAGAGCTCGGTGGAGGGAAGCTCAACAGAGGTTGTAGAGGCTACTTGCAAAGAGTCAGCCTTGACCCTCCTAATGAGGTGTGCTGGTTGGCGCTTATTTATTTTGGTGTTTGTAGCCTGGGAGTTGTTGGAGACAACTGTTCATAATCCATCCGTTCATGAATACTCTTGATTTGTCGCCTTGAACTCATAGAGACCATGTTGCTTTCATTGTGTCTTGAACCCATTACACCAAGGTGCCTTCATCATGACTTGAACCTGCTGGAGTCATGTTGCTGTTGTCATGCCTTGAACCCATCAAAGCCAAGTTGCCTTTGTTGTGCCTTGAACTCATTGAGAACATGTAGTGCCTGGAAACTGCTGGAGTTGTGTTGCTTTGAACCTTTTGTGCCTTGAATCCTTTGAAATTGTGTTTGCCTTGGCTGCGCCTTGAACCCTAAGCATTAAGGGGCTGTTATTTTGCTGGTGCCATTCCCATGCCTTAGGCACAGAAGAGACTGTGGCCCCCATTGCTTGTGTTTGGACTTTAAAAAGACTGCTCACGTGGGGAAGACTAGTCACCTGGGGAATGACTACAGGCTTAGTTGTGTGAAATAAACATACTCACTCTGTGTGTGTGTGTGTGTGTGTGTATGTGCGTGCACGCACGCACGTACTGGAACAGGACAATACGTGAGTTACTGGTCTCCTGCTCTTAAGGGCAAACTTTACTAGAAACTGGTTAACCAAATCTTTTATAGGCTTATAGAGATTATTGATTAGCATATGTATACATTTTACCATTGGCAAGGAATGGTTTACAATGATAAGGAGTATAGATAGGGGTACATAGGAATTTCCTATGTCTGGAAACAGAACACTTTGTAATGCAGGATATTTAGCTGTTGACAAGTGTGTATGTCAATCAAGCTGATCATTACTCTAACAATTTTGACCCTGCATCCCACTTTGAATGGGGAAAGTTGTAAACACACCCATTATCAGTGTCCTTGGCAATACTATAGTTTATGGAGACATTTAGTTTATAAATTATATGCCATCCATTAATATACTGAAGATTACAATTCTGGAAGGATATAAGTCATGAGTGAGTAATCGTGACATGCATACAAGAAAGATGGTTTAACAATTAAGGCTATTGTGTCTAGATACATTAATTTTTATATTAAACAGGCAAGCAAAGAAAGAAGTATTCAGGAGGCATCAACGACTTGTGTGCATGCAGAAAGGAGCTATATAAAAATAATAATTCCTCCATAGTAAATGTGATATTATTATCAATTTTCTTAAATTATGTGATATAAAGCATATGCGATTGAGGCAAGCTCACTATGTTTTGTATTGTCTTTAATGCCCATGCATTACTGAACATACAAAGTACATCTCTCTTGCTACTCTGCTTTATTTGTCTCATTTTGACTGCTAGCCTTCTCTTTTCACTATCCCTCACTTATTAGTAAGTTCACCACAGAGAAGCTTATCTCTCACAACATTATGCAGTTTGCAAATGGCAATAGCAGTGCTGTCCCTAGGAACATGTATAACTGAGCGTATAGTTCTGTAATAGTTAGTTAACCTTTGCATCAGGCATGGACATCCAATCAAAGATTGCAGGATCCAGAGCTTCTATGCTTAGACCAGCTCATTCATTTTCTTCTTATAGGGCAGTTTTGATTTTGAACATTACTTCCTTTCACTTATGTCTTGAGTTGATCAAATATATCTGTATCTATATCTATATATCATATCATATCTCTCTATTCTCTATCTCTATCTCTATCTCTATCTCTATATCTATATCTATATCTATATCTATATCTATATCTATATCTATATCTAATCTTGTTGTTGTTGTTGTTAGTTGCGAAGTCGTGTCCGACCCATCGCGACCCCATGGACAACTTTCCTCCAGGCCTTCTTGTCCTCTACCATCTTCTGGAGTCCATTTAAGCTCATGCCTACTGCTTCAGTGACTCCATCCAGCCACCTCATTCTCTGTCGTCCCCTTCTTCTACTGCCCTCAATCTTTCCCAGCATTAGGCTCTTCTCCAGTGAGTCCTTCCTTCTCATTAGGTGGCCAAAGTACTTGAGTTTCAACTTCAGGATCTGGCCTTCTAAGGACCAGTCAGGGTTGATCTCCTCTAGGACTGACCGGTTTGATTGCCTTGCAGTCCAAGGGACTCGCAGGAATCTTCTCCAGCACCATAGTTCAAAGGCCTCAATTCTTTTGCGTTCAGCCTTTCTTATGGTCAACTTTCACAGCCATACATTGCACTGGGAAACCATGGCCTTGACTATACGTACTTTTGTTGGCAGGGTGATGTCTCTGCTTTTTAGTATGCTGTCTAAATTTGCCATAGCTTTCCTCCCAGGAGCAAGCGTCTTTTAATTTCTTGGCTGCAGTCCCCCATCTGTGGTGATCTTAGAGCCCAGGAAGATAAAATCTGTCACTACCTCCATTTCTTCCCATCTATTTGCCAGGAATTGAGAGGGCCAGATGCCATGATTTTGGTTTTTAATGTTGAGTTTCAAGCCAACTTTTGCACTCTCCTTCTTCACCCGCATCAAGAGGCTCTTTAGTTCCTCTTCACTTTCTGCCATTAGAGTGGTATCATCTGCATATCTTAGGTTGTTGATATTTCTCCGGCAATCTTAATTCCAACTTTTGATTCATCTAGCCCTGCCTTTCTCATGATGTGCTCTGCATATAAGTTAAATAGGCAGGGCGACAGAATACAGCCTTGCCGGACTCCTTTCCCAATTTTGAACCAATCAGTGGTTCCGTGTCCAGTTCTCACTGTTGCTTCTTGACCTGCATATAGGTTTCTCAAGAGACAAATAAGATGGTCTGGTACTCCCATCTCTTTAAGAACTTGCCACAATTTGTTGTGATCCACACAATCAAAGGCTTTAGCATAGTCAATGAAGCAGAAGTAGATGTTTTTCTGGAACTCCCTAGCTTTCTCCATGATCCAGCGTATGTTGGCAATTTGATCTCTAGTTCCTCTGCCTCTTCGAAATCCTGCCTGTACTTCTGGAAGTTCTCGATCCACATACTGCTGGAGTCTAGCTTGTAGGATTTTAAGCATAACTTTACTTGCATGTGAAATGAGTGCAATGGTGCGATAGTTTGAACATTCTTTGGCATTGCCTTTCTTTGGAATTGGAATGTAAACTGACCTTTTCCAATCCTGTGGCCACTGTTGAGTTTTCCAAATTTGCTGGCAAATTGAGTGTAGCACTTTTACTGCATCGTCTTTTAAGATTTTGAATAGCTCAGCTGGAATACTGTCACCTCCACTAGCTTTGTTGTTGCTCAGCTTTCCTAAGGCCCATTTCACTTCACATTCTAGGATGTCTGGCTCGAGGTCAGTGACCACCCCATCGTGGTTATCAGGGATGCTAAGCTCGTTCTTATAGTTCTTCTGTGTAATTTTGCCACCTCTTCTTAATCTCTTCTGCCTCTGTTAGGTCCCTGCCATTTTGGTCCTTTATCATGCCCATCTTTGCATGAAACGTTCCTTCATATCTCCAATTTTCTTGAAGAGATCTCTGGTTCTCCCTATTCTATTGTTCTCTTCTATTTCTTTGCACTGTTTTAAGAAGGCATTCTTATCTCTTCTAGCTATTCTCTGGAATTCTGCATTCAATTGGGTGTATCTTTCTCTTTCTCCCTTGCCTTTCGCTTCCCTTCTTTCCTCAGCTATTTGCAAAGCTTCCTCAGACAGCCATTTTGCTTTCTTGCATTTCTTTTTCTTTGGGATGGTTTTTAGTTGCTACCTCTTGTACAATGTTGCGAACCTCCATCCATAGTTCTTCAGGCACTCTGTCTATCAGATCTAATTCCTTAAATCTATTTGTCACCTCTACTGTATATTCATCAGGGATATGATTTAGTTCATACTTGAGTGGCCTAGTGTTTTTCCCTACTTCTTCAATTTAAGCCTAAATTTTGCAACGAGAAGCTCATGATCTGAGCCACAGTCAGCTCCTGGTCTTTTTTACTGACTGTATAGAGCTTCTCCATCTTTGGCTGCAGAGCACATAGTCAATCTGATTTCTGTGTTGACCGTCTGGTGATGTCCATGTGTAGAGACGTCTCTTGGGTTGTTGGAAAAGAGTGTTTGCTATGACCATCGTATTCTCTTGACAAAATTCTATCAGCCTGTGCCCTGCTTCATTTTGTACTCCAAGGCCAAACTTGCCTGTTATTCCGTTTATCTTTTGGCTTCCTACTTTAGCATTCCAATCCCCCATGATGATAAGGACATCATTTTTTGGTGTTGAATTCTATAAGGTGCTGTAGGGCTTCATAGAACCGGTCAATTTCATCCTCTTCGGCACCAGTGGTTGGGGCATAGACTTGGATTACTGTGATATTGAATGGCTTGCCTTGGATTCGCACTGAGACCATTCTGTCATTTTGGGGATTGTATCCCAGTATTGCTTTTCCTACTCTTTTATTGACTATGAAGGCTACTCCATTTCTTCTGAGGGATTCTTGCCCGCAGTAGTATACCTGATGGTCCTCTGAATTAAATTCACCCATTCCTGTCCATTTTAGTTCGCTGATTCCTAAGATGTCGATGTTCAGTCTTGTCATCTCTTGTTTGACCACGTCCAATTTGCCTTGATTCATGGATCTTACATTCCAGGTTCCTATGGAAAAAAAATCTTTACAGCATCGGACTTTCCTTTCACCACCAGATGCATCCACAGCTGAGTGTCCTTTCGGCTTTGGCCCAGTCGCTTCACTCTTTCTGGCGCTACTAGTACTAGCCCTCTGCTCTTCCCCAGTAGCATATTGGACACCTTCCGACCTGAGGGGCTCATCTTCCAGCGTCATATCTTTTTGCCTTTTAGTACTGTCCATGGGGTTTTCATGGCAAAGATACTGGAGTGGGTTGCCATTTCCTTCTCCAGTGGATCACATTTTGTCAGAACTCTCTGCTATGACCTGTCCGTCTTGGGTGGCCCTGCACGGCATAGCTCATAACTTCATTGAGTTACGCAAGCCCCTTCGCCACGACAAGGCAGTAATCCATGAAGGAGATCTAATCTATATCTATCTATTTAAAAAGGTGGGGTAAATTATTATCTAATAATAATAAAGAGTGTCATACAAAAAAAAACACCTTGGATGCTGCTTAGAATATCTGTGCACTAACAAAATCACCATCTGTCAATTTCAAAAGGCCACACTGTTTGGATCTGCATATGTACTACACCAATCAATTATGATATCCTAGGTTTCTGGGAAGGAATCAGTGCATATGAAAGCCAATACCAGCTAAAGAACTCACAGCTGTGATTTCACATTGTTGTGTTTATAATAATAATAATTACTTTGTATATACAGCCAAGATAATGCAATGGGGTTTGGACTGTACAAATGTGGCATGCTTATTATCAAATGGGGGAAAATAATAAAAACTGAAGGATTCAAGATGCTCTATGAAAATAGCATCAAGAGTCTGAGTGAAGACAATTATTACAAATACCTGGGCATCCTTCAAGATGACAATATCAACACACTGAAGTCAAGAAAAAGGTTAGAAGTGAATACATCAAGAGAGTGAAAAGTACCTTAAAGTCAAAACTCAGTGGAGAAAATATCCTCAAGGCAATTAACATCTGGGAAATTCCAGTAGATACACAACTGGTATAGTGGATTGGACCTCAGAACTAAAAGCCTTGGATTGGAAGGCAAAAAAAAATAATAACAATGAATTAAGTACTTCATCCTCACAGTAATTTTGATAGGCTCTATTTACCAAGGAAAGTAAATGGGCATGGAATGTTACAAATACATCAGATAGATGAAGAAGAAAAAAGGGCTTTGGAAGGATATCTGAAGGACAGAGAAGAAGATACACTGAAGTTAGTATACCAGGAAGGCTTACTGAATACTAGAAAGACCAAATTGACCTACAAGAAAGACCAAATGAAGAAGAAAAAGAAAGACCAAATGAAGAAGAAAAAGAAAGCCCAAATGAAGAAGAAAAGAAAGCCCAAATGAAGAAGAAAAAGAAAGACCAAATGAAGAATGCAAAGTATTACTGGCCAGTACATTAAAAAAAATAGCAGGCAAAGCAGACAATAATAAGACCTGGCAATGGCTAAGAGCAGAAAAATTAAAGAAAAAGACAGGGGGCTAATTCTGGCTACCCAAGGTGAAGCTTAAGAACAAATCCAGACTGAGATGACAGCAACAAACAGAAAGTACCATCTCTGCAACAAAGCTGAAGTGGACCACCTGGTTAGCTGCTATAAAAAGATCACACAGACTGACAATAAAAAAATGCCATGACAAACGAGCAACAATGGTGCATTGGAAGATCTGCAAGAAATACCACTTGCCTTCAACTGATGGGAACCACAAAATATAGAAAGTAATAGAAAATGAAGAAACTAAAGTGCTTTTGGAGATTAGAATTCAAACTGACAGGCACCTGCCACATAACACCCTAGACTGAACAATTGTTGATAAGAAAGATTTAAAAAAATCTGGATAGTGGATATAGCAGTACCTAGACACAGCAGAATAGAAGAAAAAGAACTGGAGAATATAGCAAAATATAAAAACCTAAAATTAGAAATAGAATGACTGTGCCAAAATAAAGCAAAGGTAGTATCAATAGTCATAGGGACCTTGGGTGCAGTCCCAAAACAACTGAAGCATTACTTGAGCACCATCGGCACTGACAAATTCATGATGCAATGAACAATAATTACTGGACTCAAGCAGAACTAAAAGCTCTGGATAGAAATACTAGAAAAATAATGACAAATGATTCATGCCCTTCATAACAGACTAATTACCAAGGAGCATAAGTGGGTGTGGAATGTTATAAGAACAGCAGATAGCTTTAAAAAAAAGGTGTAATAATGTTTAACAAGTCATACTGCTGGATTTGGATGTGTTCCTGAAAATCTAAAGTATTTTAATTTTTATGCCATTGGTCATACAATCTATCTTGCTCAATTCTTCATATTTTACCTGCTAGTTCTATAACATTAAATAAAGTAAAATTCAATAACTTTACTTTTCAAGAATCTCATAAAAATCCTTTCAATGACTTACCAACAATATAAATGTTGGTAAATATAAAAAGAAATTGGTATAAATTGATACAGTATACTCTGTATGGAACAGCAAGTTAAATTTAAAAATTACAGACAATTGAAAAGCTGTGGTTGCCTCAGCAATAGCTGATGTGATAGCAGATACACATCAGGAACATTTTACACTTGTATAGTGCCATTTTTGACAGATAATACCCTAGGTTTAACACCTAACTTTCTCCAGTGCTCCATTCTGGCTAATGTAATCTAAGGGGAATAGTAACATTCCATTTTTCAGTAAGTGAACAGTTGAATAAAGGAGATATTTATTTTCCGTTGAAATTAGAGCTGCTGTTGTTTAAGAAATTTCTTTACACTGAGCTCACTGAGAGACTTTAAATATTGAATTGATATCATTTAGGTTGATTATGATGTTGACTAACTGACAGGTCTAAGAGAAGAGCAATTTTATTTCCTATTTTTATAAACTGTCATATCTTGTAAGGACCTATTACAATCTTTGTAGCTTGATTATGTTCATGGCTGGAAATTTATACTTTTAAAAAATTAATTTGTGTGTAGTATTTTATTTCTGTAGGATAATTATTATGATGACCACTAGGAATATTTATTAAAATATAATGATATATAAATAGTATAAATAGAGAAATAAGTCCAGTTTTTTTAAAAAAAAATAGCAATAAAAGTGGTATTTAGGGTACAAGGAATGGAGAACAGGTTATATATCACTCATAACTGCTCCATGAAATAATAAAATCTGGGAATACTAAAGTGGGTCTGTTTTGAATTGAAAGGATTCTTCTACCAAAATATTCTTGGCTAATCTCTGGTACTCTGTCTTCTCACTCTGGATCCAAGAAAGTAAAGTGCAATTTCACATTAGGAGCAGAATGTTTATGATGTTGCATAGCCACTTTTATATTTTACCGACGACAAAAAACATAGAAATGCTCATGTTTGTTTTTGCCAACAATATGGAAATGGTTATGGAGCAGCACACAGATATGTCCATGTAATCATCAAGAGCTGAAGGGAATTGTTACTTTTAAAAGAACTATTGATTAATTATTGTCACATTTCTGAAATATTGATAATGTTAATTTCATTTATATGCTGCTCTTTATTCTAAAATAAGTGTGTTTTAGATGTCCCAAATCAAATATGACGTGCTGAGGACACAGCCTCACTAGGAATCATGGCAAAACACAGAATATGTCCATATGTAATATATAAATATAAATAAGTTTCTTTGAAGGATGCTATATATTATCATCAAAAACAACTATTTAATACTGTCAATAAGTGCCTCAGGCAACTTCATGCATACATGATAAACAAACAGCTCAAATTATTTGGTTTATTATTCAAGGCTCTATTTTAAACAAAATTCAAGTCCAATGTATAAAAATATTATATCTGAACATTGTGAAATTTCTCTCACTTACAAGGTACATGATTCATTCCTAGTCTATCCTCCTAATGCTACTTTCCTCAATCTTTTTTTTATATCCCTAGACTGCTTTTATGATCATTCTTTTGATTGATTGCAGCTTCATGCACTACAAATAAAGTCTGTCTCAGTCTAGAAGTATGATAGTGTGTACAAGTTGAACAGTTCCAGAGTCCAGCTGTATGAATAGCCAGAAGGACAGAGCTTGCTGGCCTGTGGTCTGGACATGGAGCAGCTGCCCTTTCTTTAGTAACACAACAAAGCCTGATGTTTCTGAGAAAGGGATATATATATACTACAATCTAGTATATAATTGAACCCAATGCATATGTATTGGCCGTCTTCAACTTACAACAGTTCATTAAGTGATCATTCAAAGTTACAATAGCACTGAAAAAAGTGAGTTATGACCCTTTTCACTGTTATGACCTTTCCAGCATCCCAATGATCATGTGATCAAAATTTGGATGCTTGGCAACTGGTTCATATTGATGACCGTTGCTGTGCCCAAGATCATGTGATCATCTTTTGTGACCTTCTGTCAATGGAGAAGTCAGATTCACTTAGCAACTGGATTACTAACTTATCAACTGCAGTGATTCACTTAACAATTGAGGCAAAAAAAGTTATAAAATCAGGCAAAACATATTTAATAAATGTCTCACTTAACAACATAAATTTTGGGCTCAATTGTGGTCCATAAGTCAAGGATTACCTGTAATGTATAACAATTATGTGAACTTTTAAAAGAATATAAAAAGTTCACATAATTCATATAAATTACCCATTTTGTATACATAGGGTTCAATTATTTACTAGATTTGTCTATTATGAACTTCTGGACTGGATATCCTCTGAAAACATTTTGGGCCCAGAGCAAGCCAGCTACAGGTCTGAACATTCAACCATGAAGCATCATAGCATCATACATTACTTAGCTGAGAAATATTATACTGAGCTGCCTAGGTAGCCTTCTTAGACCAAGAGCAGTCTTTGATCTGATTCTATGAGAACAACTCTGGAAGAAATTAGCCACTAGAATGATAGACCACCATCTTCTAGATCATCATCTTCTGTAATAATGGTATTACAGCAAAGCACAATTACTTAAATAAATGGTACTATTTGGGGGATTTAATTGAATCATTTTTGCTACCAAAGACAAAAAACAAGACTGTATCCTTGACTCACTATTATTCATCCTTTTAGGTTAATAATATTGTTAAGGTCTTCACTAAGCCAGAATTCTATCCTCCCTTACTTGCCCACCACCCATATGTATTCTCCTTAATGCTGATGATGCAGCCACATTGCAGGCCTCCAAAGATGCCTTAAATCTCTTTACTGCTGTGCAGAATACCTTGAAATAAAGTACTTCAAAACAAAAGTTCTAGTATCTCTAAGAAATGGTTTAAGATTTAGTTAAAAAATTAGTGCAAACTGAACAGCTTTTTATAAAATATATTGGTCTTTGTTTCAATCTTCTACTTAAGTAAGGAAACATCTAGTAAAAATCCAAAAGCATTCTTTGAAATTGCTAAATTTGCATTTAGTTTGTAAAAATTATATCCCAGCAGCTGTTAAACTATTTAAAACCAAAGTTCAGGTTTGGTGCTCAGCTGGGTATTTATAAGGAATCTCCTAGTTTCAAAGCAATGCACTCAAAGCCTTGAAAATCTTACTACAAGTTCCTTGTTCATCTTCCAATGCCTTAAGAAATGTGAATTAAGCTGCATTTCATTTGGGGCCTGGTTAAGGTTATTATCTTATATTCTGGGTGAAGCAAGTCTACTAGAGAACTTCCTTAGCTCATCTCACCTGGCTAGATAGGTTATCTTCCAACCTAAGAAAATAAATTAATTATGATTTGGCATATTATGATTTTACCATCCACACTATCTGCTTTGGTAGAATCTTAGCTGAACAAAAGCAGAGGACTTGGAATTTGAACATTTAAATAAGACCTCCATCCAGACTTCCATATGAAGACCAGGTTAAATGAGGGACTATCTTTTTTTTTATTTCAACCACCAATCCCACCAGATCTCACAGAATGGGTATATTATGGGTTCTGTCATCTAGAGAGTTACGTTTAGTGGGCCCTTGCAGATGACCTGTTGTGGTTACCATATTGTGAAATCTTCTGTGGAATTCCACAGATAAGGTTGGCCTCCTGAAATTCCAAAGATCCCTCAATATCTTTTTATACCAGCAGGTCTGGAGACCCCAGGGGACAGGTGAATTTGTGAGGTGGCTTTCTTATTATTAACTTCCCTCTATTAATCTTTTTTTCTAATTTAGCTATACTTCTATTATTTCTAATTACTCGTAATAATTATTATATAATAATTTTAACTAATGATTGTGTTATATATTTATTGTTTTACTGGATTGTGATACTCTGCCCAGAGTCACTTTCCTTGAGATGGGCACCCATAAAAATGTGATTAATATATACAAATAAATAAGACTTTATATAGGGGGGAAATCAGCTGTTTCTAACAGTTTATTTACATCACATCTACCTGAATTTTAATCTTGATTTCTTCAAAGTCATAGCTGTCTTGGGTCTCTTATATTCTTAAACTACAACCCATATTAAATTATGAGTTCTGTATGTATTTCTCCTGAATACTTCTATTTTCTTCCCTTCATAGCTTCTACTATTGTGTTTGCTTTTCTAAATGTTTCCAGAGCAAAGCTGATGGTTTTAATTTGGGGCCCAAATCTTTCTTCTCATTCCAGTTGACTTCTGGAATCTGATTTATTACTTAACTTGGGAAGACCACATGGGTTTGCATTATTAATTCAACATTGGTTTGGCATTTTTAAAAGCCAAGGCAATGCCTAACAGGCAACAAAATCTTTTTCCACTTTTGTATGTAAATTATTTAATGCTTAAAAATTGAAAGAATCACATACCATCAAAAAGTGCAACAAATTAATTGTCTTTTGTAGTGGAAAGCATTGTACAGTGATCTCTTTGAAGATCTGAATTAAAATAAAGAGGAAGCATGAGATCAGATGGAACACTAAAAAAAGACATTAAGAAAACAAAGAATGTAATCTTGCAACTTCATGCTGTAAGCTATCTGTACATGCTTAAAATTTAAAGCAAGGGAACAAAACATTCTGAACATAGAATTGATCAAGGTAAGTGGTAAGGACAAAACAGCTGACAACAGTTCTAAAGCTATACCTTTCCTGAGTATATACAAAATATTAGGCCTATTTTTGGTCCCTTGTGTAAACAAAGAGTAACAGTAATTCACTAAATAATTAGGCCTTCCTTCAAATTCTATCCAACTTATTTTTGTTTGCAATAAAGTAAAGCTATGTAAATGAGTACAAGTAAATAAGTGACTTGGTGGTCCACATTCTTTCAGAATAACATACAAATTTATAAAAGTTTCTGGTTATGTATGCATGTTATGCAACCATAAGCAAACCACTTCATAGTTTACTGAGGAATGCCTGACCCTAGACTTAACAGTATGAGGTTGCTTTCCAGAGTGTCAAGAATTACGAGTGTCATATTTTATGAAAAGAAAATTGATCATTACCTATAATGTGTTTCCACATGCTTTGGAGGATGCTTACCCATACATGACAGAGAAAAGTCCATTGCTTATTTTTCCCTAAGAAATAACACACACAAAAATTTAACTTGGGATGCGGAGGGAACTTCTCCATTTCAAGGGGAAAAATGCTAATTCTTGTAAGCCTTATAGACTCTTACTCTAAATGTCTGGAAGTGATCTTAGTGTCCTCATGAATACTTACTGCAGCAATTACAGCACTGTTTCATTTAACTGTAATCTGTCAACTGTCTGACAAAACATCTCAGAGGTTTGATATTCATATCAGTTAATTTAATTGTATTGCATTATCCAGAAGAAATTGCCAGGCAGCAAAGAAGGTGCAGACAAGCATAATTCCCAGAATGGGTTGGCATTAATGGCATCAACAGAAGCATCTTTCTCACAATACTGGTATGTCTTCTGCCGTCCTTGCAAAATACCAGAGCTAGTTAATTACAACAGTGACTACTATTAGTTGACCATGAAAATTGTCAAAGGACAATCTTCTAAGCTTTCTATACCCAACAATCAAATCAAAATGTCATTCCATAAAAGAGCCACTACTCATTGAATGAGTTATATTTGTGTTATGTATGCCAGAGTACTGTTAGGCTTTTTAAAAATCTCTTTCACATCATCTACAGTAATTTCTGCAGTTCCTGTTTTGTAACAATGAAGTTAAGCCTCAGTGTATTTCCTCCAGTTTTCTTGCTATAAACTATCAGAAGAGTATACTCTGCTCTTATTCAGTTATGGAACTGGTTTCCTTTGTGTATCTGGACGTCTATAAAATTAACAAAATTTAGTTTTCCAGATTCATATGAGTAATGTTTCAATATGCAGCCACTAAAAATTTTAAGTCTTGATCTTAAATCTACTTATTTGCTAGATGTATATCTCCTTGTTCATTCAGGACCTCAAGTAATGATACATTTTTCATTCATTTTCATGCTGTTATTGGATTTTGCTTAGTTATAATAGCACATATTAACCAAAAATTCTGTTTTAGGTTTATATAGTATATAGACATGTATGGTGTAAAGCATATAGAATATCTGTCTCTTTTCTTTTCATTTTATTTATCCACACAGCGAGAAAGGACTTCCAAAACTTTTAATATTATTCTTCTGCTTATCTTTCTCCTTTGCAGACATGCTCACTCCAAACTCCTTAATGGTTTTCTTTGTCATTTTCCTATACTTCCTGTTTAGGACTGCAAAATAGTTAAATGATTTTGAAGTATTGCTGTTGTTATTTTTAGCATAATTAAAACAAGGATGTCATATGCATTTATGTCATATTGAGGTGTTTTAATAGAAGTACTCATAATCTGACATTTTTATGAGATTTTGGTAGATTAAGAAAATGGGGTAAAGAGTTGCTGACTTCAAACAATTCCATTGTGTTCTATAATTGTGTTCCTTTCAAAATAAGAAAATTGGAGTTGGAGTCAGGATAATTAATCCTAGAGTAGCCTTTCCAATATATCAGAGGAAGGGAACAAGCTTGGGAAAACTGTCTTGCTTTGAGACTGGCAATAATGAAGCTAGCTATCATCACGTGAAATCTGCTCATCAGTTCATTGTAGTATCTATTGGTATATGTTACTAAGATAATGAGTGGAATTTTAATCCTAACTAAACATGCTTATAATTGATAGTGAAAAGTAAAAACGAGTAAGTTGTCTTTGAAACTTCATGAGATTGAAGTCCTGAGGACATTATAGCCATAAGAAGGAAGTGTTCCAACAATCATATTTTACCCATAAAGCAATTGTGAATCAAGTTTTTTTTATTTTAAAACTATTGAATTATTTTCAAATCATATTGTGTCTTTTTGAGCAGTTTTCAATTTAATGCCCAAACGTTTAATTTTAGACCCATTCTTTCATGAGTCTAAATTTGCTCTTGCACACAAAGTTATGAGAAACCCGAGGGTTATATATGACTATATAATGTCTTTCATTATATAGTCATATTTTCCAATGGACTTCAGCCTCCTTGACTTGCACCCTTCAATTAAATCCTAGGAGAAAATATTACAAAGGATATCTTTCACTGGTCTCTTTCTGTAATGCTGCTTCTGTCACAGCTAAAGGGGATTCCTATTCATGTGAAGCTGTTGAAAAAGTTCCTTCCCTTGGATAAATTAAAAGAATCATCAAGTCTCAAATTACTTTGAAAGTTTTAAAAGGCCATTTGTGCCAGCTGTAGTTTTAAATACTACATGCAACATTATTTTTGCTATTTCAAGTATTTACTCAGTTGCTCCTGAAATTTTGCCAGCAGTGCTAGAATACTATTGGCAGATGCTCTGAATAGGAAAATATAACTATTTTGGTGAGCAGAAAAATCAGAAACAGTATGACATTCCATTTTCAAATGAACTGCATTGGAATGAATTCCAGGCTGTTAATGCTATTGTTAAGCATCATTAAAAAAAAGTCATGGCTCTGTGAAAAGGCAGCAGCAACAGTGGGAGTGAATGTAGCTGAATCCCCAGCAGTAGATTCCATTGCATAGATATGGAAATAAAAAGAATACATGCTGCTGGCTGCTCAAATGATGGAGCGCTATTCAGCTTACAGAACCATGAGCCCCAGTCTTTTATATCAGGAAGTTCATTTTGCCCAAAGCATTAAGGACTACAGCTCAGCTCACCACATAAGAATGTAATGTTATGATGGTTTGTCTGTATTCTATGTGCAACAAAGCAGATGCACACCTTTTAAAAATTCAGTTTGTTGTTTTTGGGGAACAAGAAAAAAGCTATTTCTGAATTATTGTTAGACAGAAAAAAATTCTAAAAATCCATTTCTGTTGAAATTTTGGAAAATCTTAATAATCTTAGACAATTTATGACATCTTCAATCTGCATAGTTGACAGAACAAATACATCTGCATAAATATATATATAGTCAGAATTTAGATTAAAATGTAAAGTTCATTTGTTTTAACTGATCTATACAATATACATTTCACATGGTCTATCATAGGGGTCCCCAATCCCTGGGCTGCATCCCAGTACTGGGCTCCAGTCCATTGGGAACTGGGCTGCGCAAGTAGCTGCGCAAGTAGCAAGTGAGTGCTCTATTTGCACAAGCAGTAGACACATGCACTAAGCCACCCCTCCTCCCGACCACCATCACCACCATGGTCGGTTTGTGGAGCTGGAAAGGTTGGGGACCACTGACCTATCATCTCCTTAATATGCACTGTCACCTTTTAAGCTCAATTAAAAGTGTGGTTGCAGACAACATCTTCAAGGGAACATGTTATCCTTAAGTAATTATTGCCATCATTTGAAAGAAGAAAATACAATCTACTGCTACCACTATTAAATGGTTTTTTTGTTTTTTGTTGTTTTATTGTCTTGTGACCCACTCAGGTTTGTGATCACAATATGGGCATCTGAATAAGCCTTTTTAGTAAATAAATGGTATTGACACAAGAGGTTGTAAGTGACAAAACAAAAGAAAATGATCTATTTATATAGATAATAGCTAAAAATAAAGATACATATCACCATTATATTTTAGGAACTTACGCCTTTAGAGATAATTTTATTTTCTTGAAATAGCCACATATTAGAACAAAATAAAATAGATTTTGTCAGCCAAATTTCATTCAGATTTCAGCTAGTGTTATATACATAATGGTACTTTATGTATTCTTTAAAGCAGGGGTCCCCAACCCCAGCCCACAGCCCAATATTGGGCTGTGGCCTATTAAGAGTTGGGCCACATGAGTGGTTGGCTGGAGCATGTGTGTACGGGTGTAGCTCAACTTGTGCAAGCAGCGGGCCAGTGGGCACACATGCACACCAGCCCGCCACTCATACAAGTTGAGCTGCGCACGTGAGCGCTGGCCCGCCACTCATGCAAGAGCTGTGTGCATGTGCGCATGTGCCAGCCTGCTGCTCACATGGCCCAGTTTCCCTTTCCTCCCAGCCAGCTGCCAAGCCGCAGAGGTTGGGGGCTTTAAACAAACAGAGCTTTAAACAAACAGCAAAATTGTTGCTGTTCTCTAATCTGTTATTTTTACAATCCACCTTACTCTAAAGAAAAGCCAGATTACATGTAGATCTCTAAAAGATAAGTTGGACTGAAAAAGACTAAAGTCACTTGTTGAGATTCTATGGCTGAGGGGGCCTTTGAACCTGGATCATCTCAGTCCTAGTGTGAATCAATTATCCTTGACTACTACACTACACGGACTCTCAGTAAATATTTGCCAATAAATGTAATAAGCACCAAGGATCATTTTGGCAAATGAAGAGAGGATCTAAAATAAAGAATATATGAAAAAATTGAATAGGCTATTTCTGGTACTTTTTTTGTATTCAGTGTCCCTATGCAGATGAGGAGGTAGCACAATCAAAACCAGCTCTTCAGGTTGAGATGAAGTACCGTGCTGCTTCAGTTTGACAGAAAACAGCACTTTTTCTATTTTTAGTAGAAGTGTCTTTAAATGAATCATTAACATTGGGAACCTGATGAGAACTGAGCTGAAAAGCATACGAAAGTATGCCTAAGGCATGTTTTAAAATTAAACAGATTATTTTCTGTTCCTCATTTATTAAGTGTCTGGCAGTTATGGATGAAGTGATAAAGGAATAGTCACTACATCCTGATAGGTGGAGAGGGGAAGCAGTCATATAAAACTTTATTTTGTAGCTGAATCTTGCAATTTTTTGTTTTTGGTTCCATGCTGTGCTATTTCACAGCAAAGTTTCAAGATGAAAAGATAATAGGTCCTGTGAAAAATGGAGCACCTTTAGAACATCTTCTCTGCAGCACTAGTTCTTTTTTTAATGCCATGGCTATTATATTAATGCACATTAATATAATACAACTGAGAGACAAAAAGGGCAAATACAAAAAATGGAAAGAGGGGCACATAACTAAGGCCGATTATCAGCAGACAGCCAGAACATGCAAAGATGAAGTCAGGAAAGCAAAGGCTCAGAACGAACAAAGACTTGCAACAGAAATCAACATATTAACAACAAGAAAAAAGGAAGGAAACTGTAGGCCCACTAAAGAGAGAAGATGGCAAGGATATTACAGGCAGTAGGGAGAAAGCATAACTGCTTAACTCATACTTTGCGTCAGTCTTCACACAAAAAGAAACTATAGCCCAACATACCAAAAAAAAACCACTGTAAAAGACATACTAGAAACAAAAATTAAAATAAGCAAGAAAATGGTAAGAGAACAACTATCCAACTTGACAAATATAAATCACCGGGACCCGACAGATACATCCCAGAGTTCTGAAAGAGCTGGCAGATGTTATCTCAGAACTGCTGCACCACGTCTTTCATAAATCCTGGAGCACCGGGGAAGTACCTGAGGATTGGAAAAGGGCTGATGTGGTTCCCATCTTCAAGAAAGGGGGGGGGGGGAAATGGACCCAGGAAACTACAGACCAATCAGTTTAACTTCAATACCTGGGAAGATCCTAGAAAAGATAATCAAAAAAACAGATCTGCGAACTAGAAGCAAACAAAGTCATAACTAGTAGCCAGGATGGGTTTGTTAAAAACAGATCATACCAAACCAATCTTATCTCATTCTTTGATAAAGTGACTAAACTAGTAGACCAGCGAAACACAGTGGACATAGTAACTTAGATTTCAATAAGGCATTTGACAAAGTAAACCACAATCTACTCCTAGGAAAATTTGGAGTAGACAACATCACCACCAGATGGATCTGTAGCTAGCTGACAGACAAGACAAGACAAGACAAGACAAGACAAGACAAGACAGATAAGATAACCTTTGTTGTCATTTCTTTACTGGGCACAATGGCACACATCAAAAAATGAAATTTACTCAATGAGTAGTCCTTAATGGCACTACATCCACATGGAGAGAAGTAAGCAGTGGGGTACTACAAGGTTTTGTTTTAGGCCCAGTACTCTTCAATAACTTCAATGACTGAGATGAGGGAATTGAACGGGAACTCATCAAATTTGCAGATGACACCAAACTGACAGGAGTAGCCAACACCCCAGAAGACAAGTTCAGGATCCAAAAAGATCTTGACAAACTTGAACAATGGGCCCTAGCCAACAAAATGAGTTTTAATATAGAGAAAAGCAAAGTTCTACCTTTAGGCAGGAAAAACCAAAGGTACAAATACAGATTGGGCAAGACCTGGCTTTAAAACAGTAACTGTGAGAGGGACCTTGGAGTCCTAGTGGACGATCACTTGATTATGAGCCAGCAGTGTGCAGCAGCAACCAAAACAGCTAATACAATCCTGGATTGCATAAGCAGATGCATAGAATCAAGATCACGCAAAGTATTAGTGCCACTTTATAAAACCCTAGTAAGACCCCACCTGGAATACTGCAGCCAATTTTGGTCACCATATCACAAAAAGATGTTGAGAGTTTGAAAAAAATTCAGAGAAGAGCAACTAAGATGATCAAAGGCCTGGAGACTAAAACATACGAAGAACGGCTGCAGGACTTGGGTTTGGCTAGTCTAAAGAAAAGAAGAAATAGGAAAGACACGATAGCAGTGTTCCAATATCTGAGGGGCTGCCACAAGGCAGAGGGGGCCAGGTTGTTCACCAAAGTACCAGAGGGAAGGACAAGAAACAATGGTTGGAAACTGATGAAAGAAAGAAACAACCTGGAATTAAGGAGAAACTTCTTGATAGTGAGGACAATCAACCAGTGGAACAGCTTACTCCCAGAAATCATGGGAGCTCCATCACTGGAGATTTTTAAGAAGAGACTAGACATTCACCTGTCTGAGACAGTATAGGTTCTCCTGCTTGAGCAGGGGGCTGGACTAGAAGACCTCCAAGGTCCATTCCAGTTCTATTCTATTCTATTCTATTCTATTCTATTCTATTCTATTCTATTCTATTCTATTCTATTCTATTCTATTCTATTCTATTCTATTCAGCAGCTGCTAAGTTAGACTCACAGGACTCCTGCCATCAAAATGAATAATTGAAACTTATTGCAATGGTGCAGAAATTTTATAGATCATTAAATCATTGTGATACAACACATTTATTTTTAACTAATCTATGTCTGGGTCTTGCTACAGGTAATGCATCAGCCTTATTTGCCTCAGCTCAATGAGAAGGAAAATAGAGCACTGGGACAAAAGAAATATCTAGGATTATATTGAACATTTATGTGAATGTATATATGCAGTATCATTCTTAATGAATAAATATAAAATAATTCTACTTAACCATTCATATTCTCTCTCTCTCTCTCTCTCTCTCTCTCTCTCTCTCTCATATTCTACTGGAGAGCAGTCAATTTTCTTGTGTAATAACAATATATTCACGTCAACATTGCTTCACAAAGATGAAATTATTTGTAAGGTTGCACAAGCAACCAAAAGGATAGATGGATGGATGGATGGATGGATGGATGGATGGATGGAAAAGGAAAGGAAAGGAAAGGAGGAAGGAAGGAAGGAAGGAAGGAAGGAAGGAAGGAAGGAAGGAAGAAGAAAGAAAGAAAGAAAGAAAGAAAGAAAGAAAGAAAGAAAGAAAGAAAGAAAGAAAGAAAGAAAGAAAGAAAGAAAAAGAAAGAAAGAAAGAAAGAAAAGTTAAGATGTTTTTATATACTGTATCTTAGAAAAATTTAATGCACCATATACCTCAATACTGGACCAGTTAAATTTAGACATGTTTGCATTACTTTTAAATTAAATAGGGGTTTAATGCTTTTCTTCCACATGATCAAATCTCGATGAAAATTGTCCCCCATGGCATTTATTCATCCTGGAAGGCAAGCTACCATATGTTCTTAAGGAATTTGCTTTTGAGGCTTAATAACTGTGCAAAGTGAAGCACCCCTTTGAGATTTTGAACAGACCTGCTAACAAAGCTCCTTTGTAGAAGTTTAAGTCAAGGTCATGATAGAAAATATAAATCTTAATCATTACTTGTTATATTTCATGATTTTGATACCTGGATTCTTTCAAGCTATTAAAAATTAAAATAGCAAATTTCGTATGATGAATTTAATTAAATTATAATTGCATCATTATGCAATCTAATAACTCAAGGTATATATTTTAATTTGTCAGACTCACTGAGTTCAATGAAGATTCTATTCATTCAAATTCAGTAAGCATAGTATTATCTTAGTCTTTAGAGATGTTTCATATGACTAGAAAATGCAATGTACCTGGATAATATATCATTTAGAGTTCTAAGATGACGGCGCCTGGATCGGCTGTGGCTGCATTGGCTCTCGAAGGTGAAAGGTTTTGGGAGGGATATGAGGGATATAGGCCACATGATCAGGAAGATTTTAATATGTTTGAGCAACGTGGTGGAATTAAGGTAACATACGACCGACAATCTTTGCTGGCATGGTGAGTTTCTAGCTGTTTCAGAACTGTTGGTGAGACCGTTAAAAGTCGTTGGTGCTGTTTGAAATTGTTCTGCCAGCAGCAAGATCTGACTGCTGACACAGCGACGGATTCTATTGCAAATCAGGGCTGTTTCCAAAGGAGGCAGAGAGGAGAGGTCCTGGGGCTTATGGAGCAAAAGAACTGGATAAGGCTGTCGGCAGAGGAAGAGAGAAAGGCTTTTGGAGGAGTTGGTGGCAGCAGCAGCATGCTCCAGGGGTGAAAAGAAGCAAGCCTCTTTAAGGAAAAGGTGGAAGAGACAGGATCAGAAAAAGAAAAGGAGGCAAGGTTGTTGTGCAGTAATACCAGCTAATTTGAGGGCTAATCCACATGGAGCTCCATTTCCATCTGTCCTGTTTACCATCGTTCGCTCCCTAGACACTAAAATGGATGATCTGAAATTTGAGCTGGCCACGAACAAGGAGTGTATATCAGAGGTGGTGACCCTTTGAGAGCTGTATGCAACGGAATTTCATTTTGATGTATGCCGATTGGTGTACATTCAAAGTGACAATAAAGTTGTTTGGTGCTTCACCAAATCAAAACTCAACACATCTTTCTGTCATTGAGTTAAAATTTTTGGTAAAAAAATAAACACATGCAACTATACTTTTAGTAGGTAACCATAATGTATAATGGAACTCATTGCCCAGCTTGGATGTATTCCTTGTTATTTTGCTTGAATGTATCCTAAGATTAATACAACCCAATGAAGAAATTGCCTGCAAATTTTGCTGCTGAGAACTCTGTGATCCGTAATATTTTAGAGCCATTAGTTCTATATAATTTATTATACCACGTAAAATGTCAGTATTGGGATGTTTAAGTATAATATTTATTTATTTGTTTGTTTGTTTGTTTATTTATCCTGCCTTTATTACTTTTACATATAATTCAAGGTGGCAAACACATGCATTGCACATTCCTCCCCCTATTGTTCCCACAACAACAACTCTTTGACATGAGTTGGATTAAGAGAGTGACTGGCCCGAGGATACCCAGCTGGCTTTCATGGCTAACACAGAACGAGAATTCACAGTCTTCTGATTTTAGCTTGGTGCCTTAAACATTAGATTAAACTGGCTATAATTAAATAATGCTTTAATCAGTGGATAAGATAATAAACATGTTAACCATTCTTTCTTTATAGAGAAAGAAAGAAAGAAAGAAAGAAAGAAAGAAAGAAAGAAAGAAAGAAAGAAAGAAAGAAAGAAAGAAAGAAAGAAAGAGGAAGGAAGGAAGGAAGGAAGGAAGGAAGGAAGGAAGGAAGGAAGGAAGGAAGGAAGGAAGGAAGGGGAACGACCAACAAAACTAAGATAGTTACTCTGCTAAATGTAGTACATTTCAAACTGTCATTGTTCTTTCCTTTCAGTTATTTTTAATATGAATACTGTGCCTGTATTTAATAGCTGACTATATCAGCCACATTAAAAATTAATTTTAATTACTTAGGGCCAAGATGTTCAGGGTCAGTATGCTGTTATGGAAAGGTGTATTTGAAACCATATATAATAAGTGACTTCTAGTATTCTTCTCAAGAAAATTAGATGATGGTTTCATGGACAAAGATTTTAAATACAATAAAATTTGTTCATTTATTTATTTATAAAATTTAGTTGCTGCCCATTTCATATCCAACAACTCTGGGAAGAATATCCGAAGTTACTGTGCCATTTAAAGATGTTAATCTTTGCATTTTACAGTTATATTAGACAGGAAAAAATGAATCATGGTTTTCCTCTTCATTCACATGGATATTCAGCTGTCTAAGTGCATCAACTGATTGGGCTGTGCTTCCTGTTCACAAAAGGAAGTGGATAAACGTTTCCTTTCCTCCCTAATTTTTTATTTGTGTGAACCTTGGCCAAATATAGTATTCACAAATCTATTAAACTCCATGTCTATTAAATTAGCTTTCACATTTAAATAGCTAATATTTACCTTGATGGTGGCATTTTAAGCATGAATGCTTAAACAGAAATGTGCCTTTCCATTTGGTTCCACTACCTCAGAAAACTTAAATTCAGGAACTTGTGGCTATTGTTTTACATGTTTCTAAAAAATTGAAATAACCATTAGAATTAAATATATATAGTCTCTGTCTCTCATTTGGCATTCCTTTATCCTAAGTCTCTTGCATGATGACAAATGATTTGTTTATTTTGCTCTTGAGTAAAAATATCAGGAGGAAAAAAAATGAAAGAGAAGGAGAGAGGGAAGGAGAGAGGGAGGGAAGAAAGGCAGGAAGGGAAAGAGATAAAATAAGTGAATATAAATAGATCATAAGAAGGAACATAAGAATAATAATGCAGTATAAACATTTAAAAAGATTGTGTTTCTATAAAAGTCTTAAAAATAAACAGGATAATAGGGTACAATTCTCTAGTTAGGCCATTCTACCAATAGGATAGTACTATTATGTATTATATATTTTATCACATCATGTCACACCATTTCATATTAATCATGCTCCTAAGTCCTAGCCTTTTAAACTGACATAGATATGGCTAATATACTTCAAAAAGATTTTGCTTCTAGGTTCTTTAAATATGTTCTCTTATCCATACTAGAGGTCAAGAATAATTACTGTTGTTACATCACTCATTTTAGTAATCTTCCTGGTACAAGTGGTCCTTCTTACAACCATAATTGAGCCCAACATTTCTGTTACTAAGCAAGACATTTATTATATCTCAGGGGTTGCCACAAAGAAGAGGGAGTCAAGCTATTCTCCAAGGCGCCTGAGGGCAGGACAAGAAGTAATGGATGGAAACTGGTCAAGGAGAGAAGCAACCTGGAACTGAGGAGAAACTTCCTGACAGTTAGAACAATTAACCAGTGGAACAACCTGCCTCCAGAAGCGGTGAATGCTCCAACACTGGAAGTTTTTAAGAAGAGACTGGACAGCCATTTGTCCGAAATGGTATAGGGTTTCCTGCCTGAGCAGGGGGTTGGACTCGATGACCTCCAAGGTCCCTTCCAACTTTATTATTATTATTATTATACATGGGTTTTGTCCCATTTTATGACCTTTCTTGACACATTTGTTAAGTGAATCACTGCAGTTGTTAAGTTAGTGTTGTTGTTAAATGAATTGGGCTTCCCCGTTGACTTTGCTTGTCAGAAGGTCACAAAAGGGGAATCACGTGACCCCTGGGACACTGCAACAGTCATAAATATGAGTCAGTTTTGAAGTGTCTGAATTTTGATCACGTGACCCTGTGGATGACGCAAAGGTCATAAGTCATAAAAACAGTCTTAAGTCACTTTTTTCCAGTGCTGCTGTAACTTCGAACAGTCACTAAATGAATGTTGTAAGTCAAGGAATACCTATAGTGCATTTTTTCCTACATAATTTTGTCCACCAGCTACATATATCCCCTTTTCACCAGTTATGACATTCTTATGGTTTCATCAATAATTAACCTCATCCATACAGCCCTAATTGTGGTAGTATAAAGACCATAGGTATTAGTGTTATATGGTGGATGACGTTGTAAATTGCTAGTGTGGATAATCTTTATGTATTATCATTGATCAGCAACCAGATATATGTAATGTATAATGTATCTGAATCAGAACGGACTTATAGCTCCATTCGTGTGAAATACGTTCTGCTATCACTCTATTTTATAAGTGATGATGTTAATGGTAAGAAAATAATGACTTCTGAAAGGCTGATCATTTATCTCAGGGGTTTCAATATACAAACCTTAAAATCTTCAGAAACACTGCTTGTCATAAGCCCCTGATCAACCAACTTCCCCCCTCCCATTTTTCTATTTCTATATTCCTAACTAGGGAATTCCCAATAGCCAAAAGAGACAGCAGAAGGAAGGAAAGGATTCCAGTGTCAAAGTTCTCCTCACAGCTTAGTTCCCTTCCTCTAACTAAGAGTAGATATGTAACTAACCCCATGGCTGTTGGAACAGCATTCTTAAGAGTAATCTTATTAAAATCTTAGTAATATTAGTATGAAATAATTGATGAATTAATATATAATACTTCTTTCATACATAATTAATAAATGTTAAATATGTTTGAAGTTGCAAAATACCATTGAAATTTTGGACAAAGGATATCAAGGTAATACTAATATATTTTTCCATTATATTAACCAATCTCTGATAACTAAACATACTTAGTTGGATTGGGTATTGGATAGGTTCACTTTTACCTAAACCTTTATGTATGTGGTTTTTAATTGTTTCAGTAGGGATAGAACTGATTTACACTAAGCTAAAACTATCCAACTTACTCCTTCACAAACTGGATTCCAAAGTTGCCTATCTCATCTCAATTTTATCTGGAAGTAGTATATCTTGACTTGCATAATTTGGGGAGGGAGGGGAACAGTCCCAGTCTTGTTGGATGATATACACTCCAGTATTTTTTTTTAAAAAAAAAACCAAACATTGTGAGCCAGTGTGGTTTTCATAGTGGCTAAGGTCGTGGAATAGGAGTGGAGAGACTGAATTCTAACCTTCTTTAAGCACAGATTCCAGTTGAATGACTTTGAGCCAGTTACTTTTTCAAACCCCTGGACAGGAAAGATGAAAAACATCTATCTAGAAAGTGCAGTATACAAGATAGATTATGGTCCATTACCTTCAATGAAAAGCACATCTTGCACTGCATAGCCTTAGGATGTTTGTAATAAATAAACCTGCACAGACACCTTAAGAATGGTTCCTCCTCTTTCTCTTCCTCCTCCTCCTCCTCCTCCTCCTCCTCCTCCTCCTCCTCCTCCTCCTCCTGTCATTGCTTTTTAGAGTTCCTTACAGATTGATGTTTATTAATAGACAGTGTCTAATTCAAATTAAATTATTTTGCTTCTAAAATTATTATTGTTTGCCACCATCTTGACTTCTGTTATTCAAAATAAAACAGAATTATTTGTCATTCATTCAAATATGTTTCTCTGTTGTTTTAAGTAGTTTATTGAATTGATTGAACTGTTGCCTAACTTGTCCAGTGTTTATATAAAGTGAAGAAAAGAGAAGACACCCAGTGTTTGAATTTAGGAAAATACAGAAGATCACAAAATGGATGGCATCAGATGTTTGAGGCTTCTTTGAAAGCCTTTACCTTCGGAAATCTCCGTCAATCTCTTCCTGCTTTTAAAAAAACCACAACAGTTGGTTCACGTATGAAGCATTTTGTTTCATGTGCATTTGCTTCAGATGTGAGATGAAACAATGGCACTTCTATTTTCTCCCATGTTATTTTGTTTAATGTCTGCCAGAGCTGTCATCTGAGCAGCTTCTTGGCCTGCACTCGAACAGGTTTATATTCCAAAAACCCTCCCATCCCTCCCCCCTCCTCTTTCCCAATTGTGAACATAAATCAATTTCATCTGCTAGTAGTTTGGTTTCTGGACTTTTTTTTTCTTCCCCTCCATTCCTCCCTCCCTCTTTCCTTCCTTCCTTTGTGGGCCTCTTTCCACAATGCCATATGGCAGCTGAGAGAAAACCAGGGCTATGGCCTGCATTTTCATCTCTTAACAAAGGAAGCCCTAGTGTCAAAGAAGCTCATGAATGTATGAGACACAGTCATGTATATAGAAGTGCCTGCAGTCCCATCAAGGGATACTAAAAAGAAGCCTGACATCATTTTGGAGTAGAGAAAGGCAGCCGCTCTTTCATTCAGCACTTCTCCCTCCCATCCTTCTAACCCCCTCCTCTTTGGTTCCACGCCAAAATCCCATTAGCTCTATTAATGACATGTGGTCCAAAGTAAAAGCGTGTGGCAGAACAAGAAAGGCACAAGATCAACCATCTAATCTATTCACTGAGAATATATGCAGCACAAGATAGAACTAGCTTGAGAGAATCTATGTCACAGCCTGGTATTGCTGGCTAAGCTACCCAAAACTCTGGATGTAGCAAAACGCAACAAAGCATTTATGGTTTTCCCATGAAACACTGTAATAATAAGAATTTAAGTTTGAATTTTAGCTTGAAACTTTTCCTCCTCTATTCTTGACAGGTTAGAGATATATTAAATACCAATATAAAAACCATAATTTGATGGAGAAAACATGCTAACCATTATTCAGGCAGTTTTTGGATGTATACCAAATAAAAGGCCAAACCAAATACTTTTACACAGTTTCAGTGAAATATTTGGTGCTGTTACTTTACTAATGTTAAGGTAGCCACTGCTTCTAACAAAAGTTGTTTTGATCTTCTGTTTTCTTCAAGCAACAAAATATTATGGTTTTCAGTTACTTTTTAAGGATTGGGGGCAAGAGAGAGTGTTTTTGGTTTCTTTCTACTAGGAAATTGAAGCAAAATTGTTTCTTACTAAGGCCACTATTACTTCAAACATTGCTCCATTTCAGAAATATAGTTCAACTAGAATATAAATTAGGATTTATTTTTTTAAAAAAGTATCTTAAATTAGTCTTTACGGTAGCTACATAGTTATGTAATGGAAAGATGATAGATCGATATATCAATAGATAGATAGATAGATAGATAATAGATAGATAGATAGATAGATAGATAGATAGACAGACAGACAGACAGACAGACAGACAGACAGACAGACAGACAGACAGACAGACAACAGACAGACAGACAGACAGACAGACAGACAGACGAAAGAAAAAGAAGAAAGAAAGAAAGAAAGAAAGAAAGAAAGAAAGAAAGAAAGAAAGAAAGAAAGAAAGAAAGAAAGAAAGAAAGAAAGAAAGAAAGAAAGAAAGGGAGGGAGGGAAAGAAAGAAAGAAAGAAAGAAAGAAAGAAAGAAAGAAAGAGGGAGGGAGGTAGAGATACATGGATACATGGATAGATAGCTAATCATAGCCTGGAAAGTCATAAGAAAACAACAATTTCTATCTGGTTCTGATTTATTGCATGGTATGAAGCATTCTTCAACATCTGGACATGCATTTATGTCAAACTAAGTAATTCTTGAATTCAAACAGTCTCAAGGGCAAAACACATAATGCTGAATCATTCTGCTGGAGTCTTTCAAAAGACTGGCTGTGTTGTTAGTCATGGCACCCTCTTTTAAACTCCAAACTGTCATTCTAAGCTGAGCATCAACACAACAATTCAGCTATTCAGTGGAACACTTTCTCTTAGTGGACATCTGTTTACATGGCCTATGTCCACCCTACAGGGTGTGGACATTTTATCAGAGACACAGCAATGGAAGATTACTTTAGGGCCTAAGCATCTTTTGTCCTCCACAATGTTTAGTATTCATGTGACAAACAGGCCTGAGGATTATTTAAGTATGGCAGTCTGCTTTTTGAACTGTGTTTGAAGGTCAAAATATATTTAGAACTTAATTTATGAAGCCACATAAATTATTTTAAGATTAGACTAATACCTTCACTAATTCTTTGTTTTGCTGGGAGACTGGAATATTCTCTAAAACCTCTCAAATGTATAGATTTTTCACACTTTTATTCTGAGGTTATAGTCAGTTTAGCTATGTGACACATAGCCTCTGATAGAATTATGCAGTGAATACTTTTAGTTATTGTCTTATTCAAAAAGAATCTAAAACATTATACATGTTTTAGAGAAGACAACACCAATGAAATAAATAGCTAGTTATTGGCATAGCACTGACTTTGACTATCAAATCTTCTGCTATATGCACTTAATTGAAAATAAGATCATTAATTAGATGGACACACTACTGAGTAAATTAATATTAGAACTCTGCAAATCAGTCCAATTCAGATAGCTTATTTCAAGGGAATATGATTTGTTATAAGTTTGTAAAATACAAAACTAATCCAACAAATCAATCTGTTTCAAGGCTCACTTCAAAAGAAAAATGTCTAAAGGATAAGATGGGGAAATTTCAAAACAAATGAAATTCTTTCACTTTTTGCCAGGCTATAGTGAAAATAGCAAGGATGACTGATCCCTTAGGGAATTTCAATTCTGCTAAGTTTCAGTTGGATACTTTCAGGGGATTTATTTCTGCCTGTATTCAAAATAGCCCTTTTGTACTTTTTTAAGGGTAGTGATATCAAACAAGAGGAAAGAATAATGCAGCAGCTTCCAGATTGTCTAGCAAACATCCTATAGACAGAATAACAGAATAACAGAGTTGGAAGGGACCTAGAGGGTCTTCTAGTCCAACCTTCTGCTCAAGTAGGAAACCCTATACCATTTCAAACAAATGGTTGTCCAATCTCTTCTTAAGAACCTCCAGTGTTGGAACACCTGAAACTTCTGGCGGCAAGTTGTTCCATTGATTAATTGTTCTAACTGTCAGGAAATTTCTCCTTAGTTCTAGGTTGCTTCTCTTCTTGATTAGCTTCCATCCATTGCTTCTTGTCCTGCCTTCGGGTGCTTTGGAGAACAGGTTGACCCTCCCTTCTTTGTGGCAGCCCCTTAGATATTGAAACACTGTTATCATGTCACCCTAATCCTTCTTTTCATTGATCTAGACATATACAATTCCAGCAACCCTTCTTCATATGTTTTAGCCTCCAATCCCCTAAACATTCTTGTTACTCTTCTCTGCACTCTTTCTAGAGTCTCAATATCTTTTTTATACTTTTTATACTGTGACAACCAAAACTGGATGCAATATTCCAAGTGTGGTCTTACCAAGGCATTATATATACCAAGACCTATTGTAGGTTTTCCATATTGGGGCTGCAAAAATCCATAAGATGGTAGCAAAGAGAAATAGAAAAGTAATTCCTATTTGGTGCTCAGATGGACTTTTTTTTTTTGAGGCCCAGATGTGGTAATTTTACTAAGGTTATCAAATATTCCAATAGCCAGATGAGAATTTGGAGAACAGGAAAGAAGGACAAATGAGATTGGGAGAAGGAGGACATTGCTTGTCCTCTTTTTTGGCATTTGAAACAAAAATTACAGTGAAAAACTACAAAAATTGCAAAAAAATTACTTAGGCCTATCGTACATGCACAGGATATAAAATTACATTTTCCAGCATCAGAAAGACTGGATTTGTTATTTTTTTTAAAAAAAATACACACACACAATGTTTCCCCACAAATCTTTATTTTTAAGTACATATGCTAATGTAGTAATATAGAATTAACAATTTACTATCGAAATGTATTACAAGTCATATTATCTACAACTAGAGTAATCATAGATTTGGGGTGGATTGAAGCAGATTGCTGGAATCAGGTAATAAATTAAATACTGTAAATCTAAGCTGACAAGTTTGTCAATGGACAAGGGAAAAGAAATAAACAAACAATTTACAAGGTCACAATACACAAATATCTGACTGATTACTATTGTAACAGCCCAAAACAAAATAAAAAAAAATCAAGACACTCAGAAAGCCAAACAATATTTGATTTTAAGGCTGAACCTGCCAGATGAAGCACATAAGCACAAAGGGATGACATGTACTCTTTTTCCCCATCTCGTAACCCTAAGCTCTATCTACATTAAACTTTCAAACACTATTTTAATAAATCTGTTTTTACCGTTATACTTTATTTTCTAGCAGTTACCAACACTTAAAATAACCATCTGCTTCCTTGGTGGCTAAGCACCCTCCTTGCTACCTCTAATTACCAGCTTTTCTAGAATGCCAGAAAAATCAACACAACTGTTTAGTAAGAATGCCCCCCCCCCCCTGTTAAGAATCTTGTCACTGCCCTGAGTGGAATGCCAGACTGGCCAAAACTTGAAAGAATGACTATTGACTTTCTCTAGCAAAGTGGTACAGCTTTGTGATCTCCATTCACTGAAATTTCCAGCAAGTCAAGATGATTGGCATATCTTTTTTGGCAAGCTTGGCCCCTCCTAAAAGTAAATAATTTTCCTATTGGAGAATTAATTTCCTATAGTTTCTTACAGTTATGATTGTTGACAATACTTTAGTAGCAAAATGGCACAATGCTATACAATGCTATTGAGACAGGTGAACCATAAAGATAAAAGCAAAGTAATAATGTCACCTCAGACTAATTTTCAAGCAGTATCAATTTGAGTTAGCTCCTTTAAATATTAGTCCTCCCTATTTATTATTGTCAGGACATTTAAATTTTCTGAATTGTGCTGAATTTAAAAGAAAACAGTAAACATTAATCTAAATTCATGATGCTGAGTTGATCTCACAGTTTGGATCATAACACTGTATTACCACAAGATAGAGCAAAGTTACAGCTTGTGACCACATTATAAAATGAGGAGCAATCAGGCAGCATTTTTTCATGTTCACACATTTTATTAAATGGCTCATCAAATTCATAGAATGGTGAGACTGATCAGATTGTTAGTCAGAAAAGTGCTATCAGACTTCTGATTCTTTGTTACCATGGAATAACATGGCTGCTCTTCTATAATGATCACATTGAGGAAACTGAGACTTTTAAAAAGTGAATAAATCCAAAGCAGTGTTAGTTTTGACATCCCCAGAGTTCTGATAAGCAGAATTTAATGAGGCATTAAACTGATTGGCTGGTTACTCATGTCAATGTCAGAGAGCCCTTCACACCTGTCAGGCCCTCCACACACATTATCCATATATGGAATTTAAGTTGCAACATTGAATATTGTCTGTGACAACTTCAGAAGCAGTAGAAAAGCAATCAAATCTGCAAAGCACTTCAAAAGGTTGCTTTGAAGCCATTTGATTTGATTCACTGCTTCAAAGCAGATCCCCACTTTGATTCATTCTTCAGGGATAATTCAGTCAAAGCTTCATTGAATTGAAGGCTCAAACAGCAGTAAACTTTCTTTTATCCTTGAAGTTAGTATTGAGCTAAATTCACATTCAGGCCCATATTAATTGGTTTGTGCAGTCTTGTGCATGCTGTGGCATCCTTCTTTAAAGAGCCTGCCTTGAATTCAGCATCCTTTAAAATTCCTTGCCTCTAACTTCTTTTTAGAGGAATTCACTGAGACCATGGTCATGGGGCAACTACAAAGTTCAAAAACAAGATTATCTGGACCCATTTTAGTCTGCGTCCCAGTGAGGATATGGATGGAGATAGCATTCATTGTTCTTTTAGGTGTCATTTGGAGGGGGTTGATATCCTGCCCCTCTTTTTCCTTTTACTACTACAGTGTCTGCTATGTGGGACTGCCCTTGAAGTCCAAAAAGTCACAGCCCACTTACTAAATGGCTCTCATCACCATGAAGAAATAACGTCTGTGCTTTAAATGCTGCATAGCTTTCCAGTTTCCTTCTAGATTGCAATTCAAAGTACTGGTTTACGTATAAAGCCATATTTCATTTGGCACCAAAGTATATTCTGGAATGGCTTCTCCAATCAGAATCAACCCTCCCAATTCATTTGCCCAGGATAAATTGCTGGTAATCTTCCATTACTGAGATGAATAATGATGGATGGAGGTACTATGTTCTTTGGTTTTCATGATTTTCTAGGGTATTTTTTCTGTAGATATTTTATTTCCTAAGTTTTATCATGTAAACCATGATGAGTCTTTGAACTGCAATGAGAAATGAAGCTAGAAATAATGTCTTCTATTTTCTAAAAATGCTGGCTAAGATACAACATCTTGATACTGTTAAGTTTGGTGCAGCTGAATCTTGTTTTTTTTCCTGTGTATTTAATTAAATCATCTCTGTTTGCAAGCCAATCTTCAGTTATCTTTTCTAGTTCTTAATTTTATTTTTCATTTTAGGACCATTCCAATCTCATCTTATCTTCCAATTTTATCTTCATTATGAAATGTACATAGAGAAGAACATGCATTTCAAGTACGCTGGAGCCATTCCTTGCATTTCTTATTTAATTATTGTTGTTATTGTTCAATTGGTAAGTCATGTCTGACTCTTCATAACCCCCTGGAGCATAGCACACCAAACACACACACACACACACACACACACACATCCCCCATCATCTACCATCCAAACACATGCCCACTGCATCAATGACACTATCTAACCATCTCATTTTCTGCCATCCCCTTTTACTTTTGCCTTCATTTTTCCCCCAATATTGTGGACTTTTCCAATGAGTCCTTTCAGTATTTGGGTTTCAGCTTCAGTATCTGCCCTTCCAAAGAACAGACAGAATTGATTTCCTTTAGGATTGACTGATTTGATCTCCTTGCAGTCCAAGGGACTCTTAAGAGTCTTCTCCAACACCACAATTCGAAATTCTCAATTTTTCGGTGCTCAGCCTTCTTTATGCTCCTACTCTCACAGCCATACATTACTACTACCATGTTTTCCCGAAAGTAAGACTTACCTCCAAAATAAGCCCTAGCTTGATTTTTGGAGTGGGCCTAATATAAGCCCTACCCCAAAAATAAGCCCTAGTTTTTGGGTGAGGTGCATGCCTAAAACTCAAGCTGGGGGGAGGGGGCTTGAGCTTACCATTGCAGCCAGGCCTCCCATGGATCAACACTTGCCTTGCTGGCCCACTTCTTCTGTGGCCGAAGGAACAGATTCTGCAGCTGAGAATGGAGGTCAGGCCTGCATTTCACAGTCAGAAGCCTTGCCGGAAGGCCTATGCAGCTAAGAATTGAGCTATGGATTGAATCCATAGTTTGGTTCTCAGCTGCATAGGCCTTCCAGAAAGGCCCTTGATTGAGAAATGCAGTCCGGAGCTCCATTCTCAGCTGCAGAATGAAGTTGCTCCTTCAGCCACAGAAGAAATGGGCTGGCTGGCTGGGGCTGGCAGTGCTGGAGGTGAATGGAAAAGACACTCCCCAAAAATAAGACCTGGTGCCTCTTTTGGAGGCAAAAAAAATAAACAAGATGGGTCTTATTTTTGGGGAAACACGATAGGAAAACCATAGCTTTGACTACACAGATCTTTCTCTGCTTTTTAATATGCTGTCTAGGTTTGGGATGGTTCAGTTAATCCTTAGATGGCAAGAAGAATTGTATAATGTATTTGCATATGATAGATATCTGAGCACACATTTAACAAGTAAGTAATTCTTGGGAGAAATGTAAAAACATTTTGACAGACTAAATATATTAAACACTTTACAAATGATTTATGTAAAGAGAAGTGGAGATGGAAGTTTATGATATCAGAATTTAACCATATATCTGTGGATAGAGCTTTAGGTCAAACTTGATTGTATCCAGAATGCACAAAATAAGAATGCAGTAGCATTACAATCTGTTAGCACATATGTTTCATCTTATTCACCACCTTCTAATTCTTTTTGACCATCCAGATGAAATGACTCAACAAGCACTTTATTTGTTCCCACCACACTGCATAATTACTACTGCAAACCCAGTAATGGTTGAAATTGTGACTGTAGCCTTGTTTCTTCTTCCTCTCATTTTTTTCTATTTTGGTACAACTGATGAGTAAGCTTGCTGCTTTTTTAAATGTGTCCTTATGTTTTTCTTGCTTTCTTTAATCAACTTAATCTGGCTTGAGAGACTCTGACTGTTGTAGTCCTACAATTATTTATAGGGTTTTCCATAATATTCCATAATATTTTGTTTATTATGATTGGATATTGTATTTTGTTGTGATTATTATTAATACTCATAAAAACAAAATCTGAAAGTGTTCGAGTCACCTACGTTACTAAATGATCTTCTGAAGAGACATGTTATTATGTATTTGCTCAGAAATTCAACTCCAATAATAGAGATACAATAAGAAAGAAAAAAAGTCTGGAAAGTGGATGCTGCAGTACCTGGACACAGCAGAATAAAAGTGAAAGATGTGGAGAAAAATCACAAAATATAAAGACCTGCAAATAGAAGTAGAATGACTGTGGCAGAAGAAAGCAAAGGTAGTACCAATAGTAATAGGCATCTTATGTGCAATTCCAAAATATCTGGAGCACCATTTGAGTGTTACCAACATTGGCAAAGTTATCATCAGTCAATTGCAAAAGGCAGCTTTACTTGGAACAGCTTATATCCTTTAATATTATTAAAGAGCAACATTTGCCTTAGGAAAGACTAGGTACAGTAAGTGGACAAAAATGCTAATCTAGAACTGACTAGAACTAAAATGGCTCCAAATTAAGCTCCTTAAATAATGTCAAAGCCCTACTTTATGAGGTCACATCTTTAATGACCAGTTTTTGATGTATCACATCTTCTATTGTTTATATTATGTGGTCAGCATAAAGAAATAAAGTTTACTGAAGATGCAGAACAAAGCTTCTTTGACTTCTTATTGCATATATCTTAACTTATCATAAATTACAAGATATTTAATCTAATAATTTTAATGAAGAGTGGATGTTTACCAATATAGTCTCCAAATGTTTAAGCTCAAAACTGTTTCTGGAAGAATGAGGACATAATGAAAATGTGCCAATTTATACCAGAATGTTATTTATGAAGGGTCTATCAATAGAAAGGTAATATCAATATGTGAACTCACATTTGTATTCATCATCCTTCTCATAGTTCACACAGCTAGAAGCAGATAGATCTTTTGCTCCATTTTTACCACTGATCTACATCAATCTAGCCCCATTACCATCTACAAGAAAATTTCCAGCATGTAAATAGACCTTCCTTCTGATTTTTTAGGAATCCTAAATTATTTGAGTCACTCTGTATGCACAGCAAGTTCCCTGCTTTTATCTATCCCTGCAGTGAATGGATAATGGCAGAAGGAGTGAAATGAGGAAGATATCATTAGTTAATGTCAGAAGATGAATTTTTGTTCTCTCCTCCTGTGAACTTGAAAAGAACTATTGTTTCTATGTTTTCTAATAATATTCTTTTCTTATGTATCTTCCTTGTGAATAAATAAAATTTTTATCCACTATTCTTTGTGCTGACACAAAACTCTGCAGTCATAAAATTTACTGTTCCTATGACAATAATAGCAGCCATGCAGGCAAATACTGCTGTCATTATTTGCAATGTGCTGGGCATGTCAAAGATAGAGACTAGTGGATTTTTCCTGTGTTTTTTTTCTTTTTCTTCCAACAACTGTCAGCAGGAAAACATTCATCATTCTTTTTTCTTTACATGGAAAAGTGGGGGAGGGGGGGAATTTTGACCAGCCAGTTAGCTGTCTGTCAAAATTCATGTTTGGCACAAGTGTTTGTGGGTTTTTTGTTTGTTTGGGGTTTTCCCCCCCATATGTTCAAGCTATTTGCTGATAGATGTATTTCTTTGATTCCTTAGTACTATTTACCAAAGATTACTAGACTTGTTTTTCAAAAGGAGCCTAAATAACATCCCACAGATATGGGAAGAAATGTACAATTAAGCAGCAAAGAGAGAGCCATATATTTTTCTCTGCTGATTCATATAGCCTGATGCCACTGCCTAGTTTGGACTAGAGACCTGGTGGGTGTAAGAGGAAAGTTATGTTAGACAGAAATGGAGTTTACTTCTCTCTTAAAGCAGAACCTGGATCTGGTAAACAATGAATATCCTTCAGTGGCCAATATGTCCTGGGATTCCTTGGGGTCACCCAATTGCATGGACAGATTGATCAGTGAAAGGAGAACATAGTTTATCCATAGCACAAATCTATAATCGGCTATGGAAGAAAACATTATTTTAATGCCAGGATAGCCAAGGAGTCTTAAAGTGCCTAAAGTAAGGGCTGGGGATAAATGACACAGCAGAAAAACAGGTTGTTGGGATATGTTTGTGTTGCTAGTAATGCAAGTTAGGAAAGATACAGTTTAACAGTGGGGAAATATCTCCAGAACACTAATATCTCTCTTCCCATCCATTAAGATATATTTATGCACGTACAATGTCATGGTTCCGGTAGATGAAACCAGTAAAAGAACTTCATTCACCCATTATATAAAGTAACTAAATTGTGAATAAGTGTGGAATCTTTTGACCATTTCCTTTTTTAGACAGCATAATATATTAAGTCAAGCACCTGACTATGGATGCAAGAAGGGAGTAAAATGTGATGTCAAAGAAGGAAGTTTGTTTCTTTATTTTTCTTTTTTGGGCTTAAAATTTATCTTAGAGAGAGCAACATTTTTTTTTTAAGGAGCTGAATGGGATAAAATAGCAAAATCCTTCTTTTCCAGTTAGCAGAGTACAAGAGGAGCACAGTGTGAAGTGACATGAAAGAGGCCCATTGGTTGCTCACCTTAATAATTGCTAGAAAGGGACAATCCCAAAGGAATCAGACTGGAATATATCATAAGGGGTTAAATTATAGATTATGAAACCTCTTTCCATTGTATCCACTATCTTCTTCCATTCTTAGTTGTAATTTTATTCCTTATGTCCAAATCTGTTTAACTCATGTACTTTCCCCCTTGCTGTTAAACAAATTCATTTTTGTTAAAATTATTTTACTTGGAACTATTTCTCTCAAGGTTTGCACAATTCTTCTGAAAACAGATCAGTAGCTTGCAGTGTAATCTTAGTCTGTGAGGCTCACTTCAAATAAATCCTGCTAGTAAGTGACAAGAATAGAGAAACTGATTCCATTTCCTCCATGCCACCCAGTCAGGTTATAATTAAAGACATTTGAAGGTTTCCTAACTTCAGGCCTCATGTTAATCACCAGTTCTCAGTGAAAGAATGTAGTTAAAGTTATAAACATTTGTTTCTTTTTGCCATGTCAACATATGATGCTAAGCAGAAACAGCAGAGAAAAGTTGTATGTTTTAGACTGTTGCCTAAAAAGAGAGAGCATATGCTCACAACAAATATTTTAATAATTTCATTTTTAAAAAATGTAAGCTTTTTTAAAGGGAGAAATAAACAACTATAGATCTTGTGGCAACTCACAATATGCCAGTTATCTGCAGTTCACAATTTTTTTCTATATCTTCTTGACCTATAAAATTGTGCAATTGAAATTTGGTACTAAACCACTCAAACTATATCTAGTTTCAGGACCTCTCAGACCCAGCAGCAGCAGCATTAATTCAGTGACATATAACATTGCTAAACACATTGTTACCATACTAACACTCCTGGTTGGACACACTGACCACCACATTCAGAACTCTGAAGAGTTTGCTTCAAGAGTCAAGGCCCTGAAACTGGATACATATGAAACCCTGTTATCCTTTAATGTCTCTTCACTCTTCACCAACTTTTCTACTACTGATACCCTAACAGTGATTAGGAAAAGACTAGAAGATGATAGTACCTGACCCCCTTAACACTAGAAGCAACCACAACCCAGACCAAATCTGTTGTCTTCTGGACTTGTGTCTGAACACCACTTACTTTACCTATAGAGGTGACTTCTACAGATAGACACACAATTGTGCCATGGGTCCCCTGTACCACCATTGTTGCCAGCCTATACATGGAAGAAGTAGAGAAGAAAGCACTCAGCTCCTTCCAGCAGATAGCACCAACCCACTGATTCAGATATGTGGATGATACCTGGGTTAAAATCAAGGTCCAGGAAATAATTGTCTTCATAGACCATATAAACACAGTGAACCCAGATATCAAGTTCACCAGGGAAGACACCAAAAACAACAGGCTGTGGTTCTGTGAGGTTCTGATTGGGTCCTGTGGCAACCTAGAAATAGAGATCTATAGGAAACCCTAACACAGAAAGAAATACCTGCTGTTTGAGCCCCACCATCCAATTCAACACACACTAGGAGTCATCTGTACACTACAGCACAGGGCAGAAAACATTTGCACTTCCAGGGATTCCCAAAAGAAGAAAAACGAGTACTTGAGAACAGCTGTTAAGGCCCTCGGTATCCAAATTGGGCCTTTATTAAATCAGTGTCTGGATCTAACAAAGGAATGGCAGACAGAGCTAAGACTCAGTCAATGGAAGAATCTGTTCATTCCTTATATGGCTGGTATATTGGAGAAGCTAAAACCAGATATTTGGAAAACATCACATATCTCTGTTCTTTAAACCTACCAATACACTGAGATAGAGGCTTGTCCATTCTAAAGATTGTGTATCAAAACATAAGAAGAGTAATATACTATATACAGTGAGGAGTGTTTAAAACTCTACTAAGTTCGGCTTCCGGTTCCGGTCTGCAGCACCTGCGGTCGTGCGAAGAGTCCGTTCTCTTCGCTGGCCTGTTTCCCCCCACCGGTAGACCCTGGACAGGGTCGAAAGTCACCCTGGAGGGGCAACTACTGCTGGGGAGGACACTCGTTGATTGCGGAGGGAGCGGCAGCTCCCTCTGCGATCTGAGACAGCTCCTCTGGGCCGACGGGGAAAAGATCGGCCATTAACATGGCCGATCACCTAGCTGCTCCAGCCGAAAGCCACAAGAACAGCTAAGCAAAAAGAACCACCGTGGAAGATCCGGGTGAGACCTTTCCTTCCCTCTCTGTACCCTAACTACCTCCCTGTGAAAAGCTTCTGGAATTATTTCCCTACTTTAAGAGAGCAGCGTTCGGATATTTGGGAAAATGAGCGCTGGAAAAACAATTAATTTTTATTGACTATTTGAATTGCTGGATTTCGGGGATCCTGAAAAAACTTTGTTTCTTTCTGTCTACTTGTCTTAGCTTAAGCGGAAGCCTTTAGGGAGGGGGGTGGAGTGTTTTTTATTCCTCCCCCCCCCTTCTGTACATAAGGTGCTTTAAGCTATCTATTTGAATTTATTGCTACGTTTAGAAAAACCATTTTAATCATATTGTTCAGTTTAAAACCATTTTTTCCCTCATTCTGATCGTTCTGAATCTTGAGTATATCTTCCAAAAATTAAGCAATTCTTCCCAGCTTGGTGTCACCTATAAATTTGGTGAGCGCCCCTTCAATCTCCCATTTAGATAATTTATAAAAATGTTGAAGAATACTTGGCCTAAAGCAGAACCTTGGGTCTTCCTACTGCATGCTTCCCTCCATATAGATGTAGTTCCATTGAGGATCACATTGAATGTCTTTGGTCAGCCAATTGCAAATCCATCTGGTGATCTAGTTATCCCACATTGTTGTATCTTACCAAGAAGTACACTATCAAATCCCTTACTGAGGTCTAAATATACTATATCCACAGTGTTTCCTGGATCCAGTAATTTAGTCACTTTGTCAAAGAAGGCAGTGAGGTTTACTTGGCATTACTTGATGTCAAACTGATTGGTTTGTAGTTTCTTGGATGCATCATTTTGTTTTCAGTGCTCTCGAAATTCCTTGGTGTCTTAGGAGCTCTGAAAAAATTCTTTCAATACTTCCAAGATCACATCAGCCAACTAGGATGTAAACTATCTGGTCCTGGAGATTTGAACTTGTCCAAAGTCACCATCATTAGTTGCAAAAGCTTTACTTGGAACTGCTTACATCCTGCAAAAATACCTTCAACATTATTAAATATTATTAAACAACATCTGTCTCTCCCAGGTCCTTAGGAAGAACTTGATAGGTAAACAAAAATGCCAAATTCAGTTTAAATATCTGGCTGACTATGTGACTAAACAGAATAATTTATTAAATGTATATACCACCTGACTCTCAGTAACTGTAGGCAGTCACCTGATCGTAGTTTTCATCTGCTATCCTATTAGGAGTTGAGATTGTAAACAAGCTTATCATAGGATAAAATATATTAAGTTGGACTCTCTATCTAAGTCTCTTCTACTTTTCATATGACCCTGGTTGGAGCTGGGTATTAAGAGACTGAACATAATTCTAAAATCCATATTTTTTATGTTTTATCTAACCAACAGATTTTTTAAAAATCCATAAAATATAACATATACAGTATGTGTGTGTATTTACTGCATACATTCATTTAAATGTACATAATTATACTATATAAAGTCACTTATATGCTCTAATAGTTAACAATGTATATGCATTTTCCGATGAAACACAATTAATTGGGACTTCATACATTAATCTGAAGAACCATACTGCATCTTACATTCTATCTAATATTTGTTGCAAATCATTCAGATTTTCAGGCAATGACATGGCATTGGCTTTGTACAAATGCTTACACATAAATTGGCTGTGTGCACAAATGTATTCAGAGGTATATCCCACTCAATACACCTATAATATAATCAAAAACATTAATTATACATTTTCCATAAATGCATTAGGAAACCTAGGGGATATCACTTATCCTTATTTGATGCCTTGCTCAATGTGAATCATTTATAAAACATTCCATGTGTTTTCATACATACTTTCTGGTAATCATGTACTTCTATAGCCATCAATATATGGGTCCATAGATATTAATTTGTGCTATCCATAAAAACTTTGATCAAAGCTTTCACATATGTTTTTAACTATACACCAGGCTATTATCCATAGTTACACATATGAAGGTAGGATATAAGCAGTGCCATAAGATATGAACCCCTGGCCTATCTACTCTGAATCTATTCTCACTGTAGCTAACCAATTGTACAAAAAAGCTCATTTAATGTCACAGCAGATCACCCTGAGAGGCAGTCATTTGACCATCAAGGTTAATAGCCATGGATTCCCAATGCTTTTGTCATGATTCTTCCAAGATTCAATTTCATAGGGTGATCTCTGATTAATGTATTTCATGAAGGAGGGGATTAGCTAATTAGGCCTAAAACTGTAATAGCCTTAGAATAACTAATAGCTGAATCAATTGTTGCACAGTAGTATAAAGAAGGAATATATGGCATTGCAATGTTTATACATTTCTGACAAATACAATAATAATATGCATTAATAAATAATGCATTTGTACTAATGAAGAGTTGTTTTGTGAAAATGAATCTAAGCAGAAGAAAAGTGAATAAATATTCAGAGTTAGCTTGCAATACTACACTCTAACCACTGCACTACCACGTATATACACTACCATATGTGTGTGTGTGTGTGTGTGTGTGTGTGTGTTTGTGTATATATATAGCCAGGAGTTTGGTCCTGACTGAATCAAGGTTGATTCAGCCTTCTATCTCTTCAAGGTCAGTAAAATGAATATCCAGATTGTTGGGGGCAATTTGCTGATGTTATAAACTGCTTAGAAAATGCTGTAAAGCACTATGGAGCAGTATATAAGTCTAAGTGCTATTGCTATTGCTATTATTATACACACACAAACACACAATTATATACACACAACAGGTAGTAAATGGAAACATTTTCTGTGAAAAATGGAAGCAAGAGAATATGTATTTTAAAAATCTACTGCTTTATTATCTGCTACTGTATACCTTCTGTATCTGTACAGACACCCAATTGATTTAAAACTTGCAGTTATCTAGAACTTTATCCAATAATGCTATCACAGCAAAAACACTTCTTCACAGAATGACCCAGGTCAATTCAATTAGTCTGCAGCCCTGACAATGGATTCATCCTGCAGTAACTGTAAAACTGGCAGAAAAGCAAATATATCACCATAAATAAAAAAAAATATATCCCAAGTAAGCTCTCCTGGGTGTGTATAAAATCTAAAAAAACCTTTTATATCTGCAGTACTTCTGTTTACCTTAAGAAAATAATAAATTCAGCATTTGTGAAACCATTAAAAACTATAGAGGGAAGCTGCAGAGCTTTGTTGATAAAAAGATTAAAAGTGAAGTAAGAGTTGTGAATTGAAAAATTAAATGGTAGAAATGTAAGATTTATGGATCTGAAGTATTTTTTCTTCTGTTCTGGAACTTTCCTTACTGTATGACTAGATTTCAATTCCCAGAATTCTTATCAATGGCCCTACTTATAGGAACATTTTGAAATTATAAGAAACATTGTAACTTTACAAGTGTTAATAGTTCATGCTCCACTAAATATGTTGTGGAATGCAATTGAACACTAATCATTGTGCTTAAAATAGATGTGCAGGGAAAGTGTTCAGATGGATTCATATGATGGAAACAAGGTTCTGCCACTGCTAACTTTGTATTTTCATAGGAATTAAATTTTAAGATGCATATATTTGCATCAGTACACCAGAATAGTGTGCTAGCAATTCTGAAATCTGTTCAAATGAATCAGAGTAATATGTACATTTTGTAAAACTAGTTGTCAAGTGTTTCAAGGAGAATGGCAAAGTCATGCATGTGTGGCCTTTTATTCACAGTGTGAAATGTAAAATACAAGAAAAACCCCTATTTCTTTTTATGTCTTTGACACTTTACTATCAAATATCCATGGCATGACCTGGAGGGTCTCTAGGTCTTAAAAACAAAATGGCAGAGTTACAGTATATCAGCCAGTTGTGTTTCCACTAACATTAGCCTTCTATAGATAGGAAAGAGATACAGAAGAATGTATCAAAGATGTTTACTACAATGACAAGAACAGTTGAAGGTAGTAGTACAAAGCTTCCATTCAGTTTCCTTTTTTCTGGCCATGTTAAAAATGTATAGATTTATACAGATTATGTGATTGCCAACAGTCACAGTGATGAATGGAAAATAGCCCTGAATGAAAAAGCTCTCCCAAATTGTGAAACCAGTACAGATAGCTGACCACCATTGCAAAGCAGTTAGGGATTTAGAACCATATTCATTTGAAGTTTAGATTTTCTGTCTCATGCTGTATATATTTCCTACACACTATTTCAGTGGTTTCTTTATTTCTTTATCAGATAGTCTTGCTCATTTTCTTGTGGGGTGTTTGGGGGAGGCAGCTTGTCCTTCTCTTCCCTTCCCGTCCTTTCTCTTCCCTTCCCTTCTCTTTATTTATTTTCCAAACCACCATAAGGCAAGACAAGAAACAATGGATGGAAACTAATCAAGGAGACAAGCAACCTGGAATTAAGGAGAGACAGTGAGGACAATTAACCAGTGGAACAGTTTGCCTTCAGACGTTGTGGGTGCTTCATCACTTGAGGTTTTTAAGCAGAGACTGGACAGCCACTTGTCTGAAATGATATAGGATCTCCTGCTTGAGCAGGGGGCTAGACTAGAAAACCTCAAAGGTCCCTTCCAGCTTTATTCTGATTCTGATTCTTATGATTGTTCCATTCCCGTTCCCTTCCCTTCCCTTCCTTTCCCTTCCCTTATGTTCCACTCATGCACACAGTTTCCTTGTTGGGTTTAGTGAGTATTTTATGCTTGCCTATTTACATCTCTTAATTTTGATTGCTGACTCTGAAATTCACAAAGGTCTGTTCCAACATCTGTTCAGTATAAATCACAACAATCTATTCAAACATCAGCACAAATATTATAACAGGCAAAAGAGGCAGTAGAGCATGTAAACTACAAATCACTAAAAATCTGTCAATAATTTCAGTGACATGAATCCAGCAAAGTTTTGTCTCTTTCTGTGTGTGTCTGTGTGTGTGTATATAAACTTAGTGGTTTTGCAAATATGTCTTTGTGTACACACACACACATATACATAGTCACACACAAAAACACTGAAATTATTGCCAGATCTTTTAAAGATACCTCTATCTCTCACTCTCTCATGTGTATTTTATCTCTATGATCTATTCAAAACAAAATTTGGAAAAAAATCCCTTTTTGGTGGGAATTGATTTTCCTCTTTTGTTTAATTCCACATTCTGGAGTGTCATCTTAAGTCAAAATAGATGGCAAATAACATAACTTGGATAATTTTGTTTGTTTCAAGAAAAGTGTTGGCACAAATGACAGTGATGGCCTTTTAGCTTTATCCGTAACTGATTGGGCTTTTTATTACAGCATACATTGTGAAATTGGATGAGTACATTTATTTCATTACATTGGTAGAAATAAAACTGGAAATGTTTCTTGAGACCAATGTAAGGTGCTATCTTTCCATATATGTGGGTTAAACTACTGTAGATCATACTGTAGGCATTACTGTCAATGAGAATTGCAGAGGTTCAGTGCTTTCAGAGATAAAATGAAGTTTAATGTTCCCATTTCTGATGCTTTGCCAGTTTTCCCTGTCATGCAAAATTTAAAAGTATAGAAGAAGCTTCCTTTTATTCTCTCTCAGCATAAACTAAATACATAAAATGGAGAAACACTAGTCCTCCTGGCTCAATATCTAATGATAGTTCATCTCACCAGACTCTTCCCTTTATATTCCCCTGTGAGTATACATCAGAAAGCATATAGATAGTCCACACAGTCACGAATCTGTGATAATTTTGTGAAGATTGCTTATTCATGCACAGATACTCTATCTTCTTACTGAATGAGTACATTTTGATTAAAGGGCTAGATCTTTCCCCACACATGGAGGGACTGATTGAAAATCACCTTGGGATTTTTATTAAAAGACTGTGTTTAATTTTCTTGAATACATGAAAAACTACAAAACTAGGTCTCATGACTTTTCTTTTTCTGGCCCTCACATGAAACACTCCATATACATGCCAGCATACAAGGGTATATATGTACCAATAATTATGCTATTATTACCTTTCAGGATAATGCTGTGAGAAATTATCAGTCAAAGGAATTCATTCCTGAAATAAATTAAGAGGATATATAACTAAACATCATTTATAGCAAACATTAACTATGTCTCTATATACTCTTAAATCTGAGCAAATCATTCTTGCTTCCATCACATTCATATATCATATCAAACATTTCCTTCTGTTATCCAAACTTCTCACCTTTTTCTTTTGGGGGAACTGATCAATTCTACTGAATCATGATGTTATCCATCTTTACATTCCATTCAATCTGTTCACCCACTTGTTTCATAATTATGTCATCGTTCATTTTATCTATGTGACCAAACCACCTCAATATACTTCTTTTCATCTGGTCATTTACTTTTCAGTTCATGTTCATTCAGGTTTATTCATTCTTATCTTCATCATTTTTCACTTCTGAAGTAACCTATTCTCTACATTTGCCTTACTTTTTTATTTCTCTGACACAATCAACTGTCATTTTGTTATAACAAAGGGATAGAAAAACTGTCCTACACAGTGGTTTTCACTTTCGACAAACCTCCATTCCTAAACTACTCACTATCAGCATTTTTTAATCTTAACATTTCTCCATCTTTAATAAAAATCTATTTGCCACTTGCAATCATTCACTTATTTTTTCATTTTAAAACTACCTCGATTTTTGATACATTGATTTTCAGAACTGTACTTCTGATTGCATCATACAATCTATTCAATATTTGTTGAAATAAATTTGTCAGCCAACAATATGGCATTGTGTACATACAAAAACAAGCAAATTCACAGCCCCAATCAACACATCCCTAACTTCATCACAAATACATCAAATACCTAAGGAGATACTTGACTTACACCCTATTTAATGTTAAAATATTCAACAGTAACATTTAAAATTTAAATATGTAAATTTTCACTAAACATTTTATTTCAACTTTTTTCACTTTCAGTAATCAATTCAATTATATGTCCATACAAAACATTCAGGCCCAATCACTATCATATATTTTCTCTCAGTGATTCCTAGCACTGCACTCTTCTGGACAAAGAACTGTAATATTGTTCCTGTGATCTGTTCGTGCAGCTCTCTCAGCTTAGGAATCATAGCCCTGATTGTTCCTACCACTATCAGGACCAATCTGCCTTTACTTTCCATGTCCTCTTTAGTTCCTCCTTCAGGCCCCGATATTTCCCCAGTTGTGGAAGGCCCACAGGATCTTAACACTGTTATTCTTCTCAACCTTCTGTAGAATCTCCCATCTGGATTTGGGAGAATCTAGCCCATTTACTGTGTAGATGTTCCTGTGTACACAATGCCACAGTCAAAGAGCCACTTGGACCCATTTCCCACAGAAAAGAAAACACTGGGAGCCGCAAAACTTGTGCGTGTGCGTACGTGCGCACAGGAGGGGGGGCTTGATTGAAGAGTTTAATTAAAAAGAAATAGAGGCTGCTGTGCATGAGTTTTATCTCTCTCTCTCTCTCTCTCTCTCCCTCTGCCTCTCCCTCCCTCTCTCTCCCTCCCTCTCTCTCTCCCTCCCCCCTCTCTCTCCCTCTCTGCGATCTTCTGCTCACCTGGCAAGCTGGCTTCACGCTGTTCTCCGACAAGCTGGCACACATTCTTATTGGGCTGGCTCTCTCCTGCCCTTGGTCTGCCAGTCCTCTTCCCCCACTAAGTAAGTAAAAAAGTGTGTGTGTGTGTGTGTGTGGGAGAGAGAGAGACAGACAGACAGACAGAGAGAGAATGCCTCTCTCTGTCTCTGTCTCTGTCTCTCTGCAAATGGCGGAGGAGGCTGGGAGCCGCAGGAGAAGGCTCAAAGAGCCACATGCGGCTCCAGAGCCTCGGGTTGCCGCCCCTTGCTATAGTCCCTTGCTTTAAGGTGGGGTCAGGGTGACTGTATGGAGCTGAGCATTTACTGGTTGAATGCTTTTCCTGCCGCCTATATGGGGTTCACAGCAGATATTTTCTCTTTGTGCCCTGATAGAGAAATATCTGTTTCTACCTAGGATTGAACTCTCAACCTTCCAAGAGGGAGGTGAGTGTCTTCACCTCTAGGCCACCACACTACTCATAAAATTAAAGCTTAGTAATGCTATGAAATCGCTACCATATTTCTAGCCAGCCTTTTGTGGATTGCATATTGCAGGACTGCGGAATTTATGGCCCTTGATAATGCTGGACCCTATCGGTCATCAGCCGATTCAAAAAAAAAAAAAAGGTCAGGAATTGCATTTCAACAACATTTATTATTAATTTTCTATAATTTTCTATGATTAGAGAAAAAATAGCAAGAAAAAGAAGGAAGCAGTCCTCATAAGCCTCTAAGAAGAGCCATGCTTGATCAGAGCAGAAGCTTGCCTATTCAGTTTTTTTAAACATATGTATGGAAAGCTCAGAAGCAGAAGATGAGTACAAGTTCATCATCTTGTTCATGTAATGCTTCCAGGCATGCTATTTATATGGAAATCAGTACATTGATAGAATTATCTCCACAAATTTGCCCCATGGACCTTTAAAGTCACTAAAGCTAGTGGCCAATATTCCATATCATTTCATTGTGTTGTGCTTTTCATATTACCCGAGGGAGTGGATCCTTCTATACTTTTCAATATGATGCAGAATTTTATATCTTTATTTTGTGTCTTCTTTTGAGTGTTTTTTCCTAAGTTATAAATTCAACATTTTTACATTTTCCCCTTCTATTTTCTATCTTTTCTCCTTCTGCAATATTCCTCTTCAGTTGGAGTTATCAGAACCATATACTGAATTTTAGATTTAGACACATATTGCTCTAAACAGAATTATTTGTTTGACTTTTTGATTTTTTTAAAACTGATTTCCAAAATAGATTTTGATTTTTTCCTTGCTTTCAAACATTTGTGCAATCAGCAGACTTGGCCATCTTCCTGATTACTCTTTACTCCAGACATTTATAAATTATAACCCATTGTTCTAGTTTCTTCACTGTGAAAACTATCTCTGTATCCCTATTCTGTTTTCTGTTATTTAATCACTTACTAACCCTAAAGAAAAAAATAAAACCTTTTTTAAATTTCTATAACCAATCATATTTCTATGATTGCAAACATGAAATGGAAAACCGTTGCTTTGAAATTTACTGTGGGGTTTGAAATAATATGTATCCAACAATCCAGGAAAAGAAAACATGAAAAATGTATTTTTGCTAAGTCAAACCTCTTTTTTATCTATTTAAATATTTATACATTGTCTGGCAATGTCTTATTCCCACTTCTAAAAAAAGTAAAAGAACTAAATCTTTGTCCTTTTGAATGCAAAGTAAATTGAGTAGCATTGAACTATAGCTTTTTCCACTATGGCATAATACATATGGCATAATAAAGACAAAACAGAATAATAAAATGTTTTCATAAAACTAAGATGAACCTTTGGTAGTAGAAGTTGTGGTAAAAAGAATTGAAGATGAACCAAGGAAAGAGGTGGAGAAGGGAAGTGAAGGAAAAAGGAAATGGGGAAAATAAATTGCATAGTCTAATTTTTGGACTATGCAATTTATTGCTTGTTCAAACATATCTGAACAAGCATATCAGATATGATCACTACAAAAAGAAAAGAAAATACAGACAGCAAAGAAAAGGCAGAATTTATCTTCTTTTTTGATTCAGGACTTCCTGGGAGGAAATGGTGGACTGAAGACAGCTCCGTGAAAAGTGAAGCCAAAAATTGCACCTAAGAACAAAGATTCAACAAGAAGATACATTTCTTTGATGTTCTCTGGAGAACCAGAAGATGTGAGATTCCCAACGGCGCACTCCACACAGTTGTTCCTCATGAAGAGACTGCAGGATTCTAGTCTCTGGATATGCAGAAGATGATGTTATTTGACATTCTTGCTCCAGCTGCAGTCAGAATCTTCAAAGGTTATTAAGTTCACATATCCTTTGCTAACCTGGAAATTGCCTATTAACTACTTTAAAGAAGTTATACATTTAAAAATTACAAGCTGAAAACAACATGTGAGAGACCCTTCAATACTTAATAAAAGAAAAGAAAACTGAATCTGTATAAGTTTTAAGAATTCAAAATAAAAGATAAAAAGCAAAAAAAAAGGGCTATAAAAATTTTACATGCACTAAAGGCCTGAAAATATTGGAATATTTAATTTTAAGTATTAAGAGTTTGAAATTAATTTTAAAGAATAAATGCATTTTCATAGGAAATAAAAAATATTTTCAATATTGGAGACATAACAAGATAAGAGACTTATAAGGGCATTCAGAAATATTGTTGAGGAATGGCAATGAGACTTTGAATTGATTATGTCACTTACGTTGTGTGTTTTTATGAACAGAAGAAACTGTTAAATCAGAAGATGCTATCACAGAAATTTTTTTAGAAAACATTATCTGACATTATTGTGGAAAACAATATGAACAAGATTTATCACTGAATATACAAAAAAAATGGATGAGACTCTAAAAATTAAGAAGGAAATAACAATGCCAGTTCAAGTAAGTAATTGTAATATTCTTTTCATGTTCAAAACTTGTTAAAATTTTGAGAATTTCTAAATAAGGGATAAAGATCATTTGAATGGATTAAAAGTCAAGATTGCTTTATATAAAAATATTTATAAAGTTGGCTTACTTGATCAGAGCTAAAATGGGATGTGTTGTTACTTGAGATGGAATTTATTTCTCAACTTGCTGATACCTGGACTGGAAAAGATATTGTGTATGGAACTTGCCTGTAACTTAACAGTTGAGTTATCAAATGAAGAATTTTATATCTGTTCACAAAGAGAAGGTGAAGAGATACTGAAACTGTTTATATTTATTGTGGTGAGGGTGGGAAGTTGCTTTCTTAGGTTTTTTTTCCTTTCTTTTCTCCTTACAGTTTTTCTTTCTTTTTAGATTTCTCACATCTTCTGTTCTGTATTACTCTTTTTCTTTTTAATTTATATTATCTTTTATTGTACTTAAAACTTTTAATAAAATATTATTTAAAACCCTTTCTATTTTTATTTCATCTTCTATGAGAGAAGGGTATATATTCCACTGGATGGTTGTGAAACGTTTGCTAATTTTTGAACTTGATATAAACACAGTCAGAATAACCAAAGCTTACATGAACTGTAATCCTGAGATTCAGATGATTCTAATCTAGAGTAACTTACTGTTGGTCTTCTATATCTTTGAAATAATTTGGAGTACAGTAGATGAAGTACATATAAATGAAGTACAGTACTAAACAATTGGAGGAAACCAACGATTTTCAATATCTTTGAAAAGCTGAGAAAGAGTGATCCTGGAATCTCAATACCTAGGAAGATTCTATAGCAGTTCCTAAAGCAACTAATTTTTAAGCATTTGAAAAAATGCAGTGATTACCAGAGATCAGCATAAATTTGTCATATTACTTCTATTTCATTTTTTGATAGTGTAACTTCCTTAACAGGTTATGGAAAAGCTGTGGTATAATTCATAATAATGAATTTTATAATAGTGAATTCATAATAATTAATTTTTCCAGTAATAATGAATTTGACTTCATTAAAGCATTTGATAAGTATCCATTGTTGTGCAACTGAATCCTTTTAAAAGCCAAATAAATACTAACAGGAATAAAGAGAGATCTTATTTTTTATTTAAGTTCTTAATAATAGCCATTGGATCACTGTTGGAGGACCAGATGCCCATGATTTCAGAAGCAGACTTTAACATTTATACATTAATAAAGCAAGTAAACTCATGACTGTATAAGGTATTCACATACTGATCGGCTGAGGTATTTACATTACATGGAATGCAGGCATATATAAAAAAAACTACAAATGAAAACTTATCAACACACTGGTTTACTTGCAGACACACTGTTTTTTTGTTTAGCTCTCCTTGGTTCTTTGGTTCTTTTTTTTTGTCCTTCACTGTCTACACGCTGGTTTACTTAACTATAAGGGTGCTATTCTATAACAAAATTAGACTAGGAAACTAACTATGGGCTAGCTAGATTGCTAGTTTTCAACTAAACTGGAAATTGTACTCAGAGAGTATCACTAGGTCTTCAACAGACTAGGGTCAAATTTAAGTGGGATCATTCATGGTTCCTATGATTTTAATATTTTTATCAATGATAATGATGTTGAATAGTTGAATGGTTTAAATTAGAGCTACTTCTGTAGCATTATAAGGTATCCTGAATCTAAAAGGTAATGTAACACATACATATTCATAAATCAATTAATAATTTATTTGGTAGTTTCCTCAAGTTTATCATGAATGCCTACCCAGGACTGTGGCATTCATTTTTATTGTTCATTTTCATATGGTCGTCTAGAATTCACAGTTTTGCACTGTGTGTGTCTTGGTTGCCTGGTAACAAAATCCTTTCAGGGATTTGCTATAGAGAAAGCTCTGATAGAGAAGCATGAATTATTCTAAGATCATCCTTGCAAAGCAGTTTAATAACAAAATTTTCTTGAATATATTCAGAGTTTGCTAGTTTTAAATTGATGTATGTAAATATGAACACTATTATTCAAATTACTTTAGTACCAGGTACAAATTTATTGGAAATATGTAATTTTTGCAAACTCTGGTCTATGAACAATGAATTAATGATTTTAAAAATGTGTTTTTCACATGCTACCACAATCTGGCACTTGAAAAAAACTGTATATCTTTCATGCTGGGCTGTGAATGTTAGGTTGTTAGCGAAATAGAGTTATCCATCCAAGATTACGTTTACAGACATAAGAACTTCTGAACAATCAAGATAATCCTTTATACCCTGCCAATACCTGCTAGCACTTGTAAATAAACTATAGTGGTAGTCAATGAGCACCACAGGAGCATATGAACACAGTCCTAAAGATAAGATTAAACAGACACACATGGCCAAACACAACACAAACACTTCAGTCAAATTATTAAATAACTAATTCATTAAGCCACAGAATCAAGCCAAGAAGCTGGCTATTTTTTTGTGTAGTCAGTGTAGTTAGAATAATTGAGACCAGCTGTAATACTGTTTGGATTCTGGATGGAATCCAACATTACTTAAAGGCAACATAACTATGCAGATGTCGACTGCAAAGAGAATCACTACATTGTAGAGTTGAATTCAAGCTGCCCTGCTACATATGGTTTATTAGAGTTGGATCAAGTTCTGTCCAGCTTGTCTAATAATTATAAGCCAGCTGCAGCAAGCTAGATTTAGAACTGATTGATGTAAATAAAACTTTTTGACTTCTTTTAACACATATTCTTTTGTGAATAGACCTTACCCAACTATATACTCTTTGCTTATTTTTCAAATGATTCAAATTTAAAATGGAGGCATTATAAATTTTTAAAAAGTAGAAAAATGCTGCAACATTTCCAATATTTTTTTTATTTTGTTCAATATTTCTAGATGTTTCATAATTTAAACATTTCTAGTAAATAAACATTTTGTACAAATATTCATAAACATGTACACCTTACTGTGTAGCATTGTAAATTGTACAGGAGAATGCAGTGTACATTCTATGAATGAATAGAATACAATATATTCTATACATCCAAAATACTGAGATAACATATTGGACAATGAATGGATCCATAATTGGATAATGCTAAACTCTGTAACACTGTACCTGAATTGCAACTGTTATATTTTGTGGATATTTTGGAATTATAGTCCTGTAAAGTGATTTATTGTATCAAAGTTGAGAACCAGAACAAAGAGTTGTGTTGATAATTAATTCATTTGTTTTTAAGATTGCTAAAATATTTTTATATGATTTATTGTAATAATGAATCTAACCTTGTTTTACACTAAAACAATGTTTCTATCAAATAATTAAATTTAATTTTAATCAATATAGGATGGCACCTACATCATACACACATATATATACATTAATACATTTGGTATTAAATCAAATATTATTGTCCTCACAATTTGCTTAAAAGATTAAAACATGGATATAACTTTCCAGTACATCATGGCACAGGAAAATGATGTATATAGCATAGCTATACAACATTCCTATTTAGATAATGAAACATTCTAATACTTTTCTGCTTTCATGATATCAGCATGTAAGCTACTAGAAAGAAAGACAAACCTATCAATGCCCACTTTATTTATATTTAATATTGTAGTTAGTCAAGTGTGGATATAGTGGTTCAGATGATGGATTGGGGCAACAAATTTTTGTCTGCATCAATGGACTCAGAATGAATTATTTAGGGCAAGTTGCTCTCTTTCAGATCACTATGTTCATTGAGGTATAAATTTAGAATCATCATCATCATCATCTCTGTCTTATATGTTCTTATTTTGGCCCTTCTTGCTTGATCCAGGCCAGATCACATTTTTTCTTCTAGTCACATTATCAATATATCATCCATTTTCTATGATTCTGGTTGAATGCCAACGTCATGTTTCATCAACTACCAGTTTCCCACAAGTACACTTACTGCCCATGTTGTAATGTTCAGTGTCAGAACTATTGTTTTCCATTCTGAGCTGTCTTAAGTCTTTCTGAGCAATTTTTCTAATGCATTTCATCCCAGTCTAGTGACATTTTTAGTTTGAATTGACTACAACAACTACATGTCTCCTCCAGTGTTTGATCATTATAATTTCCTCTTACATTGATTGGCTATTAGGTTCTGACAGCTTCCTCTTCCTTTTCCAACTCTTCCTCCTCCTCCTAGTTGATTCAACAATGCCACATAAAGACCATGAAGTCCATTAAAGTCACCATATTTTCCTACTCTTCTACCTGGACATCTCTGATTCATTCTTATTTCCTTCTAGTGGGTGCTGTTTTTTTGTTTCAACTCATGCTGGGTGAAGCATACTCTCTTTTCCTTCTCACCTGTATATTCATAATGTATTCATATTGGAATGAGATTACAAAATTTCAGGGAATGCTATGCCTTTGCTTCTATGAACCTGAACCATCAAACGTAATTCCTGTAGAATCACAGTAGAATGAAGGAATGAAAAAACAAGTGTTCCTTTGTTTAAATCATTGTAAGAATGGTACAATAAAGGAGAACAGCAATCTGTAGTAGTATCAACCCAGAAAAAAATGGGATAGAGGTTTGAAGTTATTTACATGTGCAAATACACAGTCCACATATTTAAGTATCAGTCTGTTATACTATTCTGTTTAGCCTGGCCATAAGGCTTACATCTTGATCTGAGCAGCTTATCAAAGTAAGATTGGTAACCAATCTTCTGAAGTTAACATTTTTTATTGGTTGTTTTCTGACCTATAATTTATCTGATCTTTGCCAAACATTGAGATTTGTCAAGTAGAAAGTTTAAATATTAATAGATAGCATCCCAAACATATGTATGTTTGAAAAGTCTTCATCCAGAGACCTCATGTTACTTTGCATGATCTTTCCTATTGAAAACAACTTTTTATATAGCCTAATATAGAAAGATAAACTAAGCAAGGGACTCAAGGCCCTTTAAACTACTCCTATGTACATAAGTTTTCAAATGTTACAACAGCATTTGCATCATGAGGGACCATTATGCATTTTCCTTTAAAGTGTAGAAACTACCCAGAGATAAACTTGCTAAACATTCAAATAAGAAATCTGTATGATTAATGCACAAAATAAATATCTAGTCATATAACAGTATGGATTCATGTTGCCATTGTGTAGATACAGTATGTTTTCACATAAGTGTATGATCTTATGAGCTCATGTATAAATACAACTAATTACTCAGAATGTCATATTTTAGTGTCATCCCAAGCTCATGAGTGGTGGTATTGGTGTCAATGCTATGACTCAAGATATCATGGCAATGATTGAGCAATCAATAACTATTAATTGTTAATAGTTGAATAGCTATTAATATTTTCATAAAAAGCTATTATGCAAATAAGCATGTGGCACAGAATGGGAAAAGTGTGTGGGGAAGAAGAAGAAGAAGAAGAAGAAGAAGAAGAAGAAGAAGAAGAAGAAGAAGAAGAAGAAGAAGAAGAAGAAGAAGAAGAAGAAGAAGAAGAAGAAGAAGAAGAAGAAGAAGAAGAAGAAGGAAGAAGGAAGAAGAAGAAGAAGGAAGAAGAAGAAGAAGAAGAAGAAGAAGAAGAAGAAGAAGAAGAAGAAGAAGAAGAAGAAGAAGAAGAAGAAGAAGAAGAAGAAGAAGAAGAAGAAGAAGAAGAAGAAGAAGAAGAAGAAGAAGAAGAAGAAGAAGAAGAAGAAGAAGAAGAAGAAGAAGAAGAAGAAGAAGAAGAAGAAGAAGAAGAAGAAGAAGAAGAAGAAGAAGAAGACATAAATCAGGACAAAATGGGAAGGACGGTTTTGAAGTTGCTCATCATCAGTTATAAGCAGTTAGCTGAAGATGATATTAATCAATCAGAAAGCAACTTGAATAAAATATTATTGTAAATTGATAAAAGTTGTACCAATAGAGAACTATTGTATTTAAAGTAAAATAAGAATCCCAAAGCACAAATGAATAAATTTCAATTGACTAGAATTTCATGTGTCCTCCTTTGGACATGCAGTTAAGAATTAAATCTAAACTGTGTTCTATGTACTACTTCTCTCATTAGGATCAAGGCCAAGATCCTAAGCTCCTTGAATATCTGAAGATTTGAAAGACTATAAGCAAATAACTCTTTCCACCGACAGGTTCATAGAAAAGCATCACCTACAGAAAATAAATAGTTCACAATCCTGTCAGTGCTGGTTTTGTGCCCTTGATGCTGTTGATTCATATTTTTTTCCTTTAAAAAGTTTCTTTAAATTCTTTTAATAACTAAATTATTAGTTATTCTTGCCAGCATTTCCGCTGTATATTCCAGGAACTGGTTACATAAATTATTGGGGAGAAGGAGGTCATTGATTGAGCAATGCATTGATTAATTTGATTTATATGATAACCCATCTCAGATCTGGGACTCTGGATAGCTCATATAATTAAAACAAATACACAATTAAAAGATTAAAACTATAATACATAATAAACAGGAATGGGCATGTCATGTGTCAATAAATATACCCATATAGCTGGCTCTGAACCAATGAACTGTGAAATAATATTGTTGTCTTGGTCCTGGGCAATGCTTATAATGCATATCTAAACTTTGCAGTTCCTTATTTCCTGGGTCAAACCTATTAGCCGCATGTAAAAGATCTTGGTCCTGAATTTTGTGTGAATCTTTTCATGAACCTATCCTTTTTTGCATATCATTCTTCTATATATTTCTGTGATAGCTTCTTGGGATATTTTTGATTCTACTTTCTTCCTTCAGCCTCAAGGGCCCTTACTTCTTTCTACTCAATTTTCCAATTTGCTCACTGTCTAATTTGTGTAACCATGGCATTTTAAGTATAATGGAAACACAGCATTGTTTTATGTTGGCCTTCCTTATGTCTCAAGTCCAGAAAAATGGGTACCCCTTGTCCATCCTGGGATTCCATATTACTACACATTCATATTCTGCATACCTGTGTTGAATGATTTTTGTATCCTTATCAAATTTCAAGAATCCATCATACCATAGTGATATATCTTTGTCTGTTTGTTTTTTAAAAAGCAGACCACATATTTATAAGTGCGTGGGCAATTTTTGTTGTTGTCATAGTTCCTTTTTGGTAGCAAGGTGATATGCAATTACTCTGAAAAATTGAGGGGGAAGATGAGTCAGATATTCATTATGAAAGAATATCTACAACTTCTTCCTGAGCATGAACAGATGAAAATTTTTGGGGAAGCACTGCATTGTTGCTAGAGCCCAAAATATATAAGTCATGATCAATAACTAAAGTATGCATATGGGTTCATTATTGTCAGCAGATTTTCATTATTTAAATATCCACAAAGCCTCACAACCTCTTTCAGCTAAGTATTTGTTAAGTATTCTATCTTAATTTTGGACTGAGCTTTCAATTTTGTTAACATGTGCAAATAAATTCTGTATATCTTATTTTAACTTTTCTTTCACATACACAGGAAGAGAGGGGGGAGAGAGTGTGAGAGAGATGCAATAGCTGCACATAGCAGCTTACTTCGCCCAAATTTTTATTTAACAAATTAAGGTCCATTAATGAAGAACCCTTGATCTTATGTCCTGTGTTGTTAAGTTAAACTGAAAGCTTTTCTTTTACTCTCTAACTTTGGTGCAAAGTTTTCCTTTCAAGATTCAGCAAAAGGAGTTTTACAATTGCCCTCTGGTGCATTGTTTTTCTCTTTTATGGCACAAGTGGTTTATTAAAGATTTAAATAAAGTGGTCTCGAGGCTGTCTGTACAAAGAAAATGCCAGCTGTGCAACTTTTAAAATATATTTTAATTAAATAAAAAAGGGACAAAATCCAATCAATTTCTTAATACAGTTGGAGGAGATTATCATTGGTGGAATAGATTTTTTGGACCAAATTTACCTATTTCTGAAAAAATATAGTCTTTGCAAACTGAAACAAATCCATTTGAAAAGGTTTCTTCCTAAATGGTTTGTAAATGATAAAGAAAATTTACTAGTACTATCCTGCGATACTCTATGGAACAATATCTGTGGATGCCCAGGGCACGTTTTGTCAAGCACCATTATCAACATACTCATCAATCATACTGATATTATTTTATTCCAATATGAACTATAGTTTGGGTACCAAACTGTCAGTAACCACTAAGAAATTATGTTTATATAGTTTACGATTGGTGTAATTGATTAGAGTGTACATTGACACTGTAAAGCATCAGAAGTCTAGTCTCAGCCCCAAGAGCAGTGGCAACTTCTCCACCTTCTTTTCTCTTTTTCTGATGCTTCTTTTCTCCTCCAAAACTGGAAAATTTACACTGACACATTTTATGTTGTATTTGTTGCTGCTGCAGCTGAGTAATGAAAATCAAAGGCAAGGAAGTTATCCTGAAATGGGATTGTAGATAGTGTGTTCAATGTTCTTTAAACCCTTTAAAACCGAATCCTTTTGTCAAATCGTGTGAGCAATGGCTCTTACATTCTAAACCTGCTATGGCTGCTGGAGCAGTTTATCATGAAAGAATAGAAAAGAGCCTCAGGCATATCAAGAAAAAAAGGAATAAAAATGAAAGAAAAAATTCTAGACTCACTGACAGCACATTGTGTAACTGGGGCTTAAAGAGGCTGCCGTTAGATATATTTCATAATATGAAAAGACAGCCTCGTTTTGGCCTCCTCGCCTAGTGGGATCAACCCTGTCAGTGCCATTTATTTGCAATCCCGCATGATTTCTGTACCTCACAATTATTTTGCATAAAAATGAAGCATAATGCCATCAAAACACCTGCTTTACTGACAGCCTGATTAATGCTTTGATTTATTTCTCAAAGAGAGCCTGAATCCGCTGTTTCTGGGTCCTTGAGCTGGTATATCATTCATCAAAGTTTAAAGGTCTCATTTTCCCTCTTCCTGTTCTTCAGCTCTGATCTGCCTCTAAGTTTTGTTAAACTCAACTTAGCTGGAAATTAAGAAAAGAGTTCAGTTATATTGGCCAAAGTATCACCATTAAATTATGAAGTGATACCAAATTACTTGACTCTGAGAGTTTCATGGTTTACTCAGAGTTCAATTTCTCAGTATTCAATCTAAAGCTTAAGTTCTTTAGGAAATTGTGCCAGATGAAAAGCAATTTTATAAATCAGTGCAAATGTACTCTTTTCCATATCTGAAAACATTGACATTTGACATCTATTTTTAGGATACTGTAAGGACTTTGTATTCCAGTTGACTAAAAATTCTCCATTGTCTCTGTCTATCATCTGTCTGTCTGTCTGTCTATCTGTCTGTCTGTCTGTCTATCTATCTGTCTATCTATTTTTCCTCCCTCCCTCCCTCCCTCCCTCCTTTCTTTCCTTCCTTCCTTCCTTCCTTCTCCTTTCCCTCTCTGTCTCTTTCTGCTCTCTGTCTCTGTCGTTCTCTCTCTCTCACTCCTCCTCCTCTCATATAAGCATGCTTTTAGCATGGCCAATCAGCAATGTTTTTTTTAAAAAATAGGGTCTGTAAGTATGCCCCTTTGAAATCAATGGCACTAAGGAACAGCTCATACTGTGCAAAGCAGGTATTCTGCCATATGAGTTGTAGCAAACATGAGAAAGTGTGAAAAAGACACAGGTGTGGAAGTGTATATTTAATAAATTTTTATTTTTAAAATATACTGATCATTCTAAGAATAAATCATCACTGCTAATATTATTTTTCTAATGTTCATTTCATTACCACCATTACTATAATAAACACTTTTTAACTATTCCATAAAAATTCACTTATTTTCTACACAAGACGAGCAAAGAATAGCTTAAGAATGTGGTAGGATAACAAATGACCAAAACATTATTAACAGAATGACAAATTTTAAAACAGTGCTAATGAATGTGTTATTTCCTTTAGAGACAAGAACAGTTATTGTATGTATTGGCCTGTCAATTGATTAACTGAAGTTATGTCACTCCATTTCCAAAGGCTCTGGTTCTGAATACTGTAATACTGTTGCAATACTGCAACAGCACTGATACCAAAATTCAAACTACATAGCAATCTTTGGTGTGATGATCTGTACTGTAAAGATACTGAGAGGCATATTATGGTATGAAATATATAATGAAATAGGTATGGAAAATTATTTTTGGAAAAGTATGTTTACTTCTCAAGACTAGTGATATGAAAAACAAAGATCAGGAGACAAACTGTGATTGTTGCGCTCCAAATGTGTCTCAGCCACAAGGACGACATGGAACCCTGTTTTGATTCAATAGAGTTTTTGCATACTTATGATATAACATATAGTAGAAGGCATCTGTTATTTTCCTACTGTCTATTCAATTTTAGAAAGATATTGTCAGGGCTTATTGATATTGATAAAATTGCTGATATTATTAGTACTTGGATACATGTGGCTATCTTTATATTTACATTTTGTTTTATGACAACTTTATTATACAAAATGTGGAGAAAGGAACTAAATAGTCAACTGTACTGTACTGGATACTTACTAATAGGAATGAAGTGGTTGAAGAAGTGAAAGTTGTAGGAATTTTGGGAAAGAGAGAGAGAGACAGATCATGTCATACTAGAAATCATCATAATGCAAATCAGACTTTTTAACTTTTTAAGAAAGCTGACTTCAACAAACTACAATAGAAGAAAAGAATAAGAAATATTTCATGGATGTAAATCCTAGAGGGAAAAATAATTCATGATACTAGAGAAACTAGGGAAACTCTTAAAAATGACATAATAAAAGCACAAACAAAAACAATACCTTAGAGAAATAAAAACAAAGTCACCTGGAAAGACCACTGTAGTTGCAAAAAGAGCTTTTTGACAAACTGACAAATAAAAAGGACAAATATAAAAAAAAAATGGGAAGGAGGGCTGGTAATAAAACAGAATACCAGCAACTAGCCTGAATAGGCATGGACAGTCAAGAAAGCTAAGACTCAGAACGAGATAAGACTTGTAATAAATAACAAAAAAAGGTGTGTGCTTTTTAATACATGTAAGGAGCAAGAAGAAAAATAAAGGAAATGGTTGGTCAACTAGTGGGAGAAGATGGCAAAAAAGGTGACAGGCAGCAGGGAAAAGGTAAAACTGCATAATTCAGATTTGCATCTGTCTTTATACAAAAGGAAAAATATGTTCCAACCTGACAAAAGCAGCACATTGGACACAGAATGCAGGTCAAAATAGATAAAGTGTTGGTTAGAGAACAACTAGCAGCTATGAGTGGAACAGCTGGTTTATACCCCAGGATTTTGAAAGAGTCAGAAGATGTGATCTCAGAATCACTGAATGAAATCTTTGAGAGCTCCTGGAGCTTGGGAGCTGTGATAGCACAGTGGTTAGAATGCAGTACTGCAGGCTACTTCTGCCGGCTGCCAGCAGTTGGGCAGTTCAAATCTCACCAGGCTCAAGGTTGACTCAGTCTTCTATACTTCTGAGGTTGATAAAATGAGGACCCAGATTATTGGGGGCAATATGCTGACTCTGTAAACCACTTAGAGAGGACTGTAAAGCAATTTCTATTTCTATTTCTATTTCTATTTCTATTTCTATTTCTATTTCTATTTCTATTTCTATTTCTATTTCTATTTCTATTTCTATTTCTATTTCTATTTCTATTTCTATTTCTATTTCTATTTCTATTTCTATTTCTATTTCTATTTCTATTTGGAAACTGCCAGAGGACTAGAAAAGAACTGATGTGGTTCCAATTTTTTAAAAGAGGAGAAGAAAACTACATATCAGTCAGCTAAATATAAATACCTACAAAAATCCCAGAAAAGATAATTAAGTAGCAGTTTTGTGAGCATCTAGAAATGAACAAGATGATACTAGAAGCCAGTATGTGTTGTTAAGTACAGAACATATGAAACAAATCTTATGGTCTTCTTTGATAAAGTAAACAAATTAGTGAACCCATGTAATATTGTGGATATAGCACACTGAGATTTCAGTAGGGCATCTGATATAGTAGACCCCAGCCTGCTTTTGGACAAGATAGGACAATGTGGGATAGACAGTACCACTAGCATATGGATTTGCAGCCACATTCAGCTGATGATTCTTAATGGGACTACAGCTACAGTATGTGAAGAAAAGTATGCAGTGGGGTTCCTCAAGATTCCGTTGGGTCCAGTGCTCTTCAACATCTTCATAAATGATCTAGATAAGGGAGCTGAAGAAGCGTTCACCAAATTTGTGGGTGACACAAAGCTGGGGGAAATTGCTAATATTTCAGAAGATAGATTCAAGATTCAGAAGAATATTGTCATACTTCAACACCAGGCCTTTTCCAACATGATGCAGTTTAGTGATGAGAAAAGTAAACTAGATGCACAGGTACTGGATAGGTAGTACCAGCGAGGGATCTAGGTTTCTATTAGACCACAACTTAAGTATAAGTCAGCTGTTTGCTGTACCTCCAAAAAAGTCAATATAGTCCTCTTTACTTTGTCATCATAGCTTTAATAAAAGTTGCAGAAGTACTATTTTGGTCCAATCTTAGATTTGCTCCTAAGATAGCCACTGCATTATTTGTATCTATCTTCTACTATCCAGCTATTAGCCATGATGCTCCTCAAAGCTATTATAACTTAAGATCAACCCATACCAAAATGAATGGACTGTTTTGTAGCTTTATTATTATTATTGTCTTGTGGGTTCCTGATTCTTAGTAACGAGAAAAACTTCCCTTCCAGTATTTAGCCTGGGAGATATATCAATAAGCAGCTACAATGCTTTTGTTGTTTTAGAACAGGATTATAGTTATTGGGGGGAAATAGAATATTTTACATGGAGTAAGCATGCTACGATGGTAGAGAATTTTAAGCAGGCACATTTTTATCTTCATGCCTTGAAATTCTATGTTGTCATTTGTTATGCCCATAATATGTGTATATGTGTATATGTGCATATGTGTTTCTTTTCAGCAAAATAACATATAGAAAGAAAATATTTACAGAAAGCTAACTGGCTTTAAGGGAAAAAGCATACCAAGAAAAACATAAAAAAATATTTCAAAGTTTCCTGCTTTAAGTTCTTATTTTATATCTACCCAGAATATTTTAGTTAAGAGAGAATAAAGAGAATCAATCAAAAATTACTGCTAAATAGGTAAAGTGAAGTAGGAAGCATGGAAGCAAAGAATAATGCCACCTTCTTCTTTTGGTGGTATTATTCTTTTGCAATGCTTCTTTGCAATGTTCCTTCATTAATGCTGAGAGAAACAGGAGAGATTAATGCACTCATCTTTTTCCACTGAAGAAAATAAATTAAACCAGGCATTTTGATAATGCAGCCATAAACTTTACATAACATCTACAATCAACAACTGGATCAATGAGGTGAGCAAAATATAAAACTAAGAATTATTTTAAAGTTCTCATCTCTACCATTCACAAGATGCTATGATTAGAACATCTAATATTAGTTTCAATGCAAGGGTCACTTTATTTGAGGGTAGACCTGTCAGTAATAATATGAAATACTGTCACTCCCACTTTTTCCCACCAAGGTTTTTCAATATGCTATCAACTATCAGCAAATAGTATTTAAAGAAACAATAATGTTTTTACCTTTTTAACCCTTCCCAATTGCATGCCAGACTCCAAACATAATCCCATACACAATAAGGATGATTATGAAGGATATTGAATAGATGATAGAGCACAACACAACCACTATGAGTTAAGAAGCTACCCCAATCTGGGTTCAAGTCAGAGATTATTTTTAATTCAAAGTATTAAGGATACACTTAGAAATTATTATTAAAAAGATGTAGTTGAAAGAAGTGAAAGAATTCTAGTGAACAATTAAACTTTATATGTCTTTTTCCCTTAGTGAAGACTTACAGAAAGCAACAGTACATATTCAATAATTCATGTTCCCTAATTAAACCCTACTGAATGCGGAAAATGTGTTATTAAAGATGTCTAAGTTAACAATTTTTGTCAGAATCCATGGTCATGTGTGCAAATTTGTATGTGATGTTTACCAAAATATTGTAACAATCCAAAGATGTACCTTTAGATTGGATTTTCTGTCTGAGAACTCCTACATAAATTCATATAATGTCTAATAAATAACTACATATTTAAACAAATTGAAAAGTGGGACTGGTGAGTGAATCTAGAAGAAAAAAATTAACTACAAAGCATAAGCATTTTTATGTGTATAAGTTGGGTCATAATTATTCTGTATGATTGGCTTTATATTTAGATCACTCTAGAGGAAATTATAAAGTATTTTTACAAGTACTATTACTGGGCTTTGTGGATCCATATTATGCATGCCAAAGTGTGTTTACCCATACTAATAACTTTTATAAGTTATGCAAGATAGGCAGAATTACATTCTATTATTTCCAATTCTTAAATCACTATTTCAACAAAACACTTTGATCTCACATTATTTAGTCCAGAATTTTAAAGACTAAAACAAACCTGAAATACTGGTTGACGTGGTCAGTATGAATCTAATTTAAATGTAAAGTTATGTCATTATATCTATTGCCATTTTCCTATCACCCCTTGTTAATTTTTTTCAGTTTAAACTTCTCTTCTTTTTCAATCTTGTCTGCTACTTTCCTTCTTTGTTCCTAAATTCCGACTCTATCTTTTCTTCTTCCTCCATTTGTTTTTCTGATTTAATATGTAAATATTAGTACATAATATTTTTAGTACTAAAACTATTGCTTCCCTTCCATTTTTTTAAACTTTAGCAATGGTATGGTGATTTTAACTATTGGGAAGTTCACAGAAAGGAAGACTAATCACTTTTCTCTCCTTCCTCCTTTTTCAGGTATGGTTTCCCCCTCTGGGGACAGAATCAAACTTTCTGTTGAATGTTCCCCATTTAGACTTAGTTTGATACTATCAAACAGGACCGTCGTCTGTCTCCTACTCCCTTATTCCCCAGCTTGCTACAACTAAATTCATTTGGAAATTTTTATGCCAAAGCCTTTTCCCCCCTCTTCTTCTCTGCTACAGAGGACTCCTTTAGCAGCCCTGAACAGCACAGCCAGCTGCAGTTCTTCATTCTTTTCCTCTTCTTTCTCCTCCTTCTCCCTTTGCCTTCTATCTTTTGGCAATTGGAAATCAAGCTTCCTCCAACATGTTAAGTCTCATAATTCCATCAGCATGATCAATATTAGTTGGGAGCCAATATAAAATAATTATGTATTCCCCATGGTATCGCTGTAGTTTTATTGACATTGGGAATCAATATTCGGAAAACATAAGCATTTTTTTTACAAGAAACATGAAATTACTTTCCCTTATAAAGATATTTCTGTTATTTTATACGTTTCTTTTTCCCAACTTTCCCTGCAATGATATAAAATGCATTGGCAAGAATTTTCCACTTAACGTCAAGATGTTGGCCTCTATCTGTTCCCAGAAATAAAACAGCAACTCATTATTTAATAATGGCATATTTTAAACTGTCTTTCTCAAAACCTTGCATAGATTTCAGCTGGAGAAGGAAGTTGTGTTTAATAGACCTAAAAAGGAATTCTTAAAAGAAAATCCCCATCTTGTTTGATCTGCATAGGAAAAATGTTATTAGAAAGCTTAATTAGAAACATACTTTTGGAATAAAGAGCTGCAAAATGTAATGTTAGCCAGCTGAGGAACAGAGACAAGCTTCTTTGCTCAATCTACAATCTGATGAAACTTCAAACCTCGGTGAATGAATTATTCAAGGCGGTGCTCAAACTGTTCCATCGTACTGATGTCAGCCTTATAAAACCTGGAATTCATTTTATCAAACTTTGCAACTGGATTTTTAAATGAATGTGTCGCAATGAAGAAAGAGAAAAAAGCACTTAATATGGTCGTTTATTTATAGTAACTAGGCTATTATTACATGTAATCATCTGTACTTGCTGAAGGTGACCTTTTAAAATTGGAAATAAATCCAGTGATATGAAAATAATCTTGAGTTAATTCAGTGGGATTTGCTTTGGAGTGGATATAGTGGCATTATTCATTCTATATAGTGAAGACCTAACTACCCAGGCAAGCATAAAATAATGAGTTCTTCTGTCTAGGACTATTAGGAGTTCTAGATCAGCAGCATGACGGAACCAATATATTGTCCCACCTCTGTTTTAAAATGTATTTTCTTTAAGAAGCAAAATAAAAGACTTCGTAGTTTTAGATCAGGGGTCTTCAAACTTGGCCCTTTTATGACTTGTGGACTTCAATTCCCAGAATTACTCAGCCAGCTTGCCTGGCTGAGTAATTCTGGGAGTTGAAGCCCACAAGTCATAAAAGGGCCAAGTTTGAAGATCCCTGTTTTAGATCATATAAGCTGTTTTTGAAGCTGTATGTCCTCCTCAAAGATTGCAATTGTAGCACTATCCCTGAAAGGGTTGCTGGAGACTGGGTTCCTCTGGCCCTCTTTTCCAACCATCCAGGTGCCTTCTCCTGCTAGAGTCCATTGTTATAACTGCCAGTCCATTCTGGTCCCTCACTTGCCTGGGTCAACTAATCTCTGCTGTTTTGTTGTTCCAGCTGATCCCTTGTGCAGTCTCCTTCCAGCAGGCAAGTCACGGGATGGGGTGGTGGTCAGTCTCCTCTTAGCAGGCGGGTCACAAGGTGGGGTGGTGGTCAGATGACTGGGTGGTCCTTCTTCCTCTCTCTCTGTCTTCTGCTGCTTGCTGGTTTCTCCTTTCACTATCTCTGCTCCTTCGCTAATTCCCCTGCCTGCCTTTCTCTTGATCTTTCTCTTTCACCTTTTCAGACTTCTTTCCTTCCTTCTCCCTCAGGCTTCTTTCTCTACTTTTCTTCAACCTATCCTCAAGCAACACTTCCCCCCCATTCACTCAGTGGGTTGGATGCCAAGTGAGCCAGTAGCCCTGCTTCCCTTCTCTCCCTTTTCTCTCAGGCTTGTCCTCAAAAGAGACTTATTTCTCCCTCTTCCCTTCGCTCTCTAACCCTTGCTTTCCTCTCCTTTCCCACCAAAACCCCCTCCTTTTCGTTCCCTCTTTACTCTGTGGGGTCAGGCCCTCTCTTTTCCCTCAGGTCTGTCTCTCTCTGTTCCCCAAAGAGACTCACCTATCCCTATCACCTCCTCTCTCCCTTGCTCTCTCCCATTTCCCGCCAAAACCTCATCCTTTCATTCCCTGTTCCCTCTTCCCCCATGCTACACAATGATGCTGAGCCAAGATAAACCGGTATCCAGGGAGACTTTTTATTAAAAAAATATTTGTTTTTCTTTCATCAATCTATTGTTTTCACATATACAATAGAGACCAGTTCCTGATGGTTCGTATTATTTGTTATTTCTCTATCAATGAATGAGAAGTAATAAAGAAGATTAGAATTATGGTTAAAAGTATAATTACTTTGATGGCATTTTCTGCTGCAAAATTTCCTTTGATTTGCTGTTATATCAGAATCAAGCATATTGAGATTCTCCAACTACAGAATATATACATGCTACAATTATTTGATGAATTATTTAAATATTAATATTAAATATTAAAACATTAAATATAATTGATCTATTATAGTAGCAATAAATCATTTTAATTTATATTTACTTTCCAAGTTAAATTAAGAAAATCTTCCTTCAATTAGATCTTAAAATATGAAGTTTCCTAATGCTGTTATTTTGATATGTTTAAGTAATTGAAGCCAAGATCTATGCAATGTCATAATAAACCAGTTACAGTTCCAGAATGGTATATTTTAACAAGAATTTCAGATCTTGGAGCCAAACTGTAGTTAAAGACAATTATAGGGTTTTACCTTGCAGAGAGATGGGGAGCAAATAAATAAATAAATAAATAAATAAATAAATAAATAAATAAATAAATAAATAAATAAATAAATAAATAAATAAATAAATAAATAAATAAATAAATAAATAAATAAACAAACAAACAAACAAACAAACAAACAAATAAATAAATAAATAAATAAATAAATAAATAAATAGTCCTATTCAGATGTTCACTTACCAACACTTGATGGGAAGTAGAGGTCTATTATTCCAACTTATCTATGGCAGTGCATCTATTAGCAATGAACATAACTGTAATTGGATTAGTTTCAAACAAGCATTTTAGCCATGCATTGGATTTCAATTGATCAGTGGTGGCTAACCTATGGCGCACGTGCCAGAGGTGGCACTCAGAGCCCTCTGGGCACATGCGCCACCACCGCCAGCAGCTCGTGCAGGTCCATTAAGCCGCCGCCACCACCCAGAGCGGCAGTCCCACCCAGCACAAAGGAGGCGAAGTGGCCGGCTAGCCAGCTCGAGTAGAGGTGGTAGAGAACGCCCACGTCCAGCAAGCCAAAGGCCACCCCAAGCGGGGAAAGCCAGATCCCCATCGGCACCATGGCCCCCCAGTGCCAGCTAGGATTGTGTGCCTCCTCCCATCTCTGCTGGGCCTGGGTGGTCATGACCCCAATGGGGATCTGGCTTTCCCCGCTCGGGGTTGCCTTTTGCCTGCTAGCCCTGGGTGTGCTCTATCACCTCTACGCAGGGCTTCCTAGCTGACTGCTTTACCTCCATCATGCTGGGTGGGCCTACAGCTCTGGGTGGCAGCCTAATGGACCTGCAGCACCGCAGCACATGGAATCGGGAGAGCATGTGATGTGGACTGCCAGACACACCTACTCCATCCCATTTCCTCAGCCCCCTGGAGGGTCTTGCCCTTGGCCCGTGGGTGGAGCGCACTTCCCTCGTGCACCGTGGGTGGCGGTGGTGGCCTAATGGACCTACGCGAGCTGCTGGCGGTGGTGGCGCATATGCCCAGAGGGCTCTGAGTGCCGCCTCTGGCGTGTGTGCCATAGGTTCACCACCTCTGAACTAGAATGTGTGTTGAAGGATTATTATGTCATCACACTTTACAAACTTGAGATACATCATACACTTTCAGAGATTGGAGCATGGACACATGACTCGTGAAACATACATTCTAGTGAGCAAGAATGATGGGCTCCAGCATGAGTTCAAAAGCTCAGAAGACTAAACCTCTGGTCCCTGTGACTGACCCGGATTGGATCCTGCAACATTACCCTGGGACACATATATTTGCCTTCATTCAGATTACACATCCTGCCTCAAGAGTCTATGTGCAGCAATGTAGGGACTTTGGTGTGCATTAGACAGATGATCCTATACTGGCAGTCTTATAGCTCCAATTAGTTTTACACATTTCCTGTGGAATCATCACTTTTAATGTGATCTCTGATTTTTTTTTTTTGTCCAGCCTCAATTTTTTTTTTGGCTATAAAAATTTTTTTGGGGCTATCAGCTATAAAATTACTGCATATTTTTTAATTGGTTGTTCAACTGGTCAAACTAGAAAATGTGAAGCTCTGCTAAATTCATATAATTGAAAGTGTAAGGATTTTGAATTCGCCTTCATTACTTACATTTTTAATTATTTTTTTCAGACCTATTTCTGCATCAAAAATTTGCCCAAAAATATGTAGTCATTTTCTGAACCTTTATCTGAATATACACATTTTTAACCAACAAAAATTCCTGGTACAATGCTTTAGTATACATTATTTACACTTGGTTATATATGTTTACAAGTGCATGTTCCCATGCTATACACATTTTAATTTATTATTGGTTAGGGCTAATGTTATTGAGTAGAACTGCTCTGCAAAGCACAGGAATCACCTCTTTTTTTGAGAGAAGTATTTTTCTTTTAAAATGCAGAGAAAACATTTTTTTCACTCATCTCCCCAGCAATCAATAAGTATTTGCAACAAACAAGAAATGTTAATGTGAGTAGTAAAAGTTTTGTAAGAAGAAAAATATGCCTGCCAGACAGTTTCATATTAGAGAGCTCAGTGTTCTATAGAGTTTGGCAAGTCAAATAAAAATTCCACAGTGTAATAATAATTCAACACTGCTGCACACCCGAGCCTTCATAGCAATCAGTGTTAAATTGTACTCTCTTTGTAGATGTGAATTCATGAAAGCTTGTTCCCTGCATTTACTATGATTTCATTCTTTCTAGTACTGCTTACTCTGCATCACTGTAATGTTTTCAGGCATGAGTTAACTTCTTTTTGAATTTACATAGATAATAAGAAAATTTACACACACACACACACACACACACCAATATTAATCTTTTCAACAGCCAAGTCACTAGCGTTGGCGAAATGAAGTAATATCAAAAATAAATTGCGCTGACTTGATATGAATTCATGCTCAGGTACACTTTTAGAGTCCTTGGTCTTACTAGGATAATACTACAGAAAGTGCAGTGTCAAGGATTTCTTTTTATCTGTCTTTTTAAATGTTATTAGCAGTTTAATAGCACTTTGCTATTAAAATAGGACAGCGCAATAGTGATTTTTTAACTCTACAAAACAACCAAAATTGTATTGAAAATGATAGTCCAATAGAGACCTCAATTTTCCCTTCTGCTATAAATTCATTAGAAATAAGAAAGATATAAAAGTAATACTCAACTTACAACTGATCATTTAGCAACTGTTTGATTTTACAACAAACTCACCTTGGGCTACTTACGACCTAGATTTGAAGTTCTGAAATTTCCCTCCTGCCTTCAGTCATGTAACCAGACTTTGGACATTCATCAGCACAACCACATCAATGGCCATTTGCAGTGTCCCATAGTCACGTGACCATACTTTACAACAATTGCTGAAAACCAGCATTTACTCCTGTTTTTGGTAAAACTGCATCATAGTGAACCATTTGTTTACTTGATGACCTAGCATTTGCTTAAAGATCACTGAAAAAAGAGTCATGAAATTAAATCAGTCACATGACTGATCCGTTTTACAACTGTCATGACTTATGACTATAATGGGCAGATCCCATTATGAACATAGGTTATGGATTACCTGTAGTTAAAAGAGATTGGTTTGATGAACCAATACAGTGACAGCTGTACAGCCAATGTACACAACATACATCTCTTTACCACCCATTTAAGTTCATTAAGCACACTAACATCATTTTTCTGAACATTAAACATTCAACACAAGTTTTTCCCACTTTCTTGTTTTACTTTCATGATGATTCTTCTAATTTTCAGCTAACCAAGTAGTATTGTGTGCATAATCTCAATTTGTAAAATGTCACTTTCAAGTTTCATTTATCATCTCTTCCAGTCTTGCCATTATTGCAAATGTTTGTTGTATAACTGAAACAGGTATGGCTATTAATCCTTCCCTCACTTCCTTCCCTATTCGGAACTCCAAACTTAATTCTTACATTAACTTCTTATTCATTGCTCTTCTGAGGAATATTTATAGCCAGTTATTCTGACATACTCATCAGCTTTAATATATTCCACATTCCAACCTAGTTTGTATAAATAAAAGTAAACATCCTTCTGATATTCTTCTAGTCTCTCCATTATCCAGCTGAAATAAAAGGTCTGATTGCATGTTTGTCAGCCTTATTTAGAATCCTGCCTATTCATTTTTTCATCTTCATATATGGCCACATTCGTCATATATGATCACATTCTCATTTGTAAGATCTTAACCAAACCTTGTCTGAACATTGAGTATTCTAATTGAACAATATTTGAAAATTTACTTGCTTCTTCCCTCTTCACTTATTTTCCACTACTCCAACTACCATCTTTTTCCATTTTAGTTGCACAGAGCTATTAATGGTTTAACTGTTTCTTCTTTTCACATTTTAAGCAAGTCAATGACTATTTCAAACGTTTCTGGTGCTTGACATCTAATCCATTGCCTATCATATTTTTTATTTCTCTTTTTGTGAATATACCCTCCCTGCAAATGTATCTGTCACTTTCATCTTACAGCTCACCTGTTGCCAAATACTTTAATTCTCCATGTTTTAATGGCTAGCTTTTTCTCTTTAAAATTACTGGAGTGTATGTGCTTGTGAGTATGTGCATGCCCAATTTTATTTTACCTCTTACAATTGCTCTTCAGGTGCTCGTTCACCCAAATTAAATTTAATTTAATTTTCTAAATGTGATGTGTATATTTGACACAAATAATTTGTGCTCTATTTGTGCTGGATTTCTACTGTCTCACTGGATTATACTTTTCCATCTTTTGCTATATAGACAATTTGACTGACATGGAACATCTGCTAATATCCAGGCGTATAGATTATATTCATTTGAAGCAGGTACTGGCAATGCCACATTATTCTCTTTGAAAAACTATATTGACTTATTTTCTTTAAGTCAAACCTTTCTATAAATTCTATGTTCTCTCTTCCTCCAATATATGCATTCCAATTATCCTATTGTCAGTCTTCTTTGAACAGAACTCTGTAGAAAATTACAGATATCCTGATTTGACATAGTTTAAGTCAGTTCCTAATGCAAGACATCTCAGAAACTTACAGACCTGGCTCACTTAGATAAGAATATTTAGGACAGATAAAAATGGGACCATGCAAAAATGATGCTTACAACTGATGTAAGGATGCAGTCCTCCAGTTAGTAACATAGCAGGTTAAATCATTTGCTTTACATCTAAGTTTATTATTCCTAATATATACTGTTTAGTAAATTTCATTTCCACTTCAATAATTCCAAGCTTTCAAATCTTTGTTATAATCCTAGACCAACATAAGGCATAGGGAAGGAATACAGCCAATAACGGAAAGCATTGTAACATAAAAGATATAAAAAAGCTTTAGGAAACATTAAATGTTATAAAAAGACATAGAAAATATATGAAGGTAAGTGTAATAAGATAGGAGCCTATAAAGTGCTAGGCACTTTATGGTGTCAGGTGAGGCCAAGTTGAGACCAAACTATAAGACTGAGCACTACACACAAGCTCTAAGTCTTCTTTGAAAGCACAGAGCTTGATAATGCTGCATGATGTGACCAAATAAAATTTGTCTTATGTGCTCTGGATGATTGTGTGGTGATGGTAGTATTAGGAGGGTATGATATCTCTGGCATATGAAAACTGAAGGAGGACAGTTTCTATGGTTTCTAACTTGAACTTTGCCATTCTATCAAGGACGACTTCCTCCTTTGACCCTCAAGTATGGCTAATGAGAAAGCATAATGTCACACTAAATTAAACTATTTTTCTTCATTAATACTACACATTTTCTGCATTTTAAATCAGACTATCATGCAGCTTTTTTGAAGAGGACAAATCATCACTTTGAGTAAAGTAACTAAAGGACTGACTAGGGTGGAGAATATCATCATTTTTGTATCAATACGGAAATAATTTGCTATCCCTTTGATTTGGTACAGGATGGGTATGCTTCCTTCATGCTGGCAGAGCTACAATTACTCTAATATCAGTTGGGAATTACCGTCCACTTTTTTAAAGAAAAAACCTTACCAGGAAAGGTAATCATAGCAAGAGCTCTAACTGGCATCACTCTCAGAAAGGAGAAATCTTCATTCAACAGCAGCATGGTAATTCTCTGGCAGGAAAGAGTCATTAAAATGCTTTATTCCATCATGGGGATGCCATATTAGCAACCATAATAGCTAGAAATGTTTCTCTTGCTTTTTTAAATTTTTTAGTCCTGGGTATTTATGCTTTATTAAATACTATATTTTAAGCTATGATGCCAAATTTATAATGAGGCAGCTTTTAATTTTCTTAAGTATACTCCGGTTGATAAGTATTTATTTCACTACCTTTTTCATATCAGTTGTGTATTCCATTGCACTGGAAAATGCATTGATTTTTGCAAGAATTTAATTTGAGCAACTCTCTCTTTTTTGTTATTGGAAAACAAATTATAATGGACAAGAAGCAGCATTTGCAATAATGGTCCCATTCGCTCTGTTTTTGTATAGGAACATTGTACCAGACATAAATATGGTTAGTGATTGGGGATCCTATTCCATCTTTATATGGAATTTTCCTTTGAATTAAGCCCATAGTGAATGGGTTTATATTACCCTGTAAGCAATGCTGTGTTATCATTTGGTCAAGTGAGACTTCAGATATGCAGGTTACATCAGCATGTTTTTATGCCTGAAACCAGATGTAAAATATCTTTTCAGAATCAACAGAAAGCTTACATCCTTTACATTTTCAAATACTTCTGAATAACTGTGATTAATAGGCTTTTGACAAACTTTAATATTTCTTCCCTTTCAGTGGTTACCAACAGTTTGCAATATGATGACTTTCATGGTTCACTGAATCTACTTTTTCTAAAAAAAAAAAAAAATCTACACTTTATATGCTTCAAATTAAGCTTGAATTACATTCTGAAGTTTAGGTTAGGTCAGCAGAAGAGCATGTAATTTACATGGAGCAGATTTCAGGTTCAGTTCATGTCATTCCAAGCAATCGGTGGGGTTAAAAGGTCTAGGAAGTCACATTAGCTGTCAGTAATCCAAGTGCATTTCTGTATAAGACATATCAAATGTACCAAAGTTTTATCTCCTGTTCCAGAAGGTCACTCATGAAACATTTCTTTTACAAAAATATTCCTACTCAATAGGATTTAATCCAAGAAACAAAACTTGAACAGAACAAGAACAGCAGGTGACATCTTTGGTTATTTCTGAGTGAAAAGCTGAAAATATTACCTTTGGAGGGGGGTGGAAAATTGTAGTTTTTAAAGTAATAGGATTTTTTTTTCTTACAGAAACTGAATATATTTATTTTCACCTGTAAAAAATAGCCATAAATTTTGATATTAAAAGATTAACTACTTTGAAGCTGGATTTGAATAGTGTAATCTGGGGAAATTCTGGGATCAACAAAACGGTATTATGTGAGGAAGATGTTCCTTGAAGACTTATGTTTCAGACTGCCTATCTTGCATTAGTTATCATTATCATCATCATCATCATCATCATTATCATCATCATCCTAGCCATTGTCTATCCACTGCAGGATGAAGGCCTTTTCTGTATGTTTCCAACCAATACGGACCTGAGCTTTCTTTTGCCAATTGAGCCCGTAATATTTGGTGATGTCATAGATCCATCTTGTTTTAGGTCTCTTTCCTGGATGCTTTTTTATCAAGTGGGAGCCATTCTATGACTTCCTCGGGTCCACCTGCCATCAGTTCTTTTTGCTATGTGACCAGCCCGTTTTCATTTCAATTCTTTTACTCTCTTGATGATATTGTATACTTTGTTTTTTCTCTAATTCATGTGCAGGTCTTTCTATCTTGTGTTGTGATGCTGCGCATGTATCTTTCCATGGCTGTTTGCACCACTCGTAGCTTTTGTATCAATTATGAGGTTACTGTCCATATTTCACTAGCATATGTTAGAACAGGTAGTAAACACTGATCAAAAACTTCTGGTTCTTCATATATATTTTCTTTCTTTCTTTGGTGAATTTATTAAACATAACGTGCTTCTTTTGCAGGTTTATTTTTTAGCCAAATGGTTCTCATGCTTTAGTCAGCTCTTGTATGTGTCTTTGTAACTCTTCTGTGAGATGAGAACCATGTCATCTGCAAATCTTAAGTAATTTATATAGGTGCCATTGATTTTTATTCCATCTTTTGCCCAGTCTAATTTTCAAAGTACTTCTTCAAGGCAAGCTGAGTAAAAGATAGGTGACATTGTATCACCTTGTCTTACACCTCGTTCTAGGCAACACCTCCCCCATGTATTAGTATGGTATAGAATTTCTTTATAGTTATTTTTGCAATGGTAGTCCCACCTTTTTCTCTATAGACAATCTAATATTCTTATCAGTTTTTTCATTTGTAATTATGTGGGAAAGAGTAGGGATCAATTTCAAAAAATGGCTTCACACATTTGTCGTTTTAAGAAAATATCATGTCTCTCATCTCAAATGTTTTCATGCTTCATTATGTCAGCAAGATTCATTATGGTACCCATTATGGCAACAAAAGAATAAGCTGAGTTTGTCTGCAATTTCTCAATTGAGTATGAAAGAATATGAAAGTATATTGTGAGGGTTTAATTTCCTTGCATAACAATAAAGGCACAAATAAGAAATGTACTGTTAAGAAGAACTGTACATATGTGACAAAACCTCATGCATTATGGAATTAACTGTTCCTGATAAGAAGTCAAACTTTTCTTTCCAAGAACATTTGAAGGGCAAGAGTGTTGAACCACTTTTATTAATTTTTAACTTTGAAACTAGTTTGAGTGATTCAGTAGAAATTCTTCAATAAAGATTATTTGTTATACACTCTACTGTTACAAAATAAAGCTTTATATGTAATTCTTTCTATAGTATTATAAAAAATACAGGTCCTGTTACCAGTTTGTTCTATTTATATTGATGTAAGCCTTCAACCATAAAGTATATTTGAAATGATATAATCTTGTACAGAAATTGGATCGCCCAGCTAAAATATAATTTCTTTATTTAAATGGTATAGTTGTAGATTTTTTTTAGTAAAAAGTGCAATATAATACAATTGTTTCTTGCTTCCTAGCATCCTAAAAAGGAAGGATCCATTTTTTCAAGATCAACTGACTGTTGATTCTTTGGTTGTGACAGGAATTCACTGACTGGCTTGTCACCCAAGCCTGTCATCATGGGCAGAGAGAGAGAGAGAGAGAAAGAGAGAGAGAGAGAGAGAGAGAGACTGATTGGTCCTAAGTCAGCCAGCCAGCTTTCATGCCTAAAGCAGGACTAATATTCAGTCTTCTGGTTTTTAGCCTAGTGCTTTAACAACCAAACTGGTTGTCAATAAATGCAAAACAATATTTGTGTGTTGTTTATTTGTTTATTTATTAGAATATATCTACAATGTGGTTTACAAAACTACTGTAAATACTAAAATTCACCAATGTAAAAATTGAACTAAAAAAACAGCAATCAAAACAAGCATCAAACCAATTTTAAAGTCAGTGATACGTATTTAAGAAATGAACATTTAAGAATGAAATTCCCACTTTAAAATGACACTTTTCCCACTTTAAAATTATACTCTATTATGGAGGAAACCTAGAGGAGGACAGGCATACTTTAGAAAGTAAATAAAAAATAATAATTCAAGATACCAAAAGGAATTGTCTCTGGGTCCATGAATCTCTAACCTCACAAAGAATTGGTACCCTTCATAAACAGCTGGACAGGATGGGCAAGATCTGTCTTGAAAAGGTAGTTCCTAATTTAGGATATACCCAAGCTATAACTATTTTGAAGATTGAGATCACTGAACTGGACTTAGCAACCTAAAGTTATCCAAAGTAAACCAAAAAACCCAGCAGCCCCAAAATGAGGAAAAAACAGGAATTATCTACAGCATACAATGTAAGGAATGTAACAGCCACTGTGTAGGACAAACAGGGAGAGACTAGCAGAGCACATCCATGAATATTAACTAGCAATCAGAAGACATGATAAAAACTCCTTAAATTTACAACACATGAGCATATACTGAACCATAGCTTCAACTGGGAAACTGTGACTATCTTAGATCAAGTCAAGTCCAAAAACAGTAGGGGAGTGCTGGAAGTCAGCCATCAACAGGCACATAGGGATAAAAAAAATCATATACCATTCAAAAAAGACGATCAAACCCCCCAAAAGATCAAAACACGTCTTCAGCAGCAATCAATATACAGATCAACAGAGATTAACACCAAGATTAATACCAGACCAATAATCAAGAAATAAACAATACCAACAAGGAATTACCAACTCATACAAACAGTAAATAATAATCTAATCAAGGAATCACCAAGAACACTGACAGGGCAATCCACTATATATAAAAAGAGAATAATCCCCATTCACTAATAATGTTACCTAGTTTGGTAATGAAATGTTTGTAAGAAAACAACCAAGCCTAAATTATTTGAAATTTGTAGCTAGTTTAAATTCCCCTTAGTTAATGAAGAGTTTCGGATAAAATTTGCCTGGCAATTTCTCATGGATAGCACAATTTTATTATTTGCCTTTTTTATTTTAGAAAGTAAGGAAGATGAACTTGAAGAAAATATGCAAGAGTCTTTAGGCAAAGAGGGTAAAAGTCTTTTTTAAGCTGGAAAAACAAGATTTGTTTTTATTCAGGGTGGAGTTGGGGCAACTGAATGGAGCTGAGCATTTACTGGCTAAATGCCCTTCCTGATACCTACGTGGAATTCACAGCAGATATTTTCTCTTTGTGCCCTGATAAACATCTTCACCTCTAGACCACTACACCATTTAGCAAAATAATATTTGGAAGAAATCAGGATGACACTTTCTTGATTCATTGGGATATGAGAAGTAAGGAGATAAATCACAGACTTACAAGATAGAGTAATTCCTTGAAATTTTATTGTCTTTCATCTTTGATATTCATTCAGAAACTTCTTGTTCACCCTGTGAACCAATGTCTTCAGTCCACTCTGGAAGCAGCAGTCTTCAGTCGCTAAAACTGTTTTAAATCCTATTTTGAATTCTTCTTCCCCATTCAGCTTGTATGTCTGGGGGTTCATGTGACTGGATGACAGATTGTGTTTATTTGCTCTATTCTGTCATAAATACTTCATCCTAAATAATGTAGTGCCATGTATTCAATATATGATTCCCTAACATACAGATTGCAATGGTTTTATTAACATAACATTAAACAAAGCTTTACAAAGGTGCTGCATTTCATTTCACTGTAAGTTTTAATGGCTTATAATATGTACTTGAGCTATTTCAGCTCATATAAGAACAGTGATCTCATCATTAATTGTTGGGAGAAAGACATAATTCATAGCATGATTTCATTCCTAACTGAGACAGTGAGCCACAAATTCAAATTTTACTGCATGACTTAAAATGCTTCCATTTGCTTTTAATGATATCCAAATACTGACATTCAGTGCTACTTCAGTGTTTAAATATTTCTATTAGCAGGCATTCATTTTCAGACACATTTCTTTAAAACCAAAATAGTGAACAACTCAACCAACTATAGCTATGTGTGCTAGAAAAGTTATTTGAATAAATTTAGTTATGAGGATTACTTTGTCCGTGGATATTTTATTTAGCATCACCAAGCAACTCTATTTTAAAAATTATTTTAACTTTTAATAAATTTGTAAAGTAACTGGATTTTAATTGCAGGTATTCTTGAAAAATAAAAATTGCCACCTCACCAGAAATACATTCATATGTATGTACACACACACACACACACACACACGTGCATACACACACACACACACACACACACACACACACATACATGAATAGCCTGAAAGATAAGAATTGATACAAACTGAAAAAAAGGAAAGGAAAGAAAGAAAAAAAGGAAAGGAAAGGAAAGGAAAGGAAAGAAAGAAAGAAAGAAAGAAAGAAAGAAAGAAAGAAAGAAAGAAAGAAAGAAAGAAAGAAAGAAAGAAAGAAAGAAAGAAAGAAAGAAAGAAAGAAATGACTTTCCCCTTCAAAACAACTATATACAATTTTAGTAATGTATAAACTGTTCTTAAAATATAACAAATGATCTCTTCTTCCTATATCACATCTCTTATATGTGAATAAATCTTTAAAGCCTCATTGTTCAGATCTGATCAGCAATAGTCCATTAAGGATCACTAGAGATAGCAACATATGTATTTTAACCTTGATCAAATAAACCAACTGCATATTCTTTCTTTTGGAGTCAGACTCAGCCACTACACAGACTGCTTCAGGTATTCAATTGTCTATTCCCCACCCCACACACAGAAACACTGCTGCTATTCCTCCTAAGATCTCTACACCCCACCAAAGTATATGACTTGAGAACAAGCATCCAGATGCTAAACTGACCGGCAAAGCTTAAAAAAATTGGCAACACCTGTGCACATTTAGTAGGGGGAGAAATAAAATTTGACAGTAATAGTTTTCTCTTTCTCGAAGCAACTTGATGGTTTGGCTTCACATTTTGTGACTCTTGCCTGGAATCCAGTTATTCATGACCCCAGCTTGTTAACTGACTAAGACTTCATCTCTCTCTTGAGTTAACATCATAAATCTTTGTCTTGACCATGGATTGTTTAATTGGAATTCATCTTTGTTCAGCTATGTTCTTATCTTCAAGTAATCCCTTTTTCCTTGTTTTTGCCTTTTTCTCCACTATCTCCTGCTGCCTTGGTCTCAGAACTCAAAGCAACAAATCCTCCCTTTAACACCACTGGCGATTAAGAACTGTATCTAGCTCCTGAATGAGTGTTAACAAAGCCAGGACATGAAATCCTTTTACTTTTAACAACCTTGATTCTTCAACTCCTCAAATATTATTCTAGAAATATGCTTAATTTTTCTTTGTCCCTTCTCACAAAATTATTTACATTTTTTGCAAGTCATTTTTGTAAATCCAATATAAGAAAATTATCTAGATTACTTTTTGTTTTGGTAAGACATCAACTGATTTCATCTGTATATCCAGTATAGCAATTTTTCCCACATCATTTTCTTAGCTTGTTATTTTTAGAGCCACTTTCAAATCAGTTTCAGACCTATTCAGTAGGTTTTCTTCCATATCATCTTTGAAACACAGTCTGTCTATAATGACTGATATTTTTAAAATGGAACTTCTGGTTCCATTATTCACAATTAATCTTCAATACATCCAATATTAAAAAAAAATTCTATTCTACATTAGTAAATTTAAGTGCTCTTTTCCTTTAATTTTAATATTTAATTGCTTCTTTTAGTGTCCAACCTTCAAAATTCATTTCATCATTTTTTTAAGAATTCAAAACAACAGCATTTTGCCATGGTAAGAATTTTTATAATTAGCTTCAAAATCTTATTTCAAATCCATCTGGACTTTAAGTTAATTTATATCTTTACAAAATCAATATTGTAATCGCCCTTTTGCTGTTTATTTTTTTTTAAAGTCCTTAATCTTCTATAAGACTTCTTTTGGTAAGGATTGAACAAATTCACCCAGTACACAAAACCTGCCCGTATCAAGGTTCCTAATGTCCAAAACCAGTTAACAAATAATTTCCAAAGTGTGTTTTTAAAGGTTCTAAATTGCAGTTTAGGCTTTTTTTATTTCTCGATGCTCTGGAGATTTCTATTTTGCGCTCTCCTCGTGAGAAGCAGCTATCAGAAGCCCTTATGGGTATCTCAATTGTCTCCCTGCCCAGAAAGAAATTACAAAGAATTAATCCATTCACCAGCTTCCTATTTCACCACAGTCATTGGTGAAACTCTCATAGAGTTTTCAGTGTATCATTTCATCCCTGGAAGTCAGATTTGTTATTGTTGCCATTACCAAAACTTAGTGAGATGAAACTCAGGAATTGAATACACAGCTACAGGGATTTAAATTGTTTAAAAAGAAACAGACCTAATAAAAGAGGAGGTGGAGTTGTGCTATATATAAGAAATAACTACATCTCTACAGAAATACAGCAGAACAATGATGAAATCCACCTTGAATGCATTTGGGTCAATATAAAAGGGGGAAAAATGACATTGCCATATGTGTATACTGTAGGTCACCCAACCAAAACTGTTGAGACTCTAGAAAGAGTGCCAAGAAGAGCAATAAAGATGATTAGGGGACTGGAATGGTTACAGAATTGTATGTCTAGTTTAATATAAAGAAGGGCTAGGGAGATGACATGATAGCAGTGTTCCAATATCTAAGAGGCTGTCACAAAGAAGAGGGGGTCACCCTATTCTCCAAAGCATCTAAAGACAGGACAAGAAGCAATGGATGGAAACTAATCAAAGAGAGGATCAACTTAGAAATAAGGAGAGATTTCCTGACAGAACAATTAATCAGTGGAATGGCTTGTCTTCAGAAATTGTTGGTGCTCCATCACTGGAGGCTTTTAAAAAGAGATTGGATAACCACTTGTCTGAAATGGTATAGGATGTCCTGCTTGAGCAGGGGCTTGGACCAGAAGACCTCTGCAGTTCCTCCCAACTCTGTTACTCTGTTAATGTATGTGCCTTTCTGTTAAAGTCAATTCTCAATTTGTGTTAAGTTGGACTTTTGTGATTATCCATAAATACCCACAATAATTGTTGTTGTGAACTAATGAAAGACTTTTAAAATGCCAGACTTTTAGTCCTAACAATAAAATGATACTGCACAACTACTGTATATTCTTTCAGAGGAGAAGCAGCTGGAATTTCACAACTCAAGCATGGGAACAATAAAGCCAACAGAAAATGAGAAGTCTTGTGAGGAAGATCAGAAGAGAACGGAAATGCTGACTTTCACCTACATAGACCAAGCATCAAGATAATTTTAGCAATTTTATCTTGTTTGAGGTAGGCAAGGCTCCAAACTTTCTTAAAGTATAACATAGAGACTATCTTTTAGGTCAAACATTCTCTAAACAAAAAGACCACCAAGTTATCAATTGACTTATGTGCAGCCAGCAGGAGAGACAATGCTTTCCATTTATTGCACAGTGTGTCAAATATATGATAGCTTACCTGCTAGGAATAAGTCATGGGTATTCAGTAAACCTAGCTTCTAGTCTCTCAGAGATGAAATTTGTATCCTTAAATCAAGGTGATTGAACTTTAGATAGTTGACAAAACTTTATAAAATGTATTTATTCTATTCCAAGAATTATGGCCTCTGTACTGTCATAGACAAAGAGGGTCTCGTGATAAAGGAATATTTTTTGAATACAGAGAAAATGTTTTTATAGGATAACCCCAATCCTTGGGTGATAAACCCACATTGTTTTATTCCAAGGATAGTCCACCAAGACATGGAAAGCTGTTACAGGTGGGTAATTTGGTCATTAGAATTATATGGATTTGTGACATTTAGGTACATTTCAGGATGACTTGTGTGCTTGATGCAAAGATTCTAGACATAAAAAACCATGTACGTAAATTGCTGGACAATGATGAGGCAAAAATGGTAGTCATTGTCATCTATACCTGGGTAAATCAGACAGGAAACATAAATATATGTGCTAAATCTACTTTTATTGTAAGGCTATGTTAACAGAATCTTATAAGTTCAAAAGTACAAAACTTCCCGTCAAGACTGCTTGATCCAATAGAACAGGTCCTTTCTAAGTCACTATTTCTCTTGTCTGATTGTTTCCTAGCATCTCTTCTTTCCTTTCCCCAAGGTCATTCCTGATGTGAGTGAAGATGTAGATGAAGGGGAGATAGTATGATGAACTGCAGTGAAGTGGCAGTTTCCCAGAAATGAGGGAGCATATTTGAAGAAAGGGGGTGGTTGAGATAAGAGACAACACTACCCAGAGCTGAATAGGAGGCAGGAAGAAAGTTAGGATAGTCTCTAGAATTTTCCAGGGTATATCAATTAGGATGAGAATAGTAAAAGTTAATCTGGCAAGATTCTGTCTATTGCTGGATTGTTTTATGCCATTCTGGGGCTGGGACTCACATCCATTTCATGTCAGACCATGTCTATATTGGCACCAATTATAATGGAAAATAGTCAGCCAGTCCAAATTTAGAATGCTAAGTAGCAGATTGAAATTTAGAATAGCTAAGATAACTTTCTTAGAAATGCTACCAGTTCCACATAAAGGACCAGGCAGGCTAAGTTAATGGGGTCTATACATCAATGAGATAAGACGCACCAGATGGAAGGGTTTGGATTTATTAGCCTTGGGTACTTCTTGTAACAAACCAAAGCTACACAAGGTATACTGAACCAAAATTAAATCAAGTTGTTGGCACATAATACCAAAAGGTATAATTTTTTTATTTCTGGAAAAACTCAAAGTTGGGGATTGGATGGTTAACTGGAACCTGGTGGATAGTCTTAGTTTATTATATTTGTTTTACCTTGGTAATCAATCAAAGAAATTTAGCTCAGAGAATTCAAGGAGGTTATACAGGCAAAATGATACCATCTAAATCTGTCATAAAATTTCACAAACTTCCAAAGGTAGGTTTCTGTTCTCAAGTTAAAGAAAGAATATATGATTTACAGCAGGATTCAACTGCTATTCTAAGGGATGAGTATCATGCTCCCAACCAGCACAGTTTGGGGCTTATTGAAAATATGAGACCTTCCTTTTTGCTTATCTCCTCCTTGCAATGCATTCTAAATATGTTTTATTCTGATTTAAGTATGTCAATATAAAGAAAGTAAAAAATATTATATATATTGAACTGTATACACTTCTAAATTGTGTTAATATGCCCCCAAATGATATGTGTAGTAAAAACAATCTAATATTACATTAGATAAAATTGTTTGTGAAAAACCTGTTATGAGAAAAATGTTTATTTGTGATTAAGGTATTAGACTAGGATTGGGGACATCTCATTTCAACTTTACCCTTAATCATGGAAATCGCTGGATTACATTGGGCCGATTATTCTTTCTATACCTTGCTATACCTAAGAGTATTGTTACAGTGAAAAAAAATGAAGATAGATTCCCATGGAAGTTGCTTTTTGCTCTAAGACAATATGCATATAACTTCATACATTGTTATTTTAAATTAAAAAATAATAAGAAAGGCAACAAAAGAAATTGGAAAATTTGGAAAAATGTGGGACTGAGTAAAAATGAAATGGATTCCTGATTCAACAGGGAAGATACATAGAAATGCTACCATACAGATTCATGTTAGATATCTCCATGTCAGAACTACATTGTTTCCTTCTGTTCAACATCTTTGGGCCAGAAGTGATGCAATTTCATAAATAGCACTTGGAAAAAAGATACATAACTCTTCCTAGCCTTTTAAATCCCTGCTTTCTGCAATAAAATTTCTTCCCAATTTTCAGTCTCTTACTCCTGTATCTGCTTCTACTTCTGCAAGAGCAAGCTGAAGCAATAAGCTTTGATTTTCTTTCAGAGATTTGATACATGATCATTTCCAGAGCTGGAAATCTGGAACACTTCTAACTTTACTAAAAGCACTTGCGCTTGTATAATGTAAAATATGCCATTAACTAAAACGCTGGGCTACACTTGTTTGTTTTACCTCTACATATTCCTAGATTACGGGTTTTAACCATTTAACATGTTAGTTATCACCTACAGTAATGTATTTTGGGATCTGAATCTTTTTTAATTCTCCTTTCACACTTAATGATTTTTGCATTTTATTTACATTTTCATGAAAGGATGGGGATTTCTGGCATTTAATTGTGCTAATTTCCTACTTATCTTCTGAGATAAATTGAACCAAAAGAAAATGCATTTTAATTGCTTGAGTTGAGATTATTGTTCTAAATGGCTATCCTGAGTGAACTGCAGAAGCACTTGATATTTTTTCTGTCATAAATTATAGTAACAGTGATCTGCTATTTTTTTTAATGATCTCTTGTGAGTTATCTTTATTTTAATAGATGACTCTTCTTTTTTTCCCATGAGTCTTGTACTCTTGACCTTTTGTTGAAGAAAGATATACTATATCTTTGCAGTAAATACAAACTATTCCATATCTGCATTAATATTTATGAGTTGAGGTCCTTGGTTCTCTCTGAGCTTGGTTGTTTTCTTGCAGACTAGTACTGATGATGTTACCTAGTTTGGGTAATGAAATGTCTTCAAGAAAACAACCAAACTCAGAGAACCGCAAGGAACCCTCATTTCAAACCGGAACTACAAATATTTTCCGTTATTGATTTAAGAGTTACTCTGAAATATGCTTGTAAACATTATGGTTAAGCATATGTTATCAGGATTAAGATTTCTTGTTCCTCTTTCCTCTTAGTTTTTGGTAAAGTACTTTCAGTCTGGGATGGGGCTGGGAAATAGCAACCTATGTGTAATCTCCGAAGAGAATAATGCCTCTTTTCTTAAAATGGAGGAATAATGTACAGCACTTACAAAAACTAAACTATGCTTGTAGCAGACAGGGAGAAAATATTGGTATAAATGAAAATGTTAGAAATAAAGAATGGTTAGGATGTTTGTTCAAAGCCTTTTTACAGCCTATGGCTGAATGGTAAAGTCATTCAGGAGGGAAGGACAAAATATTAGAATTCCTTTGTAACAGAAATGCTTGACCTCTCCTTGTTACATTTCATGCTGTCAGTTTGGACACTGTATCTCAGAGACAGACTTATTAATGGCTTGAAAATCTAGATGGTTTATTTTAGACAAAGTACCTTTTTTTTCTTCAGAACAGTTCACTCTTTCTTATGGTATGGAATTGCTTCTTACTCTAGGTTGAAAGCAAGAGCATAAATGCAGAGCTCCAGCTGCTTTAGACTACAGTAAACTGTGTTTTTTTTTTAATACAATGGAACTTTGGCAAAGCCTTGTAACAAAGAATGAAGGAAGGGAAAGGAAGATTTTATGGAACAAAGTTTTTGCTTTTAAAAAACAGATGGTTTCTGAAACACTTTGCCAACCCACACAATTCATTCCAAGAGCACACTGTAGAGCCTTCCATTCCAATTCTATTTCTAATTAAAGTTTTTTAAGGCTTTAAAAAAAACCACTCAGTCTATTTTATTCTCCATGTGACCCACTCTGGGTCTAGTGGCTGAAAAGAATGTGGTTTAAAAAAATAAAAACAAATTACACAGGAGAAAAAATGTTTTTCTTTTTCTTTAAAAAAAAGTAACTGTTTTTAACCTGAAGGACTTTAGATACTTTCCCCCCTTTTCCTTTTTTTCTCTTTTTCCACATTCAGAATATTTTTCCTATCACATCATCAAATAATTTGATTATATTAATTATTATATTATTTTAGCTATATATCCAAATTTCTATCAAGCATCTTTACCTTTGAAATTTTTTCTTATATACAAGTCACATGTAAATGGAGTCTGGTTTTCTCTTTTCTAAGTCTTTTGCTCACTGATACATTCACTCTTCCAAATACAATTTTCCGGGATATATTATTAAAGCAAAAATAAATAAATTCAAAACTATCTAATAACGTAGATATTTGAGAGGCACGGTGGGTCAGTGATTTAATGACACTGGAGGTGGTCTCAGCTCCAGTGATTCAAATCCTAGCACTGCATGTAGGGGTCACTTGCCTAAGCTGAATGATGATTTATTTCAACCCCCTGCTGGATTTTTTTTTTCTGGTTTTTTCCTTTGACCTATTTGGCTTTTTTCATTAACTTCTGCTTTTCCATAAGGAAACAAGGCATATCTTTGGATGATAAAAGTACTTTTATTTGATTTACATTTTATTGGACATTCATTACAAGAAATTTGTACTTTATCAATTTGCAAAAAGTTTGGAGTTTATTCTTCTTAATCTTTTTTTAAATTTTGGATTGAAATATCCAGAAAATATCTTCCTTGTTTTTTTGTCTTTTCTTGTTCTGCTTATCTACTACATTGAACAACAACATAGCAGATTATAGATAAGGGAAGGAGGCTGACACTCGAAAAAAGACTGTTTGGTTACATGCAGTTCTTAGCTGAAAGCTTTCTTTAAAAGTTTAATGAACTCATAAAGACTGTGGAAAACATTCAGAGGCAAGTGACTATAAAGAAATCAAACCCACAAAAGGAATGTGATTTCAAAGCAGTAGTTTGGTTGGAAAGAAATATGGACTCAGAAATAACAGAGCTGAATCCACACATGTCCCTGAAATTCAAGCCTGCACATGTATATAACAGCAGAAAACTGTCTGCTGGTAAATTGGTCTTTTTAAAGTGGATTGAAGAAGACCTGGGAATGAATTTATCACATCTAACTGGAGAACAATTTTTGGGGAAGATAGACTGGCCTTGGAGTTTGTACTTATTCTATTTAATCAGGTAACAATTGATAAGAGATGGTATTAAGAAACAAATATGGATATTTGATCCAGGACCAATCAGGGTTAATTTTTGGGATAATTTGGGATAGTTAAGAAGCTGTGGTAACTTTCTGTGAGTTGATTGCAATAACAGTTTAACAACAGAGAGTTTTGGAATTTTAATCTTGTCTTTTTTATTATTACTGTTCTTATTAACTATTTTGTTATTAATAGAGTATATAGATCACAGATTAACAATTCATATGTAGAATTAGTAATTTAGTAATTTAAAATTCTTTGGGCCTGTTTCATAAGGGGTTGGAAACTAATATTGTTGCAATATATTAATCAGCATTCAACTAGGGAGTTGTGTTAGTCTTTTTTTAATGCACCTTTTTTCTTTCTAATGTCTTGTTTTATTTTTTTATTTTTGTTTGTTTTTTTAAAATTGGTGTCTTGTATTTTAACTTTCTTGAATAAAATAAAAATAGATTTAAAAAAGAATTTCAGAATTGAAGCAATCTTGATGTAAATCTTGATAAAATTTGGACATTTTAGATGAAATGATTACATACAGTACTGCTGAATCAAACCAGGCTTCCATTGAAAAAAGTGGATATAGATGTCTTTAATTGTGGTTTGACCATGAAAATAATGATTGCCTTAAATTTATTACTCAATAACTGTATAGTATAAGTAGTCTTTCAGGTTCAAATAAGATGGAGGCACTGGAAGTCCATTGTTGTAATAAGTGGGTGTTATTCTGTGATGCTGCTCATGGCTTTCTATCAGTTTTTGGCAGTGCCTATCTTCAAAGCAAGGCTTCATAGCACAGAGTCATTCAGCCATAGCTTCTAATTCTCTTGGATAGATTTGACAGTGGGGTAGGTTCTTTCACAACATCCTTGTAGCATTTGCATGGACAATCTCAAGGTCTCTTCCCAATCTCCAGTACAACATAGAGCAACTGGCCAGGCATATGGTGGCTGTCCATTTTGATAACATGTCCAATCCACCACATCTGGGCTCTGATAATAAGGGACTCAATGCTGGTGGACTTCAGAAATTCAGGAAGAAGGAGAGGCCATTTCTCAAAATGTCCTTCTAGTATCAACCAAAATAATGACACCACTGCTCTGCAAACTGCATTAGCTACAAGATTTCAGCCTGATACAATTCCTTGTTAAGGTACCACATGGATTGGTCCTGGTTACTTATGGGACTGTCTCTTCCTTGTTGTTTCTATCCATCTGTTCTGATCTGGCAAGTGGAGTATACTGGAAATGCCATCAGCCAAGAAAAATGTTAGTTGGTGGCTCAAAGAAAGATCTTTTTCTGCCCTGGCATCCACCCTCTGAAATGTCAACTCCTCTGAGATTAGATTGGGCTCTGCCTTTCTGACCTTCCACAAGGCTTTGAAGACTTGACTCTGTGCCAGGCCTATGGGATGTGACCTGTTTCTTGGCTGTATTGTGGACTTTTATGATTCACCAGCTGCTGCGTATTTCTTGTTCTATTTTTATTTATATATTTTTATTTGTTTTCATTTTGTAAGCTGCACAGAGTCATGCATTTAAGATGGGCAGACATGTAAATTGAATAAATAAATAAAGTGGGATGTGAAGTCATGCATATATTGACTTTATTTTTGAATTTTCATCCCATAATGTATGTGTGAAGCAAACTCTCGTGAAAATCTTTTTATTCTATAACATATGTGGGGTTTTTTTTAAAAAATAAAATCAAGAATAAAAAACTTATTAACATGGATCCTTAATTTCTCTACTGTCTGCACAATTGGAGTGAATTTCCATCAATTCCTTCTATTTTCTCCTAATTCCTCTCTATGTGGACTATATCCAATACCATTCCTGTTCCTTTCTCAAATCTCATATGCACAGAGAAGCAGAGAAATGCTTGGGAAGTGTTATTCTATGAATCTTAATTCCATTCCATTCACAAAATGAAAATTATGTCTTAAACTTAATCTTGGTAGCAGCTACATAACTATATTGCAAATGTGCAATGCTAAGAAATGGATGAGTAATATTTCTAGAGTACTTCCCATCAGTATTCAAAAGCATTTCAATCCTAATTAATATTTTTATTTAAATGATGTCATCTCTGACAAAGGCTTGTATAATATAATCACCTTTACTCATTCATAAGAGATTCTGGGTAATGTCATTATTCAACTTGTGACCCACCTATGTTTTTATCATTTCTTACTTACTGTTTTTTTTTTCCCCACATACACAAAATGTTTTTAATGTGAAAAACTATACAATACTATTTCCGCGACAGCTGTAACAACTAGACAAATTGACACTTGCCATCTAAATTCAAATGCCCCTTTAAGCAAACCCTTAAAAGCATTCTCTATTAGTGTACTGCTTGGAAAAAAAATAGGAGAGAGGAAAAATGGAATAAAAATAGTACAAGGAAAAGTAAAGATGGGAGAAAGAACGTAACAGAGAATAAAAGACTGTCAACAAGAGATAACTGCAATCCCACCTACTTCAGTCTCTGACTACAAGTCAGATCATTTCTGTCCCATCCACCTATCGGCATATACCCCCCCCCAACATATAATGAGACAATGCATATATTGAGAGCAAATAGATGCCATATATGATTTGCAAGCCCCCTGAGTTGAATTCTACTGAAATGTTGAATTTATTTCCAAATAAATGTGTTAAGCATTTATTTTCAATCTGCTAGATCATGATCTGAAGTTGTTGTCAAAGGCAAACCCATTAAATACAAAAAACTTTGATTCAGTTAAGAAAATAGCCACAACTACATTTCTCTCTTCTTCTCTATTCCTTTGTGCCTTTTTATGTATAACAATCACAGGATTTCTATTGTCACCATCTGCTTGCTCAGGTCTTGAGAACATCACATTCTGTGTCCTACCATTAAACTTTGGCAATTCTGTGTGCTGCTTTCTCCAATTAATTGTAGCAATCTATGTCTTACTGTCAGCAGTTGCCAACAAACTTATTATCGGAAAGGCTGAAAATTACTGTGAGAAGTTTGTCTAGCTTTTTTTTTATTTCTTCAGAACATAGAGGAAGCTAAGTCATTTTGGTTGGTAAAAATTATTCTTGTTGGCTCCTTTGGGGCCATTCATATATACTATCCATGTAACAAAATAGATGTACAGATGAGAATTAAAATGAGGGGTATGAGGTAACAACTTCCTGAAGCTAATAAAGGGTAAAATTGCACAGTCCTTGAATAGAGACTACTGGGAATCTGATGTAAGGTGTTCTAAGTTTGACAGCAGAAGAAAAATTGATTAGAAATACATGAAATAAATAATTATCATGAATTCATTCCCCTTATTGGTTTGTGTCTGTGCCTTTGAGTCAGTGTTGTATCTTGACAATTGCCTGGACTAGTCCCTGCACTTTTCTTGGCAAGATTTCAGGAATGGTTTGCCATTGCCTCTTTTCTAGGCCTGAAAGTGGCCCAAGATCAGCCAGTTGGTTTTATACCTGAGGTGGGTCTAGAACTCATAATCGGACAGTTTATAGCTTGATGCCTTAACCAATACATCAAACTGCCTCCTATTAGTTGTACCATGCTCTAAATATAAGCAGAAAGAAACACTTTATTTATTTTTTACATGTACATATTAAATTCTTGTCTCTTGAGTAAGGTAATTTCTTTTTTTATCTTTTCTTAATTATAAGTTTCATTATAAAATAAAAATACAGAAAAAGTTAGAGAAAAGAAAGAAGAAAGAAAGAAAGAAAGAAAGAAAGAAAGAAAGAAAGAAAGAAAGAAAGAAAGAAAGAAAGAAAGAAAGAAAGAAAGAAAGAAAGAAAGAAAGAAAGAAAGAAAGAAAGAAAGAAAGAAAGAAAGAAAGAAAGAAAGAAAGATGCAAAGAGTGGTGAATTCTGACTTTCTTCAGTGTAGCAAAATAGACAAAGAAAACAATCTCAACCTTTTGCTTTACATTTCACAACATTTCAAGCTATTGCTATAATAACAAAACTATTCTAAACCCCAAATCCAAGTTTTTTTTCAGTTTTGACAAACATTTTCAGAAGTAATTTCCAAATAGAAACAAAACTAGATAAATTCTTCTCTTTGATTAAAACAATCAGTTTCACCATCTTTGCTAACTCCATCACTTTTATCATCCATTCTTCGTGGGAATTAGTGTGTTTTTACATCATTATGCATATAAGAATCTTGTCACTGTCAACGTACTGTATATAATAACAACATTCCAAATTTTCTTTCACATTTTTTTGTCCAGCAAACCTAATAGTTAAAGTTCTGTTTAAAGTTATATTTATTTTAATCTTCTGAGTTAAAGTAAAAATCTGGTCCCAGTATTTCTTTACTTTGTCACAAGTCCAGCAAAGATGATAAAAAGTAACCTCTTGGCAGTTGCATTTCCAACATGCATTTGAAACTCCTTTATATATTTTTGACAGTTTCTCAGGTGTTAAATACCAATGATACATCATCTAATAAATTTTTTTCACAATATAATTTGATGTATTTTAACCCATTAGTCCACAGATTTTCCTACCCATCAATCAGTATTTTGTAATGAAAATTCTTTGCCCATTAGATTATGCAATCGTAACATATTCATTTTCCACATTAAATTTCAAAAACAGTTTATAAAATTAACAATAACATGTTCATCATTGGCCCACAATTCAGTTTCAAATCCAGTTTTTCTATACTAAAAATCATGGGTTTTCTTATCTAGGTTAAATCTTTCTATTCATTGGAAATATGTAGCATTTGCATTTTGTGAACCAGTGACAAATTCGCCTTCCAAATCCAGTTCTTTCAATTTCAAACTCGAGTAAGTAAAGCATAGTAGCTCACCATAGGTCTACCAGATTGGCCTTAATAGAATTGCTTTTCTTTAAAAAAGCTTCTTATGGGTGACAATTAAAAAGATATCTTAGGATGGAGCCTTGTTTTGTATTTAATCCAAACTCAGGATGGCATGCTCAACAAAATCTGCATTCACCTTGGCTTTATCATGCCACAAGTAGGCATGCAATCCAAATCTCAAATCATGCCCTCCAAATCACCCATCCAAATGAAACAGTAAGCATCAAAATATAATTTTAAATCTGGTATTTTCAACTGAAATGATGTAATTTCACAAAGGTTTTCTAAATGGTTTAGGTATAATTTTGTTTTGTTTTTGTTTCATTTTTAAAAAGGTTTTGTTCATTGTGCTTCTTTATGTACATGGTACACTACTCTTCCAGAAGCTTTGTCAGAAGAATAAAAACATATGATCTCCTGTGATATGAGTGCACATATAAGGAAGATAGTGAAAACAATATTTTTTTATTAAATATATTGCACCATCCTTTATCACAGTAAGGTCATATAGTCTTGATACTGAAGACATATTGTCAGGTTGCCCCAATTTATGGTGGTAGAAGTGGAAGAGGAGAAGGAAAAAGAATATAAGATTCATATTCATAATCATCATAATAAATATAAGTAGTGTGATTATACGCTATGACAGTGTTTCTCATACCTGGCAAGTTTAAAATGCATGGATTTCAGTTCCCAGAATTTCCCAGCCAGCATGGGAAAATCTAGGAATTTAAATCCACACATTTTATACTTGACAGGTTTGAGCAACACTGTGGTACCATCTGTTTTTAAAAAGTAAGTTTTGTATAATAAAATAATTGTGCTTCTTTACTTTATTTTTTTCATTCTCACAAATCCCCTGAAAAACTTCAGATTGGCTCTTCTTGCAAAAATTGTAAAACGTATCTATCTACTCTGCATCTTGACATTTGTTGACTTCATTCAATATGTTGCATATAAAAACTCAGATTTTGGGTTGCGTACAAATATTTCAAGGTAATTAGTATTTTGATTGCTGTCCAAGTTTTAAGATGTTATTAAAATATTTGCTAGTGCTGTTGTATAAAAATATTATTTCACATCTCAGGTCAACTGTTGACTTTGAAATGTTCAATCTTATTGTTATAATAAATGTTCAATATATGAAAAACGGTTTGATAGAAATATCACCAAAGAAATGCTGCTGCATTAATCAAAATGAAATCTAATAACAAATCTCTTATTGTAATTGTACCTACATTTATGAAGACAAGCTTATTTTTAAAATAACTGACAAACTGACATATCAGAATATCTGTATTCAAAATCTCATTCCTAAAATATTAAAATATTTCAGAATTTATTAGCTACTAGCTATGTATTAAAACCTTGATGCTAACAGGAAAGAAGACTCTAATTTATTTTAAAAAATAGTAAACAGGGTAGACGTATTCTGCAGCATTGGATTACATGAATAAATGCATTTCCTAATTTTGTGATTCAAATTAATCAGGCTAAGTACATATTAACAAATGGTTGCAATATACAATAGTATTAGGCAATAATTTATTCAAGGAATTTTAAGCTGTAACACTGATATTATTGCTACATGCTCATCCTTCTTCCACTTCTGGTAAAGCAATTGTTGAAATGCTGCAAAATGCTGAAAAGTTAGTTTCATTTGAAGATGAGAACAGAAAAAAAAATAAACATATTGATTTCACCCAGAAGTGGCTGCCAGGGACAGAGTGGTCATTTTTCACATTTATGTAATCTTCTCCTACAATGGCTTGCCTGGTAACTCCCTGAGCATCTTTATGGCACCAATACAGTTACTTAGTTGTTTTTGGTATAGAAGCTTTTGTTTTGGCACACTATTTCTCAACCTGGGTGACTTTAAGCTGTATGGACTTTAATTCCTGAATTGGCTGACTGGGGATTCTGGAGTTGAAATCCACACATCTTAAAGTCACTGAGACTGAAAAATACTTCTGTAGAGGGTTTGCAGATCTCTGGGGAAGTAATGGTGGGCTGAAGATGTGTCTAAAGAGAGCGAAGTCAACAGCTAGGGAAGAAACAGGAGTGGATAAATGAATTGGCTCTGGAGCATGTGGGGAGGCAGGATTGTGCTCCACACAAGACTCCCCATGAGGAGACTGTAAGATAGTGGTCTCTGGCAGGTTTAGAGCTCTGAGAGACACGGAAAGTCATCTTGCAGAAAGCATGATTCAGCACTTTCAAAAAGACACTGGGTTCACATATGTCCTGTCTTAATCACCTTAGTAAATTGTTTGTTAATAGCTTTTTGGATGCAAAGAAACTTGAGAAAGGCAATTTTCAGTATACTGGATGAGTTTCCTTCTATTCTGGATAGAAGAAGTTTCATGCAAGTTTAAGGACTTTGTTTAGTTGTTTATTTGTGAACAAAGAACAAAAGAGTGACCAGAAGATTTTAGAAAGTTATAAACAGATTAAAGGGCCAGATAATATTTCCTGTGGGTTGTTTAAAATGTTACATATAGGTAGATGATAGATAGATGATAGATAGATAGATAGATAGATAGATAGATAGATAGATAGATAGATAGATAGATAGATAGATAGATAGATAGATAGATAGATAGATAGATAGATAGATAGATAGATAGATAGATAGATAGATAGATAGATAGATAGATAGATAGATAGATAGATAGATAGATAGATAGATAGATAGATAGATAGATAGATAGATAGAGCCAATGGTGGGATTCAGCCAGTTCGCACCACTTCGGCAGAACCGGTAGCTAATTTTTTGTTGCCCGGGCCCAGAATGGCCTTCCGGATGCGGCATCCACACAGAGAACCGGTTGTTCACATATTTGAATCCACCACTGGATATAGATAGAGTGAGTAAATGAGCGAGTGAATGAGTGAGTGAGTTTGAAACTAACTATAAGAAATAGTCTTGTGGGAAAGTGTTGTTGATTAGTTTAAAAAGGCACAGGATAAGAGTGGGCTTTGAAGTTTGATTAAAGGGAACCAGAGAGAACTAAAAATTACATTTAAAGCAGAGCTCCCCAACCTTTCCGGGTTGGCAGCCGAAAGGGAAAGGAGGAACAGGGAAATGTACATGTGCTTGTGCACATGCACATGCACGTGCACATGCGCAAAATGGTCATGTGCACTGCGGCAGCACTGGTGGTGTGCTGGCACCTATGCACATGCACAAATGGGCCACTAATGCCCGTGTGATGCTGGCAACGGCGCTAGCGCCCCTGTGCATGGCAAATAAGGCCACTAGCACCCGCGCCCATGCACATGTGCAAACAGGATGCTTGTGCCCGCGTGACACTGGCGATGATGCTAGCACCCCCATGCATATGCAAACAGGGCTGTTAGCACCCATGCGGCGGCACTAGTGCAAGTGGGGAGGGTGCCTGCACATGTGCATGCACTCGCCAGCCATTCCCACAGCCCAGTGGCAGCAGGCCACAGACCGGTATCAGGCCACAGTCCACAGGTTGGGGACCCCTGATTTAAAGTGACCCATTAATACAATGGGACAATATTATTTGATTGTAGAAAAATTCAGGCATATATGGGAACAGATTTTACTGAGGATAATGTGGATGTCATGTTGACTACAACACCATTTAGTTTGTCCTTTTGGCTTCACAAAATTGGCAATCACAGAAGGCAGAACCCTTTATCTAATGGTAGAAATATTATGGTTGGTCAGGGCTTTTTTTGTCATAGAACGCCCAGAACGGAGTTCCGGCACCTTTTTTGGATGGAATCTTGTAGGGTAGGCAAGGCGGGTTGTATGACACATGTGACTTTGTAGTTTATCACCTTTTGCCTAAGGAAATTTAGCCAGGGTGACCAAAATTTCCTCCTCTAGCTTTCTCAAGACAGTACTGTTCATCATGGTTTGTATTGAAGAAATAGCACATATATGTGCATGGGTATAGGTATGTACAAATTGGTTTGTGCACAATACACAATCTCCATTTGCCAACTGATTGGAGTCCTAAAGCAAAGCATTCCTGCTATACTGTAACAATACTGCATCATAGTTATTAGAAGCAATGTCCAATTCAGTATCTGGACGCTGTTCTTTATTGCCCATCAGAAATTCCAAAATACAGAAGTTTATCTCAGATTATGAAAATTACCATATTTTGAGAACAAGTACTGAGTTCTCTACTCTACTCTGCTTTACATTTACTTCTTAAAATAAAAAACTCTCTAACCTCAAGTAGCTTGAACACTGACAATCATTTATTATTTACTGTTGCTTGTGCATTAGAAGTAACTCTCTGAAGGGAAAAAAAATCACATCCAAACATATTGTGAGAGATTCTCTAAAGAGGAATGTTTTCATATGTAATTTATCAGAGGGATCTTCTTCTCTTATTACAGATTTAAATCTGACACAAGCCATCAGACAAATTGCACTGATACTGTACTTGTTTCTGCTGCTTTTAAGAGCCAGATTGGATCACATTTTGTTTTTGCACAAAGGTTTCACCACTGGGGAGATACAAAGTGCAGTTGAGCATTTCAAATTCAAAACCAGCAGAAATTGTCTCTAAAATTCAGCAGGCTTGCATTGCCAATGTATAGTATTAATCTCATAGGGAACTGATAATATACTTCTTTCACTTGGAAAAAATAAAATAATTTAACTAGAAGAAGATTGTACATCATAGATCCCTTCGACTCTGTTCAAATTATGTGTTTTCTTTTGATCTATTTGCAAGCACTCAAAAATCAGAACTTTAATGTTGTAGTTATTAACTAAGAAATGGAAAAAAGAAATGTTCAGAACAGAAGGAGTCTGAACAAAATTTAAGCTCTGAAACTTAACACAGAAATAGCAGAGTAAGCAACGACTGTGCCTGCCAGTTTGAGGATTTCTGCCCACAAAGCAGGCACCATGCATTTGGCTTTCAACCAGACAGCAGTCCCAGGAATGAAACACAGAATTCAAAGAGGTTCCTCTCAGAAGAGATTACAGAGCATGAACACTTCAAATAATTTGCCAAGCTTCTTCAAAAAACAAAGCTGGTAATGTCTGATACAACATTTACAGTAGTATCTTACAGAATTAATATGTCCCAGGCAGTATCTGTTAGGATGACACTTGTACAATAAGAACAATAAGCAAAATAGATGAAACAGATCAGCGAACATAATCAGATGATGGCTCTGTTTATCTTCAGTTTATTATAAAAAGCCCACAGGAATTGTATATTAACTTAATGTTTACATGTTGTTTGGCCATATATTTTTAGACTTAGCTCCTAATAATGTTTTGCACAGTACTGACTAAAAACTATGCTCTGTCAGGCATGGATGAGTAATCCAGCATGGTTTGGTTCATATTGCACAGTACAGTAGAGTGGAGTATACCAAAATGGAGTTGGATAATTTGTAGTTCAGTATAGCACATACACCTAGCTACCATCCTAACATGTATGTGCAGTTATAATAAGATTTCTTTGCTTTAGCACAGGACATTATGTGAACAAAACAAAACTATAGGGTTTAGCATATTGTGTGAACTGAGCCAAGATAAACATAGTCTCAAAAGGTCATAGAGGGACTAGATTTGCTTTGAATTAATACTATGATGCTTATTAATGAACCTCATTTTGCCTCCTGCATTTCTAATATTGTCTTTGCATGTTTAATATTAGACATGAAAAAATTATCATATTCATAATGAAATGAAAATTTTCCTCACAAAATGTTCTTTTTAGTTTCCTTTAAAAGGTACTAGGAAGTAATAACTGTGCCTGTAGGGAGTTTTCCTTTTTATATTTCAAAAAGAGCACAACATTTTAAATCAAAGGGCATTAGTTAGAAGTTACTTATTTTTTCATATCTACCCTCCCCCACCCTTTTGCATGTATTTAAAGCTTGGTATTCATTACATTACAAAGATCAAAGAAAAAATGTTCTAGACTAAAGACTTAAAGACTTTATGCTCATAAAATTATAAAAATTGCACCTGATTATCTCTAAGATTTGGAGTACTCTTTTATATAGTCCTTCAAGCAACACTTTGTTAAATTTGCATGAGTTTTTTCCCATTTATATATTTGTCACTATTTATTTACTACAGAACTAATATTGGTCTAAATAAGTGTTGATCCATTCGTTATGACAAAATTGACCAACTGACTTGTCATCTGTGCAAGACGCAGCCCTAATCTGTATTTCAGAACTGTATATGTGTAGCTCACATGTAACAAAATTCAATTATAATAGTAGAGCTAACATACAAGTATGTCTTCAGGATTGGTACTATATAGAAATAATCTATAGGAAAACAGAATTAGTTCTACATCAAAGTTGCTTAGAATAGCAAAATTGCATCTATTTTCATATGACTTGGGGTGTTTCCACCTATGGAAGGGTAGAGGGCAAAAAGTATATGTGTAACTCAGAGTAGTATGATAGCATCACATATCACTCTATATCGGATGATATCCCAACTTTGCAATATTCCTAAGAAGTAATATAGGATTTCTAAATTTGTTCAATATCATAATGTTAGATCACTACATCAAAACCAGTAGGGACAAGAAGCCAGTAGGGACAAGAAGCATATTTCTAAAATAGTCAAGAATGCCAGCAAGGACTGTGATGTGGAGGCTATTGTACATCTTGGCACTAACGATCTTTCCCAAAAAGATGTACTTTCTGTGCAGAATGATTTCCAGAGCTTGGGGTAGGAACTTAGCAGGATAGGCTGTAGGCTTACTTTTTCAGAAGTTTTACCGGTGTATAAGGAGCAAAATGGAAAAGGCCAGCGTATAGCAGAATTCAATATGTGGCTAAAAGAGTGGTGTAAAGGGAGAGGCTTTGGTTATATTAGTCACGATGTCTGTAGCTGGTCCAATGAAACAATGTACAAAAGAGATGGTTTGCATCCATCAAAGAAAGGGACTGAGTTACTTGGCAATAAACTCACAGATTTTCTGGAGGAATATTTAAACTAAACAACGGGGACAGTGAGTTAATTGATACAGAACATCCCTGTCCCCGGCAATCAAAAAATTACAGGGTTAGCAGTGCATGTAACATAGATGTGTGTGTGGATAAGAATATCAACCTTGCCGTCAAGCAAAATCAAGCTTTTAATAGTGAGTGCCACACAAAGTGCACTAACCAAACAGGTGGTAAGAAAATAGGGGAACTCAGGCACCACACAGGTTATATAGAAAGTAAACACAGGGTCAGTCATAAAGGACTCAAATGTCTATACACCAATGCACAGAGTATGAACAGTAAACAGGGTGAGCTAGAAATTCAGGTAAATGAGGGCAGAGATGATAGTGTTGCCATTACGGAAACATGGTGGGATGAAACCCACAAATGGAACACACAGCTAGAGGGCTTTAAATTATTTAAAAGAAACAGACCAAATAAAAGAGGAGGTGGAATTGCTCTCTATATAAGAAATAACTACATCTCTACAGAAATAGAGCACAACAATGACGAAAACTGTCTTGAATGCATTTGAGTCAATATAAAAGGGGGGGAGAATGACATTGCCATAGGTGTATACTATAGGCCACCCAACCAAACAGAGGAAATAGATGAACTTTTTGCTAGTCAGCTAACTAAGGTATGTAGGAACCACATCAAAATAGTAATGGAGGATTTTAATTACCCTGACATCAACTGGGAGACAAACTCTGCACCAAGTGGAAGATCAAACAGATTCCTGACAAACCTAGCAGACAACTTTGTCTCCCAAAAAGTAGAGAAGGGAATTAGGGGATTAGCCATATTGGATCTAATCCTCACTAACAGAGATGAAATGATAGAAGGTGTTGAAGCCACAGGAATTTTGGAGGGGAGTGATCATGCAATATTGGAATTCAACATTCTGGAAGCACAAGCAATAGAACGCAGTCAAACTAGAGTCTTGGATTTTAAGAGAGCTAATTTCAATAAACTTAGAGAGAGCTTGACAACGATTCCATGGATGAGAATCCTCAAGGGGAAAACAACTCAAGAAGCTTGGAAAATTTTGAAAAATGAGATAATAAAAGCCCAGTCTAGCACAATACCAACAAAGAAGAAAAACAACAGCTCTCAAAAGAAACCAGCATGGCTGCATAAAGAACTCTCTGATAAATTGAAAGATAAAAAGGACAAGTATAAAAAGTGGAAAGAGGGGCACATAACTAAAGCAGAATATCAGCAAATAGTCCGAGCCTGCAAAGATGAAGTGAGGAAAGCTAAGGCTCAAAATGAACTAACTTTGTGACCAAAGTCAAAAATAACAACAACAAAAAAAGCTTCTTTCAACATGTAAAAAACAAGAAAAAAGTTAACGAAATGATTGGTCCATTAGTGGGGGAAAGTGGCAAGAAGGTGACAAGCAAACAGGGAGAAAGCAGAACTATTTAACTCATTTTTTGCATCTGTCTTTACACAAAGGGAAAAAACAGTCCAACCTATCAAAAACAGTACCATAAAAAATAATTAGAAACACAAGTTAAGATAGGCAAGAAAATGGTAAGTGAGCACCTATCCAGCCTAGATGAGTTCAAATCACCAGGACCAGATGGATTACACACCAAGGTTCTCAAGGAACTGGCAGATGTGATCTCAGAACCACTGAACTATATTTTTCAAAGATCCTGGAGCACTGGGGAACTACCAGAGGACTGGAAAAGAGCTGATGTAGTTCCCATCTTCAAAAAAGGGAAAAAATAGATCCAGGAAACTACAGAACTATCAGCCTGACCTCAATACCTGGGAAGATTCTGGAAAAGATAATCAAACAACAAATCAGCGAACACCTAGAGACAAACAAAGTCATTACTAAAAGCCAACATGGGTTTGTCAAAAACAGATCATGCCAGACAAATCTTATTGCATTCTTTGACCAAGTGACAAAATTAGTGGACCAGAGGAATGCTGTGGATATAACTTACTTGGACTTCAGTAAGGCATTTGATAAAGTAGATCACAATCTACTACTTGATAAGATATAAAAATGTGGGTTAGACAGCATCACCACCAGATGGATTCATAGCTGGCTGACTGGCCGTACTCAGCATGTGGTCCTCAATGGAACCACATCTACATGGAAGGAAGTGTGTAATGGGGTGCCCCAGGGCTCTGTTCTAGGCCCAGTGCTCTTCAACATCTTCATCAACGATTTGGGGAACTCATCAAAGTTGCAGACGACACCAAGCTGGCGATAGACGGGGAACTCATCAAATTTGCAGACGACACCAAGCTGGCAGGAATAGCCAACACTCCAGAAGATAGGCTTAAGATACAGGAGGATCTGAACAAACTGGAACACTGGGCGCTATCTAACAAAATGAAATTCAACTGTGAAAAAAGTAAAGTTCTACATTTAGGCAAGAAAAACCAAATGTACAGGTATAGTATAGGTGGTACCTTGCTCAATAGTAGCAACTGTGAGAGGGATCTCATAGTCCTAGTGGACAATCACTTAGATATGAGCCAGCAGTGTGCTGCAGCTGCCAAAAAAGCCAATACAGTGTTAGGCTGCATTAACAGAGGGATAGAATCAAGATCACGTGAAGTATTAATACCAATTCACAATGCCTTGGTAAGGCCACACTTGGAATACTGCATCCAGTTTTGGTCCCCACGATGTAAAAAAGATGTTGAGACTCTAGAAAGAGTACAGAGAAGAGCAACAAAGATGATTAGAGGTCTGGAGGCTAAAACATATAAGGAACGGTTGCTGGAATTGGGTATGTCTAGTTTAATGAAGAGAAGGACGAGGGGGGACATGATAGCAGTGTTCCAATAGCTCAGGGGCTGCCACAGAGAAGAGGGAGTCAAGCTATTCTCCAAAGCGCCGGAAGGCAGGACAAGAAGCAACGGATGGAAACTGATCAAGGAGAGAAGCAACCTAGAACTAAGGAGAAACTTCCTGACAGTTAGAACAATTAACCAGTGGAACAACCTGCCTCCAGAAGCGGTGAATGCTCCAACACTGGAAGTTTTTAAGAAGAGACTGGATAGCCATTTGTCTGAAATGGTATAGGGTTTCCTGCTTGAGCAGGGGGTTGGACTAGATGACCTCCAAGGTCCCTTCCAACTTTTTATTATTATTATTATTATTATTATTATTATTATTATTATTATTATTATTATTATTATTATTATTATTATTATTATTATTATTATTATTATTATTATTATTATTATTATTATTATTATTATTATTATTATTATTATAACATGTATATATTTAGCTATCAAATGTGCAAACAGGGATAGGAACGGAAGAATAGAATGGATACATCTGAAATGCCAATGAGGCTTTTAAAGGATCTTTTCAGTTACTTCTAAGTTATTTAATTTAGTACATTTTTATCAGTATCTGGCAATAATTATGCACATACTAGACACAGAAGTCCAGTGTAGCCACATTAGCACAAACTATACTTTGTCACATATCTAGAACAGGAGAGCTGCAAAAACAATTGTACAAATCAAATCAGTGTTCATGAGAAAATGTCTTACTTAGTTGAAATGTAAATCTTCAAAATTTCTACTATGCTTTTCAGTTTCATTTCAAAGATTTAAATCCATCTTTGACAATATGCCTATTACAGCTGAGAGACATGAAGAATGAGCCATATGGAAATAGGGTGAAATTTTAAACTATTTTAGCTACTGATAAAATATGGAGAGAAAATGGGATTTCCTAAGATTTCCTATTTTTTATTTATTCCAGGAAACAATCATCTTCAAAGTGCACATCATCATCATCAAATTTCAGTGTGGCTTATATTCTTAATTTTAACTGAAAGAATAAGTTGATAACATCTAACCAAAATAATCTCACATTTTTTTATATAGGCTTTATTGTTTAAAATAGAATTAGGTAAAGGAGAAGGACTGGTGAATTCATAATACTTAGTAGTATGTATGCCTTTTTTTTTTTTAAAGTTCATAGAAATTTTTAAAAAATAAATTCTAAAATATCTTTTATGTCAAAAGTGTACCCAAATAACATCAAAACCTCTTAGTATTTTATTTCAGGAATTTTGGGCATGGAAATTCTCAGTTTAAGCAATACTTGGAATGAAGGCATCTCCTATATATGCACCAACTGGAGGAGCATTTTCATAGATGTATGTCAGTAAGCAGAATTGTGTGACAGAAATAATACTTGCTTAGATTGGTTCAGTAGATTTTGGAAAGAGATCATTGAGAAGGGCACTGTCCCAGGTACATGTAAGAATTCAAAAGCTATGTTTGAAAGACAGAAGAAAACAGCATTCCAGTGTCCCCGACCCATCTTTTTAAATTCAGTTTTATATTCTAATTATAATCTCAGAAGAATTTGTCTGCTGTTAGCTTCAACACCATTGATCACTCTCTCTGATCAGCATATCAGGTTCCACATGTCCTCTGCTTTTGTCCTTCAAATCATGTCCTCAACTGCTTTGTAGACTTCAAATATTTCATGAATGAATAAGCCTTCAGCAAAGCAAACATTGCCTAATTCGTTTAAAGATTATTAGTTGCTCTTTCCTGGACTGAAATCAACAATTCATTTTCAATGGCCAGTAGAATATTTATGTTAGCTATTTCAGCTATCAGTCATCATTTCCAAGCATCTTTTTCCCATGGCCTTTTTAAATATTTTCAGTGTTTACATCTTTATCACTTCATATCTGCCACCCAACTTTCTTCTATGAGCTACTTATGAGAATCATGTCTTATGAGAATCTAAATGACACCAACTCTCAGCTGTACAAATTGTTTTGCTGGGTGTCTGCGTGATGGATTGTTATGACCCAGCCCAGCTCGAGTGAATCATCAGTTCTTTTGGATCTGGAAACAATGTTTACATAGTATGAGTACTTAAGGCTTTATTCCAAGACAGGATAAGAAAATAATGTAATAACATAAACCAAGATGGTAATCAAAGAATATTAATCACAGACGGCAATTTAAAAAATATTTAAGAATACAAAATATTATAAGACAAAGAAGGAAAGATCAGTTCACTTTTTCTGCCAGTTAAATAACCCAAAAATGTATAGGTGAGTGCAACTTTTCAAAGCCAGAAAATATGCAGCATTTTCCCAGTTACATTTCATCAAAGTTCATGGAGATTTATGACTAGCTTATATAGAGTTTGAAACATAATTAAGCACACCTACTTTTCAATGGTCTTGTCTCACTAGATTGTCTCACCACAAAAATGTTTTGACTTATACTGGCAAATGTCTCATTAACTTACATCACAGTTGGATGCTTTGTGTTGGATTACCAATAAACATTTCTCAGGCATGTTGAGTTGTATATCTCTATTTTTATATTTATATTTTTCATTTAGTTTTCTCTTTGGATTCAGTTTCAATTAGTTCACCCTATCCCATACCAAATGATAAGCAGATATAAATTAAGTTCTTTCACAATAGAAAAATAATAGAAATAGCACATTCTGTGTAATTTCCTTGAATCTGAGATACATATATCTATGTATTCTGGTGATTAATATAAGTCAGTGCTATTGTGTTTTAATATATAGCAGAACAGAATAACAGAGTTGTAAGGGACCTTGGAAGTCTTCTAGTCCAACCTCCTGCTCAGACAGGAAACCCTATACCATTTCAGAAAATGGTTGTCCAATCTTTTCTTAAAAACTTCCTCTGTTGGAGCATTCACAACTCCTGGAGGCAAGTTGTTTCTCCTTAGTTCCAGATTGCTTCTCTCCTTGATTAGTTTCTGTCCATTGCTTCTTGTCCTGCCTTCAGGTGCTTTGGAGAATAGCTTGACTCCCTCTTCTTTGTGGCAAACCCTTAGATATTGGAACACTGCTGTCATGTCACCCTTAGTCCTTCTTTTCATTAAAATAGACATAGCAATTCCAGCAACTCTTCTTTATATGTTTTAGCCTCCAGTTCGCTAATCATCTTTGTTGCTCTTCTCTGTACTCCTTCTAGAATCTCAACATCTTTTTTACATTGTGACAACCAAAACCGGATGCAGTATTCCAAGTGTGGCCTTACCAAGGCATTGTAAAGTGGTACTTCACGTGATCTTGATGCTATCCCTCTGTTAATGCAGCCTAGCACTGTGTTGGCTTTTTTGGCAGCTGCAGCATACTGCTGGCTCATATTTAAGTGATTGTCCACTAGGACTCCAAGATCCCTCTCACAGTTACTACTATTGAGCCAGGTACCACCTATACTATACCTGTGTATTTGTTTTTTCTTGTCTAATTTATTTTGAATACTGTATGAATATAGTATTTTGATATTTACACTTAAAGATTTTTCATGAACTCTATGGAAATGTATTTACAGAACTATATTTTCCAGTCTGAGAAAATAGTCATAGTGTTTGATAATATATTGGAAACGGTCAGATATCACCATTATTAAAGTAGTGCCATCTGAGCGAGACAACAATAGTTTAAAACAGGGGTGTCAAACTGCCGGCCCGTGGGCTGGACGCGTCATGCAGAAGCCGTACCCACCCCATTGCCAGCAATGGCAAAACCGTTCCGATACATTGCACGGCGTCATGTGACATCGCGAGTTTGACATGTCTGGTTTAAAAGAAAAGTTGCATCTTTTCTGTTTGTCTGCTAGGCACAAATTGATTTAAACATTTTGCATCTCCAACTGTTAATTCCCAGTAGATTGTGGAAACTGAATGTAAGCCAACATACTTACTTAGATCTGGAGGAATTTTTTGTATTTAGTCTTCTTGGAAAAGCTAAATTTATATGGGAAGAAAAAATGTATCCTATACTTTGGAAATTGAGTGTCATAACTTCAGTGTATATGATCATAATTTTAGCTAATTCACTATGTATTTTGGCACACACAATATTCAATTCAAGATGAATTGTTTGTTACATTAAACTGTCATTTTCATATGCTCATCTTCAGGAACATATAGTCTATAATCAGTCATTAATGTCTTTTTGTTTCCTACAATATGTTTGAGTGCTCATAATTTCCATGCAGGAAGATCAAAAGAAACGCCAAGCTATTGATCATGATCCCAATAGCATACGGTGCCCACCTTCCCTCTCTTTCTCTGTGAACCATTCATTTGTCAGCTTTAGCAAAAGGCAAGAAAAGCAGTGACTTCTACTTGGTTTCTCTTTCTTAGTTCCTAAAAAGGAGGGAAAAAAAAGAGAGAGAGAGAATACATTGCATAGAATTCTCTAACTCTATGAAGTTGCTTTGCTTCTCATTCCTGGTTAAGGGTTACCAGAAAATATATATACTTCTGTTTATTTGTTCCTAAGATACCATGTCACAATGACCTCACCTCATACAATCAGCTAGATGTATTAGAGTGAAAAGCATCTACACCATTTGCGTTTAACCATGTGAAAGCATACACTTATATTACACATGGCAACATATATTTTCTGCCATGTTCCCATGACATTGCCTTTATAATATTCCCAGGCAATGAGTGAGTCAGCCTTAATTCATTCTTCATGGTACAGATATTAAAGTAGTGTTTCCACTTTTGACATATTCACAAGGTCAAGCTCACAATGCATAAATCTATTAGACTTCGGAATGCATTACCTTGCAGAGAATTCGGAGACATTAGTGACAGAATAGGGATCATCAATGGAGCAGTAAATTTCATGCCAATATAGCTTCACCGAACCAGTTTTTGCTCTAGTATTGCTATATTGCTGGCAAAATGATGGCTTGTCTCAATTCTCCTTTGCGTTTTGAGGTTGGTAGGTGACTGCACATACCTACATTTTACTGCTGGTATCTTTCCTACATGGTATTTTCTATCTTTACATAGTTGGAAATTGCTACTGAATCCCTGCCGTGTTTATTTCATTCTCCAATATGCTGCAAAGCTGGATGCTTATGAAAAATGCAGCCATTTCCTTTTTTGCTTAGTGATTCCTTGCCTAGTTCCCAAATGCTATTTAAAAGCTTAATATATTTATTGAAATTCATTCAAATGTAATTTTCTCAGTCACATCTCAACTGTAACTCCTGAATCTCATTTTCAACTTATTACTGCAGATATAATTTTCAGAGGAGGAGGAGGAAAAGGTGGAAGTTTCTCTCCCTTGGTAGATAAATAACTCTTCCAATACCATTTAATTCCCTAGAAGGTTTTGGCTATCCTGCCTTTCCAACAACTCGTGTGCTTATCTCTACAATGATATGAGTGTGGAAAATTGCTTTGAAACCCAAAATGAAAAAAAGGCTTTTAGTCTTGATACTTTTCCTCTATCAACTCTTTGCAAAGGGATAAATTCTTACATACTTGGCTCTGCTGAAAAGCATTGGTTTTACTGGCTCTAGAAATAAAGTTGAGCAAAATTATGCATAAGGATAAAAATATCATTGTCTGGCGCCCTGAATTTCTCTTCATACCACCACAGAGGAAGCTGCAAGCTGAAGACAGATTCTAGAAAGGTATGGAGTTTAACTCATTTGTAGAATTAGTATGTATGCATGTATAGTTTCCAGTTTCAGATTCAAAGCTTAGATATATTTATATTAAACAGTGTACCCAGTGGTGGGATTCAAATATGTGAACAACCGGTTCTCTGTGTGGATGTCGCTTCCGGAAGTCCATTCTGGGCCTGGGCAACAAAAAATTAGCTACCGGTTCTGCCGAAGTGGTGCGAACCGGCTGAATCCCACCAGTGAGTGTACCCAAATATTACACAAGAGAAGCAAGGAAGCCAATTATTCTTATCAACCCCTAACATTTATAACAACAAACCAGAAAATCCTTAAGGGATACCAGTTATCTACAGCTGTTGCAGCTTTTTTCTGGATGAGGGTACACTAGAAATTGGCTGAGACAGATCAAATAAGAGAATGTGGTCAAAACAGTAATGACATGTAAATAAAATTAATTAAAACCAAATCAATAAATGGACATATTTAATATGGCAATGTCCATGAATTTAATAATTTGGCCACAATTTTAGCTTTTTGATCTGTGTTCCACATGTATCCAGAAAACTTTGTTGTGTATCTCTGAATTATATTAACTACATGGCATAGATTGACATTCATGTTCTCATGAGATACTAAATACAATTGGTCACATGAGAACATACATGTGCCTCTTTCAAAACAGAACTATGTGAAGGAAATTATCAAGAGAGAAATAATTGAAGGAAAAGGTTTAACCCTCTCCTATTCATATCCAGAGGTGGCTTTGAGCTAGACTCTTCATTTCACATGTGTATATATAAATAGATCAAAAATAAGAGAAAAGCTGAATTATACAAAATTTCAAGGCTGATCCAAGACCTGTCGCAGCCTGAAGTAGAGCAGAAAATGGCACCATACATGAACCCTTCAAATTAGTAATGTTATTTTGATGCTTGAATCAAAACACTGTACTCCAGTTATTTTTAAACTGTTGACCCACTTACCCCCTACATGGTGTTGCATAATATCATTATTCTCCTCTCCCCCCCAAAAAAAACCCTGGGGGGAAGGTTCCCAAGTACTAGTCCCAAACTGATCCTTGACACACAAACAAAAAGAAATCACAAATTGCATCATTAGCCCCAGGATAATCCTAGATTAGTTCCAGTTTAACAACTAGTGATCTAGAAGGTTGTTCACCATTGTGAAAAATATAATAATAAATATAAATCAACTGCTGATAATTTTCTACCTTTTCACAACACCAAAAGCAGCTGTCTGGTTCTATTTCTTCCTGCACAATGTACCATATTGAAAGAAAAACAATCTATGTCGAAAAGCCATGCTTGCCACAATCATTTGGGCATATCAAAGTTTTTCTAGCTAGTTGTCAATAGTAGCTATAGGAGGTTTCAATTCTGTTTGAATCAGCAAGTGGCTTGCTTGACCAAAGATTTCCTGTAAGAAATACAGTGTCCATGAATATATATTTGGAAACATTTATTATTGCAATAGGAATGTTTATTTATTTGGAAGGAGCCTATTAACTTGAAACATATGTGTGGGATAACTTTGTTAAGTTTTAAAATTTGCCTTTTCTAGATGACAACTATGTCTGTCAACTGTGTCAGACTAAATGCTAGTTAAAAATGTATATTAGCATCATTTATACCTCATGCTTCAATAATGGAACAGATGCAAACATTAAACAAAGCAAAACAAAAAATAGACCACACTGCATGTCTAGAGTAGAAGGAAAATTAGACCAAATACATGAAGGGAACTTAACCAAAACAGAACAGTACAATTGATTTCAGTGGACCAATTCCAATCTATATGCTCAATTAAATTAAATTAAATTAAATTAAATACCACACAAACATAAAATATACACAATTTCTTTTTGGGAACTATTTGACCATTTGGGAATTAGGCTATGATTTACAATCAGAATAATGTACATCTTTCCTTTTTAATTATATAGGAGGATGAATTATCCAGGCTTGAAAAATTGTTTAAAAAATGCTAGGCTTCCAGAAAGTTGACAACTCTTTATTATAAGAATTGAAACACTGCAACAAGATCTTAGATCGTTAATTATTGAAGTTTCCATTTGGATAAAGTTTCAATTGATTCAATTTTGTATCATAACATTAAATGCTTGTGGAGAAACCCATGGAAAATGGCATCTCTTAGCTTTTGAGTAATTATACACTTGTGATAGAAATACTGTACGTTGACACAAATGGTGTCAGTTGCTTATATGTAGGAAAACATGCTTGCCACGGGAGTACAAAAATAAAATTTATTTGTTAAATTAAGCATAAATATAAGATACAAATGTATTTTTAAAATACAGTTAAAGGTAATCACACTTGCATTGTGTACATATGAAAATACAGTATTTAAGATTCAACATACACAGACACATTTATGATAAATGTAACTAATTGGCAATGCCAGTTCTTTTCATTATGAGTTCCCATCTCTTCATTTTCCAAAAATATGGAAAATTAAGATGCTATGAAATAAGACACTCTAGTTCTGTCGGACATCATGTAGCAGCTTGTTAATTTCTGCCACCAGTTCACTAGCATCCATGAGTTCGTGTTTACCATCACTGAGGTGGTTAAGCACATTGTCAAACTCATCTTCTTCATAGTTCTCTGGAATTTCCTCCATGGCAGGTAGCCATTTTGAAGAGGGCTGGGCACCTGAATGAGTTCCCAAAGTAAGCCCAGTGCTGTTTGCAGGGTTTTGAAAATGAGTACTGGCTGCCCATGCTGCCACCCCTTGTGGATAGCTTACAGTCTTGGCTGGCAAATGTCCTTTCCTGCGCTCTAGTGAGCTGGGAGGCTCTATTTCATTACATTCTGTGTAAGCATCCAATGAAGGAGGCAAGAGACGTTGGAAGACACTGTTCATTTCAGAGAGCAGAGATGAGGTACACATGTCAGCTGCTTCTTCTATATTCTGATTGTCTTTGCCAAAAGTTGAAAAGCTCTTTTTCTTTTCAGATGATTCAACCTCCTGATGGTCCTCCTCCTCCTGTGGTGGCTGGCTTTGCTGAGGCTGAAATTCTTCTCCTGGTATAAACATATTGCTTCTGTAATCAGAAGATGGGGAAGGCAGGGGTGGCATCCAGCACTGGTCTGAATGCCCCAGGACTCTGCATTCCTCTGTGCACAATCTCATTGCTGAAAGCAAAATGAAATTAGATGTTAAAACCTGCAAGATTTCAATCACAATTCAAGGTGTAACTCTTAACTTTTTAAAACCTACAGTAAGTTTAAAAGTAGTTTGAACAAACATGCATATATTTTCTGCTCAAAAAAACAAATTCAATAAATCAGCTCAAATTCAATAAATCAGTGCTCAAGTCTTTTTCACTGAATCTTAGAATAGTAGTGCCTAATTTTGTCAAAAGTTTGGTTTTTGGCCTTTGAATGGCATTCTGAGGTTATACTCCAAAGAAGTATGTGAAGATAAAAACAAAAGCTAAATTTCATTTAATTTTCCTTTAAAATGAATCAAAGTATAAATCTAGTGCAATCATGGGTTTAATTATTTATTTGATTATATTTGGAATTTTAAAGTAGAAAAATATTGGTTCAAATGTTTGTGTTACTTTGGTACTATAGTTATATGAAATGTTATTAATTGGCTTATTTATATCTTATTTCAAATATTTTTCTCATAAGTTTTGATGAAAATACCTTTTTGCTACCCAGAAAAAAAATATTAAAACAGTTTAATTACAAAGACTGCCCTAGTTTTGAACACACTTAAAACCAGAGTTCTTGATCAACTTCATAAATCAAAGTTGTGAAAGGATTTTTTCTTAATAAGAGGGCAGTGTGGCATCAACTCCTGCCATTTTCATAAACATGTTGTGTTCCATTTTGATGTATATATTTTAATCCAGTTAGACAAATAGCTGCCATTTAGATGCTAGATCTAGAGAATATAGAACTCCATATATCAGATATTACTCACACCACAGTAAAAAATGACAGTAAAGGTTATCTTACCTAATTTCACATATGTACTTGAATTTTTTATAACTGCTCTAGTTTTGAACCATGGTTAGTGATTAGAATGCAGTATTACAGGCTAATTCTGCCAACTGCCAGTGGTTTGATCCTGACCAGCTCAAGGTTGACTCAGGCTTCCATCCTTCCGAGGTCAATAAAATGAAGACCCAGATTATAGGAGGCAATATGCTGACTCTGGAAAGCACTATGAAGTGGTATATTGTGGGTGCTCCATCACTGGAGATTTTTAAGAAGAGGCTAGACAGTCACTTGTCTGAGATGGTACAGGTTCTCCTGCTTGAGCAGGTGGCTGGACTAGAAGTCCTCTAAGGTCCCTTCCAGCTCTATTCTATTCTATTCTATTCTATTCTATTCTATTCTATTCTATTCTATTCTATTCTATTCTAAATGTATATACCACGGGTCGGCAACCCGCGGCTCCGGAGCCGCATGCGGCTCTTTGAGGCCTTACCTGCGGCTCCGGAGCCTCCTCCGCCATTTTGGCGAGCGCATGCACGCATGCGCGGGCGGGTGCAGGGGGGTGCGCGCACGCAGGTGCGCGCGCGCGAACGGCGCGCGCGGGCGCGCATGCGCGGCTGCGCGGGGCGCGCTCGCATGCGCGAACGGGCCGCGCGGGTGCGCGGGTGCGCGCGCATGCGCGAACGCGCGGCTCCCAGCGTTTTTTTTTTTTAAGCTAAATGGGTCCGTGCGGCTCATCCGACGTTTCGGATGGCCGACCCATGGTATATACTATAAGTGCTATTGCTATTATGCTTGTTATAGACTTTTATAGAAAAAGTTTGAATGGCTATGTTTTAGAATTTACTGATAAGCTTCAAAGCACCTTTGTCTGATAAGTATATATTGTACTCTTTCTTCCAGGTGCTCAAAGTGCAAGGTAGCAGTCCCTTCTCCATTTCTTCCTGTGAGAACAAACCTATGATGGAAATTTAGTTGAGAGAAGCTTAGCCCAAAGTCATGGCTAAGGATGTATTTGACGCTGCATTTTCCATCATAATTCAAGTTTTTAACTATTACCGTACACCACACTTGCTCTTATACATATAAATAATTTGGGATTATAACCAAATATTTGTATTTGGCAACTATACAAAACATCAGCAGCCTGAAATGATAAAAAAGTGGATAGTCTTTGAACAAGTTACTTCCTTATATTAATTTAGTTAAGTATTCTGTTTATGAAGATGGAGATAAAAACCAAATCTTTGCATCATTTTTTCCACTGTAATTAAACAGAGATTTGCTTTATGAACTCCAGTGCATAAAAACGTGATGGACATATCTTCATAGCGCACCGTAAGGGCCAGTGATTTGAATGATTTGAAAAGGGGTTGGATAGATTTATGGAAGATATGTCCATCACGTTTTTATCAGTCTTAAAGACTTATCATTACCTCTGTACTGGAAGCAATATTCCCCATGCAGTTGCAGGGCATCAATAGTAGGAAAGCTGCAAGTGTCTACCTCTTGCTTGTGAGCACCTGGCTTGTGAATCTAGCTATATGAGAAACAGATGCTGTACTAAGGTGGACCTTGGTATGAACCAGCAAGCGAATAATGATGATCTTATGCCATCACATTTGGAAAACTCTCATTTAGTATGAATACAAATAGCTACACTAACAATAGGCTTCACCACTAGCTTTAAATATGGACAATATCTGCCAGATGAAACAAAAAATAGCAATCAGAAATTGTTCCCTTATTAGCATCAATATCTTAGCTGGATAATATTATAACATACTATTTTACACCAGAGAGTCTGATACTCTTAGCAAAATATTTAGTGTTCTTAAACTATACAGAAAAAAATATCATGCTATACCACTATATACACTCCAAAACTCCAACTTCCCCCAAAAAAGCCAATTATTTTGGCCACACCCAGTAAAAGAACATCCTGAAGTGGGCCAAGTCATAGAAGGATGTCAGAAAGTCAAGCATGGACATGGATTTCTTATTTATGATTTAACAGTAGCATGATAAAACAGTATTGTAGTCCAAGCATTGTGGTAAACAAATACTGTATCTATTTGCCATTAACATCTGATATCTTCTTACAATTTTGTGGATTCAATTCATTTAAAATTTAGGGAAAATTTAAAGACACCATTCATGGGATAGAAATTTATTCCAGAGAGCTGCAACTCTCTTGTAAGCTTTCATATGGCAAATATTGCTTTTAAGGTCTTGAGCAAGTTTTAGGTGTTGTTCAGTACAAATGGGATAGGAAGATAAAAGAGTTTATTTTCACCAGTGCAAATTTTTCTATGTATCATTGTCTGAAAATACTGGAAATAAGCTATTGAATATAAGCTGTTTAATTTTCACTGAATTTTTACCTGCAGGAATTCTCCCATCTGTAAGGAAAAGGTCACTGAATCCTTCTCCAAGAAGTCTGTCAATAGGAGAATCTCTCCCTAAATCATAATCACTGTCTCCTGCTTCACTGTCACCACGACCACTATCTTTCAGGCTGAACTTATCCATATCTTGAAGGGCATATCTGTGATAAAACAAAAGAGACATGTGTATTGAACTGGGCTTCATTAGCTCATGTGCTACGCCTATACCCTCTGATAATGCTACTCTGAACTGACCAAAGAAAATCCTCACCTGTAGCTTCTGGAATACTTGTTGCCTCGAAAACTTGGCCTTGGTTGATATTGGCCTTGATGAAGCATGGAAAGAAGCTGAGACACCTGTTATGAAATACACAACAGCAAGAAAAAATGAATCCTTACAAAGGTTATCCATATAACTGCCCAATAAAACCCATGTATATTAATCCCCTCCTCCTTTTTTAAACCATAAACTGTCTGTTGAAATAATCTGTCAGAAGAAAGTAACAGAATTCAGTCAATATAAAAGATAATTATGAACACCTTTGTGTACCAGATATACTTTAACCTTGTTCCTTAGTCTCATGATCCAAAGCATCCAAAAACCTTAACTCTAAGCTAGTTAAATTCAAGTGTTTGGTTGTAAATAGTTTAAATTCCACTGAAGTCAGTGAAAAATTACCTATATTTAACTGCTCTGAGCTATGGCTCAAAGGCCTTAAAGACATTCATTAAAAATTTGCATGCACAGTTGACACAAGCTGTTAGAACAGATGTAGTTAAAACTTCATTAGTGTTAGTAATATATTTCTTCATTCTTTTGTCTTTAAATATGTAAATACATTATAAGTATACTGAAATACTGACGCATAAAAGAACATGTATTTTTTACATCCTGGAAAGATTTCTAAGGACTAATTCTAAAATATATTTAATTAACTGGAATAATATTACTGGTAGCCTATTAAAATTTAATTAATATTGTATCAATATTAACTAAATTTTAATCAGTTTAGTTAATATTGCACCGATTACTACAAATAAGGGTAATAGATATAGATTGCAAAACTCTGGATCACCACTAGGTACAACAAAATGATATGCCTTGCTCCCATCTAGTGGTCATCTGGAATTTGGATAACAAGGGTAACAAGATCTAGCTACCCTATTATTCATGGCTTTTGTGATTTGTACAGAAACTAAAATCATACTCAGTTGGAATTCCATACCTTTTGTTATATTTTTATGCAAGTAGTTTAATAAGAAATAGTGATATCATCCATACATCACTGTATACATGCACACACACACACACATATATATAGGTACTTGGGAAACTGCAACATATTTTCCCAGTGAATTTCTGGATATGTATAAATACATATTGTAAATATAGATGTGTACAATAATCATATATAATAACAGAAATGATACATTGCAAATTAAGTATTGTACTAAATAGACATAGGATTTATTTATGTGAATGATTTTTAATTAATACAATCTGTATGGTCTTACCTCAACAGCTGGAGTAGCATGAGTGAGTTCAAGAGCGAAATTCTCTGGTACATGATTTGATGAGATGGTCACCAGACTATTTAAAGACTGATGACTGTGATGGCTTTGTCGACTGCTCATTTGCCCTCTTTCTAGTGTTGGAGATGATGAAGGTGAAGCTTTGTGGTGGGATCTAATTGGTAAAGTACCATTAATGGTAGGCACTAATGTAATGTCCCCTTTGTGAATCTGTCTTGATGGCCTTTTGGGATGATGCTGGTATGTGGATTCTGCAACTCGACAATTATAAGACCGGGTGTCTTTTTTCTCACGATTACACATTGTAGCAAAGACAACCATGACCACCAACAATACTGCACATATTGCTCCTAAGGATATTATTGTGATCATGGAAATGTCTAGAGGAGCTTGACTTGGATATGTTGCTTCTGTAGATGAAAGCTGATATATATTTTTAACAACACTGCATTTCAGAAGTGCTTTTGTACTCAGTTGAGGACTTCCTTTGTCCCTAACAACCACTGTAAGTTCCCATTCTGTTGATGTAACAGATTCAATGCTAGCATTAAGATAAATGTCACATGTCTGTGGATCCATCACGAAGAGGCCTTCTTCACTACTAGTTGCTAATGAGCAGCTTAACTCTGCGTTAACTCCTGAGTCTCTATCTATGGCCCTTATCCTAGTGATGCAATAGTTACTGTCAGCTTCCTTAGGGATTGAAATTTCTGCTGTATTATTGTGCAGTGCAGGCCCCACAATCAAAGGAGCATTATCATTTTCATCAATAATAGTTAGTACCACTGTTGTATTGCTAGCCAACTGTTGACTCCCTCCATCTCTAGCTTGAACCATAAAGACAATCTGGTTTACTTCCTCATGATCAAAAGTCCTAAGTGCATAGATGGCTCCAGTAGAGGGATCAGTGGTCACATATGTATTTATGGAAATTCCCAAAATGAAACTCTCCAAGATAGTGTAGGTCACCTGTCCATTATCTCCCAGATCTGGATCAGTTGCTGTAACAGAGGTGATATAAGCACCTGGAGAATTATTTTCTAAAATTACAGTTTCATATCTATTTGTCTGAAATTGGGGTGGGTTGTCATTTTCATCAATGATCTGGACAGTAAAATGTTTCACTGTGGAAAGACTTGGAGTTCCTTTGTCTTCTGCTATGACTGTCAGGCTGTATTCAGATCGCTTTTCTCTATCCAAAGTAGTATTTGTTAAGATGAAATAGTTATTCTCATATGTCTTCTGAAGTTTGAAATGCCCATGTCCATGAAGCTTGCAAACCACTTCTCCATTCAGCCCAGAATCTTTGTCTTGCACCCTAACCAGGGCCACAAAAGTCTCTGTGGAAGCTTTTTCAGAAATATAAGCAATTTCTTCTTTTCCTGGAGACATCAGGTTTAAATTGATTTCAGGCTTGTTGTCATTCACATCAACAACCTTAATAATGATTTTGCAGTGAGCCGGAATTGAATTTGGACCCAAATCTTGTGCCTGAGCATCAATTTCATAGGATTTGGTGGTCTCATAATCCACTGGTTTGAGAAGAGTTAGTTGACCCCTTTCAGAGTCCATTTTAAAAGTCTCTATAATTTTGGAGGACACATGACTACTAAAGGAGTAGACAACTTTGCCATTGGCACCTTCATCTGGATCAGTGGCATTGAGGTCAATAAGTAATGTGCCAACATGTGAATTTTCTAAAAGTTGAATAATGTATGTCTGTTGTTCAAAAACTGGACTATTGTCATTAGAATCTGAAATGCTGATTTTTAGGAGGGATGATCCAGTTCTCTGAGGTACACCATTATCCGAGGCAGTTAGCTGCAGTTCATAGCTTGATTTCAGCTCCCGGTCCAATTCCCGCACCACAATCAACTCTGCATATTTGGCTCCATCTGTCCTCGTTCTAACTTCAATGGTAAAGAAATCATTGGCAGAAAGAGAGTATGTGTAGAGGGAATTTTCCCCAACATCTGGATCAAAAGCACTATCCAAAGGAATCCGCGTACCGACGGCTGCACTCTCCGAGATTTCAAGAGGAATAAGAGCTCTGGAGAATTGAGGCGAATTGTCATTAATATCCAACACTTCAACCTCGACATGGAAAAGCTGCAGATGTTCAGTCGGCAGAGTGATCACGTCAAACTCTATAGAACAGTTTAAGTTTTTCTGGCAGAGTTGCTCCCGGTCAATTTTAGCTCCAATGCTGATTTCTCCGTTGTCCTCCCGAACCAGCAGCAACGGAGAATTCCCCCTCTGCATGGCTCTGAATCGCACCGAGGAGGGATTAGGCAACCTATACAAAACGTCGGCGACATCTTCAGAAAGCCTGGCAATGACCGAGCCAACCCTCTGCTCCTCATAAATCCTGTACTTCAGATTTTTGCCCGCTGCGCCTTCCCAGTAGGACATGACGGCGGCCAGTGCAAAGAGAAGCATAAAGTGCATTTTTCGACCCAAACGCGGCATCGGTACAGGCTCCAGGGTTCTTTCTGCCAACAAGTTACAAAGCAATTCGCTCAACTTAATCTCGATCCCTCAAACCCAACGTACATTTGGTTCTTGGAAAATTGGGAGGGGGGGAAAAAAAACCCGCGCTTGCAAACCTTCCTTCTGAAACGGATGCCACGTCCCAGTTGCTCAGGAAAAGTTGCCTACGGCGAGACCGAGGTGGCGGAGCTCCCGATATACATCCCGTAGGCAAGCCGGCCCGGATTCCTCCGCTTCTTCTCCTCCAAGAGGTTTTGCACATCCAGGCTTCTTCCTTCCGCTGCAGCTATTATTCACCGAGTGTAGAGCCGAGGCGGCGCGGCGGCGGCGGCGGCGCGGTTTCTTCCCGAAGAGACCCTCTTACGCTCGCCCTCTTCAGCTTCTGGCGACTAAGTAGCCCAGATTGCTGACTCCCGTCTAAAAATCGGTGGAACTTCACTTCAACTCAGACAAAGCTTTTGCCCGGCTGGATGTGTTGAATTGCTTCCAGCCAATCAGCTTGCTTCCAAATCAAAGGACAGTGAAGTCACACATGCTCATAGACCAAAAAGGAGGGAGGCGAGAGGTGGGAGCGGCTTCCACCCTCCTCTTCCCCCCCCCCAGCCCCACTACCACAAAAGGAAACAAATTGCTGAAGAATGTCTTAAAATCAACTTCGTATTCTCCAGTTTTTGTGAAGATTTCGGTTGGGATGGGCTTCTTTCTTTGTCATTTTAACGAGAACTTCCATTAATATCCTGGCATATGCATACCACTTCAAGTTTTGGTTAAAAGGCAAACCAAACCTTTTGAGTAAGTTTGCTTAATCAAGAATTTGTCCTCCCTCCCTCTTAGTCCTTTGGCTGCTTTCAAGAAATTGCTCCTTTTGATTTTTACTTAAAATCTTTTTACCCACAAGAAAATTTGATTTTTAATCTTGCACTTCCTTTCATTTTGCAATCAAGAAAAATCCATCCACCGTTTTCTCCTTTCCCTCATTCAGAAAATGGCTGTATAGCATTTGACATAGTTGGACTCTTGAGCGATTTGAGCTTGGTTGCTTCCTTGCAAATGTTCCACAGCTGGTAATAGCTGCAAGAAAACAACTAAGCTCAGAAAGCACCCAGCATTTCAACCCTTAGCTTCATACATTCTCTTCTATTTGACATTGCTTTGTAGGTGTGTTATCTTCCACAAAAGCTTTTTCTTTCTTCTTACTATAATACAGACCTTGCAACTTCAGAAGGTTTCTCTTCCTCTTTGTTTTAAAAGCAGCCTTTGTCTTTGACATGATGAGGCATGCTAAACCATTTTGCCCATATGTGAAATCAGTTTAAAATATCTTTGGGATAAGATATTAGAAAAACAGGCCAGCATTTTCCAAAGGACAATTTATTTTATTTTGTTTTATTATTTTATTTATTTATGTATTTGCTAGAGTTATTTGCTTTTTTGCCTTCAGGAACTCAATATGGTGTTCATAGCACTCCCTCTGCTCATTTCCTTCCCCTACAACACAATGCTCTGAGTTATTGTCCTGAGTTACTAGCTCAAAATCTCCAGCACAGGTAGACCTGAACATGGGTCTCCTCAATTCTAGTCAAGCAGCTTAACCATTGCACCACACTGTATCTCCACAAGTTCTCCTTTGTTTCCATGGAACCAAATTTCATTTCTTGTAGTCCTTTATCATTTTTGGCAGCTTTGCTCCAATACATGGACTATTGCGATCATAATGCCTAGCCAGGAGAAAATTGATTGATAATAGATTAATTGAGATAATTTCAAACTTGGTTACAAACTTTAATTTCCAGTATGGTCTGTAGCAATGACATCTGAATTTAAAGTTCTGTTCCTCCACCCATGCCAAACTCTGCTTTCATTGTGAGGCATGACAAGGCTCAGCCAAGTGCTGATTATTTGCTGTGAGTTTGGGCTAGAGTCCATAAGGGTAATCCCATCTTGAAACTGAGAAAACTATTGGTGAGTGAAGTTGCATTTGGGGACCACCCAGATCAGTCTACTGAATTGAGTAGAGCACATGCATTCAGTGTGGAAAGTTCCATGTTCAGTTCCTGGTATCTCCAGATAGGATTGGAAAAACTACAGTCTGAAATACCATAGAATTTCTATTAAACAGCATTGATAGTATGCAGTAGATGAAACCTCAGTATTGGAATAATAATCCATTTCAGAATCAGCTTCTTCTGTTCCAGACTGTATAGATAGCTTATATCTTATGTATCGTCTTTTGTATAATTATGTCCATAGTTATAGCATAGTTCATATGCAGGAATGAGCAGTTAAGAAAATTTTGGCAATGTCTCTTAAATGAATTAGAGGAGTTTAGGAATGACTTGGCTCATGCAGAAATGAATCAGTGGGAGAAGCCAAGGTTCCAGACCCAAGAGCTTTTATATCAGTTCAAAATTATTGTTTATGCTAAATAATGATTACCAATCAGCAATTAAAATCTTAATTGGGTTCCAGTTTGTTTAACCGTATTATTGTTTGAACTCTGAACTATAAATCAATTGGTGTTTCCATGTTGAATGTGAATCAACATTTAAAAAACTCTTTTCTTCAACTCTTACAAATATTTCCACCTGAAAATTTTGGCAGAAAATGATGACCTAGGCCAGATGCCTCTCTGTGGAGATACTATGTCTGGAGACACCTGGTCTGTACCAGAAAATAAATATATTTGTATCAGATTATTATCTTTTATTCTTCCAAACTTTTAATAATTAAAGCTGTATGTCTTTAATTTGCAATATGCTAATTATATCTCATATTTTGCCCTATGAAGCTACTTGAAGTGTTTTGAAGCTGAAATTAATACTATAACTTTTAAAAATAGAATACTAAAACAAAAGTTTCCCAAAACAGAAATATTTTATTGGGCATTAGCCCAAAATCTGCAATGTACATGTGGAAAACCACACTTGAAATAATTGTTGAAGTCATTTATAAGTAGGAATTGAGATCCATCTCTTCACACACTACTGTGGCTTAACTATTTATGAATGAAGCAGATAGGATACATCATGGAATGTATGTGATATAATGGGAGAGCAATATTTCCATGTCCACTAAATCAAACTGATTCTGGACTGAATAATTAATTGTCATCTGTTAGTTATGAACTTATGAATTGAAATTATTGTGAATTCAGGTGTAGGCTACAGACTTATGGACTTAAGTTGTGCTACTTTAATTATCTTTGTAATATATAAGGATGAGCTATTTTAGCCTGGCAGGTATGGACATCATTTGAGTGGAATATAGCTGACTTTTCCAATTGTATTCCACTCAGCTGCAGTCATTCCATTTTTCTGGATCCAGAATGTTTTATTTCAGATCAATTTGACTATCAGACTGTATCAGCCTGGGCATGTTTAGAACTCTAATACTCACAGAGATCACCAATCACTAAATGTTTTCTTCTGGCCAAGAACTATCTATCCTTTAGTGTTCACATATCAGTCAGTAGCAGAGGCTGTGTCTTGTCCCCAGCATTTGTCTCTGTCCAAAGTACATCTCTTTCCCCTCTTGACAAACATAAAAGAATAAATTGCAGTTGTGCTCACCTAGTAGCAATCTTTGATTGTCTTCTATTTTCTAATGTTGGTGTTATCCTAGTAATTCTATATTTTAGATTAATTATGTAATATTTCTAGCACACCTCCAGGAATTCGGAGTTGGGACAACACAACATTCTCCATCAATGAAAGCAGAGATTGTTTTTTTTTAAACCCAAGATAATTATATATTGTCATTTTGAATGACATTCACTATTTTGAAATGGCATTTGCCATTCATAAATGTAGTGCCACTGGTACAGAGATTTTTGAACTGTCTTGCAATTGTAAATATCTGGCTATAATATTACTTGAGCAACAGAGGTGGGGTGATAATCAAGCCTACCCTCTGACATTTACATGTGGGTTTTGGCAGTATCTGCTTTTGTTCTTAGTAGGGCTATCAGATCAGAGCTGCAAAAATATGGGCAACCTCTAGATGGCTGCGAAAAATTACAGTATTCTGTATGATTGTGCTGCCATTTAGGAATCATCAATATTTTTGCAGACCTGGTTTAAAAGTCATGCCACATATCTCCATCTGATGCAACACTGTTTTTCTATCCAGTCAGATTTTCATCCCTAATCTTGTGAGACTACTTCTTGGGCTTCACATGGATCTTATATTTTTTTTTTCTTTCAAACAACATAGGTAGCCCTATGCATGAATGTTTATACCCACATGTACCTGCCAAGAACACATATTGTACAATATGTATAGTGGTTAAAATGCCAGACCACAGTTACAGAGACCCAAGTTCAATAGGCCTTCAGCCCAAAATCACTCTGCTTGAATTTGTCCCAGTGGATGTCTACTGATCTGACTTCAGACAGTACTGCTGGAGTGGACCAGATGGTGAAAATGGATTATGCCTATAGCCTTGAGTGTGTGAAGGAAAAAAGGGATACAAATCTATTTTTTTTAAAAGTACAAATATATATGGACACACAATGACACATACAAACTTCACAAAAGGTACAGATTTGCTGTGCTGTGCTGGACATGATATAACCATGCAGTAAATACTTAGATGATGAACTGCTAGATTTCTACTCTTAATATGTACAGTATATGGAATAGGTGGGAATGCTTATTTGAAATATTAGAAATATAATTGATTATTACCAGAGATTTATTCTGCATTCAGAATAAAGAAATTTACATATTATTTTCCAAGATTACAAAGTATTGTTTCTATTTCTCTTTTTCTATGTATTTTATTTCAGATATATGCTGCTTCCTTCTCCCCTCTTTTGTTCATTTGTTTGTTTTACATGCTAACTTGGATCCTTCCTTCCTTCCCTCCTTCCCTCTCTCCCTCCCCCTCCTTCTCCCTCTTTCTCTCCCTCCCTCCCTCCCTCTTTCTTTCTTTCTTTTTCTTTCTCTCTCTCTCTCTCTCTCTCTTTCTTTCTTTCTTTCTTTCTTTCCTAAGTCATTCCAAATTTTTGCAAACACGGCCTAGATATAATTGTAAAACATTGGTTCTTTCTCTGCCCCCTCTACCTCCGGGGCTGTTGTTCTCATCAGAATTCAACCAAAGTCACTATGAGCCTTCTTCCAATAAAGAAAGCAGAAGAGTCTCAGTGTGAACTCTCCTTTTTAAGGATTCAAAAGCAGTTTATATGCTATTGTCTCTTCTTTTTTTCCAGAAACCAGTGTCGTGTATCAAATTGCATAGAACAGACATGGCTATAATGAATGTATTTAGTAGTGAGTCATGCAGATGAACACTGTGCCTCCCCATGAATAATACTGCTTTACAAGTTTGCAGCCTTTTCAAAGTTCAGAATCCCAAAACCTATAGGCAAACTGAAAAACCTAATCAAGCAACTGGGACTTTAGAAATATATAGCCATCTGGCCTAAATCACTAACAATCCAAGCCAATAATTGTATCAATTTAGGCTTTAGTGCTCCAAAAGAGCAAACCAAGGAATTAGTGTCCTTTCTGAGTTGGGTACAGAAAATTCATAGATAATTCCATTAGCTCAAGAGCACTCATTTGTGTTGTTCTGCTGTATGTTGTCAAAATATGTTTTAAAATATCAAAATACAATTTCTTGTTTGAAAATCTTGAAAACCAATTTGTTGTTTGCTTTTCTTTCCTTTTTTCATTGCTCATAACGGAGAATATTTTAAGGTTGTTTTAAAAGTCAAGTAATTATACAGTTTTCCATTGTTGGAATTGGATTTGTCACCTTTTAAAAGAATGTCAAATGACTAATTCATGGTCAAAAATAATTTCAGAGCTGCATCTTAAAATATTTAAACTATCTCTCTATATTCTCATATTCCTAAGAATAATAATTGTTAATGCATGGAAGCTGAACCACACAGTGTATTTATCTTCTGCATGCAATAATTTTCAAATGCATTTCTGAGGGATACTGTATGTGCATTAGTAAAAAACAAGGAACCTATCTAAAACCATATCCTACAGCAAGAATTTGATTCTTGAACTTCTATTTGTTGTTCAGTTATTATTATTAATTGTTATGTTTTAAATTATTTTAATTGTATTTTGTAAGTTGTGAACTACCCAGAATCTTTTGAAATGGTATGGCTATAATAAAGCCTATTATTATTATTATTATTATTATTATTATTATTATTATTATTATTATTATTATTATTATTATTATTATTATTATTATTATTATTATTATTATTATTATTATTATTATTATTGTTATTATTATTGTTGTTGTTGTTGTTGTTGTTGTTGTTGTTGTTGTTATTGTTGTTGTTGTTATTGTTATTGTTGTTATTGTTGTTGTTGTTGTTAAATGGTGGTGGTGGTAACAACAACAACAACAACAATAACAACAATAACAACAATAACAACAATAACAACAATAACAACAATAACAACAACAATAATAATAATAATAATAATAATAATAATAATAATAGACAAAGTTCTTGAAAATGAACAAGTCAAGATCCTCTTGTAGGGCTCTTGAATCCAAACAGACAGACATCTGGCCCACAACACACCTGACATCACTATTATTGATATTGCAATACCAGGTGATGCACGAATTGATGAGAAACAGCTAGAAAAAGAAACAAAATATTGTGATTTGCAAATTGAAGTTGAGCGACTATGGAGGAAGAAATCAATGGTTGTACCAATAGTAATAGGAGCCTTTGGAGCAATACCCAAAGGGCTGCCTAGATACATGGAAATTTTGAACTTATTAGACCTGAATATCCTGACTTTGCAAAAAGCCACTCTACTCGGAACTGCCTATATACTCAGATGCCACCTTAATAGCTCTTAGGTCCTTGGTCAAGAATTGAACTGTTAAGTTTTTACCAGTCCCAGACTGTGAATCGAATTAAAGATTAAATCTTAAATAACAATAGTAGCAATAGTAATAACTGAAAATATATCTGCATTATAGATGGTTTGGTTCATAGTATTCCAATGTGGGCAAATATTTGTGGAATATCTAGCTTACTCTGAATTAATATTATAAAAAAAGGTAGAAGAAAAACGGATCCTTTAATTACTATGCATTATTATGCAGCACAACTGAGTAGCAGTTACAAAGTTAACTTAAAAATATTAATTTCTTCATTGAAGCTTTATTTTTGCATATATTATGTTTACAAGCAGAACATTCTGAAACTTTTCTACATTCCACAACCTTAGAATTTTTTTGGATATCCTCATTACATTTTTATGTAGTACACTGAGGTCATAAAGAAAGGAGACAATTCCATGTACAAACCACATACGTTTTTTACAGAAGCATTTATTATGTTGTTAGGCACATATCAAGTAAAATTAAGGTGGTCATTTAATTGCATTCAACTTCTAGTAATTTCATGGCCATATGCCTGTGTTTTCTTGGCAACAATACAGGAAGTGGTTTGCCATCGCCTCCTTCCAGGATATATTTTTATATGAATGAATGGTTTAGCTTCTGGGAAGGTTAAAATTATTTAATATGAATTAAAACAGCCTCTTTTTTACCTCAGAACTTTCTCTCCAGAATTTTTGTTTCAAAAAATCTCCAACATTCTATCCAAGTGAAACAAGCATGATAATTCTCAGAAGCTCTCCTGATATCAGCAACACTACTTTGCAAGTTACAAATTTCTAGCATGTTAATTAACTTTTATATTAGTGCACTTATTCTTTACATATGCATATTTGATTGAAACAAAGCTAGAAAGCAAGAAACCACTAGATAATATTTTCAGTACAACCAGACTCAGCCTATCAGAATAAAGCAATTCAATCAATAATCTCTTATTTTGAAAAAAATAAATTCATATTTTGCATAGCACCTGATGCATTGCGATATGTCACATCATGTGATATCATGTCATCCCATGCCATAAGAATCAAGATTTATAGGAAAGAGATGTAATATGACATCTGTATTGTGAGATTAAAGACATAACTTTTCAAAAGGAATTTAAATTTTGGAAAATATTTTCATAGTAATGGAGGAGACAACATCCACAGGGCATAAAATGCCTCCTTCTGGACAGGAAAATTATGACATTCTCAAGGGGCCTTCTCATAGGAATATATAGCATAAAGATACAAAGCAGAAACAATGGAAACTTTACCAACTTTACCAACGAAAAGAAACTCCTCTAGCTCCAAACCAGCATTAGGAGGTAATGTGGCATAATGTTTACAAGTCTTGAAAAATGGGAAATCTAAATTCAGAAGTAAATAGCACATATTGTATAATGCTTACTGGAAGGGTTCATCCAGTTTTTCTTTGTTAGTTCAGTAATTACATAAGAGAAGCATGAGGGGAGAGAAAAAAATTAAAATAATTGGTATTACTTGCAGAGATACAAAGGCAGAGGAGAATGAATTAGAATTATTATTTATCAAAAGTAAAATTGCCTGATTGATCTTATCCTTTAAGATTTCATGTCACTGACAGTATAGAATTTCAGATTTACAATTGTATAATAAAATACAGTTCCTTGATTTTAGCCTTTAGAAAGATAATTCTGTCAGTGGGTATGAATATAAATTATAATATATTAAGAAAAAAAAGCTGAGGATGGCATTATAAAAGTGCAATTGAGATCTAACCATATAAACAGTTGAGAAACCTCTGATTTTAGTGTAGCAATATATTCTTCATCCTCCCTCATCTAATTATACATAGAATTTCCTTTCTATGACAGTCAGTGTGGACTTGGATGTTCATTTCTAGATAAGGACTTTTTTTTTTTTTTTCTTATATGTTTCTACTTTATGTATAGCCTGAATCTCACAGTATTAATTATTTGTTTGTTTGTTTGTTTATCAAATTTATCAGCTGCCCATCTCATGGTTCAGGTGACTCTGTGCAGCTTACAAAAAGATAAAACCCACAAATATTCAGCAATTATAAAAACAGCAAAATTACAAAAAATAAAACAAACTAAAAAAACCCCAAGGGTTTGGAGGGAAGAGATGGAGTGCCTTCTCTATTAGTACAACATCCCCAAACCACAGCTTCTCCTTCAGGAGCCCATGCCCACTGGCATAACCAATTTTTAATGCTTTTCCTGAAGGCTAAAAGAGAGAGGGCGGATCTTAGTTCCTGGCAAGTTGTTCCAATGGGTAGGAGCCAAGGCAGAAAAAGTTCTTCTGGATTCCACCAATTGAAGTTCCTTGGCTGATGGTTCCACGTAGGGCCCTTCTGCCAGGACTAGTGGTGGGCCAATCCCATTGGAGAAACACAGTTCTGCAGATTTCATAAAGGGCTTTAAAGATAATAACCTTTAATTTAATCTGAATTTCATGGAGAAACAGATCAACAGCCAGTGCAACTCACATATCAGTGGTGTTACATGTGCTATTCTTGGGGCCTCCAAAATTGTCCATGCTGCTGCATTTTGGACTAGTTGTAGCTTCCAAATACTCTTCAAGGGTAGCCTATGTAGAGCACATTGCAATAATCCAAGCGGGAGATGACCATGGAGTGACTGAGCACAGGACCTCACAATTCAGAAAAGACTATAATTGAAACACCACATAAACTTGTGCAAAGATCCTGCAGCTGGCCCAAAGGGAGACCATAGTTGATGATATCAAAAGCTGTCAAGGTCAAGGACAGCAAGAATGTATGCACAACCTCCATCCTGCTGCTATTACAAGTTCTTTCATTTCAGCTTCTGTTTTATTGCATTTTGTTATCTTCTCCAGTTCTTTCTCTTCTATTCTACTGTCTCAAGGTACTGCCACATCCAATATCAGACATTTTTTGTCTTTCTTATCAACAATTGTTAAGTCTGCATGCTATGTGGCATGTGATTGTCATTTTGAATTCTATAGTCCCAGAATACCTTAGCTTCTTCATTTTCTATTACCTTCTCTGTTTTTGGTTCCACTGCTTCTTGCATGCAGGAAAATGGTATTTCTTGCAGATCTTCTAATACCATTGTTGCTATTGTCTCATGCTGTTGTTTGCATCAGTCTGTTTGATATTCTTGCGGCAGATGGTCTTCTGTTTCTTCAGCTTCTTTGCAGACATGGCACTTGCTGTCTGTTACTTTCTTACTATTACTATTGTTATTATAACACAACAATGTAAAATCACAGTGCTAGTTCTTTAGCTGGTGTTGACCTTCATAAGCAGGAACTTAAAATGTTGTCATGTATTAGCATATTATATGTAATTACATATACATTGTATATAATTAACAGATGGAAAAATTCTCAATATACAGATTTATTAAGTGTCATAAGATTAGGGTAAGTTAAGGTAAAGTAACATAAAATAAGATTAGATTTGGCCAAGCCATTCTAATGTAATAAAAATAGAAAATGGCTGAAAACATAATTTGCTTGATTTTCTTCTTTCCTATTATAAGCATCAAAGCAGAGGCAAGGTTTGAAGCATTTATTTTGACTAATATTTTCCTAGGGAAAATATTCTTAATATTCTATTCTGCCATCCACCATTTTTCTCTACTTCTTTGAAGTCATAATAAATATAAGAGAGCAGGATTATAACAGCTATAAATGCATTAAATAGCTCAAGGCAGTTTTAGCATGTGTGAATAGTTCAACATAATATTTATGTGACTATAAGTCAGCTTTGCAAAACTGTCATGAAAATTTACTCACACAAACATAAAATCCTGTCACTTGCCCTTTCTTCTCTTGACTGATAATTGGAAAAGTGGATTGTACAAATGTGGCATATTTTAATATATTATTTGATTTTCAATTTTTCTTTACCAAATAACCAGGCCATTTAAATCTATAGTTTTATGATATTATTTATCTATCTATCTATCTATCTATCTATCTATCTATCTATCTATCTATCTATCTATCTATCTATCTATCTATCTATCTATCTATCTATCTATCTATCTATCTATCTATCTATCTATCTATCTATCTATCTACCTACCTACCTACCTACCTACCTACCTACCTACCTACCTACCTACCTACCTACCTACCTACCTATCTATCTATCTATCTATCTATCTATCTATCTATCTATCTATCTATCTATCTATCTATCTATCTATCTATCTATCTATCTATTTAAATCAAGTAGTTATATCCCTATGTCCTAGATTCTTTTGAATTTCTATTGCAACTAATCCATTACATCAGAGATCCTCAACCTTTTGGGCACCAGGGACCGGTTCCATGGAGAAAGGTTTTTCTGTGGACCGGAGAGTGCGTGGTTTTATGTGCTGCCTGCATCACACAGATAGGGCTTTGCTTGTTTGTGCGGACTGGTTGCTGGCATGCCGTGGACCAGGACCGGTCCGCAGACCGGGGGTTTGGGACCCCTGCATTACATCATCCATTATGGATGATTAATGTTTTATTAATGTTCTTCAAGTATCATGAATTTTGAAGTAAAATCTCAAAACAACTGTTTTCTAATATTTTTATTGTATATAATTTGTTTGGTCATTGAAAATCACTATACTAGATGGCTCTTTGATTTGACCAGCAATTTTTTTTTTATGATTTTCTGTTAGATAATTCATAATTACTTTGACTAAATCTGGACAGTATTCATAAATGGCTTCACATCTGTTTAGAGAATTGAATCACATAGAATGCCACCTGGCTCTATCCTGAGAGATATGCTGTACAACCTTTTCATTATTTGAATGAAGGACTATCATTTGCAAATGATGCAAAACTATTCAGAATGTAATCTAAACAGGACATCAGCAAAGTTGAGAAATTTTAAGAGGAAGGCTACCACAGTGGTGAGGGAACTGAAAATCAAGTCCAAACAGGAGTGGTTAAAGGAACTGAATATGTCCACCCTGCAGAAGGGAAAACAGATCATGCAGAGATACATAGAGATGACCCTGGAGAAGTTAAGTTGAAGCCATTAGCAAAACATGAGTCAGTCCCTCCAAAAAAGAAAGCAATAAAAACAAAGTTGCCCACCCTTGATTCCCTTTGATATCAGAAAGAAGAAAGGAAAAACACTATCAGGTCTGTTAGCCTAGTCTGCATCACTAAAAATGTAAATAATTAATCTACTATTTCTTCTGGTGTCTATTTCCTAATCTGATCAACTTTAAGAGGCTGACAAACAGAAATATTCAGATATGAAAAGGATATGGATGTATATATGGAGAGAGAGAGAGAGAGAGAGAGAGGAAGGAAGGATATGGAAAGGATATGGAAATGTCCTGTATTACTGTAGGTGGCAGGAGCAGAATTAATGGTTGAAACTACAAAAAACAGGATCAGGTTAAAACTGAGGAGGAAGCTCCTGATGGTAAGAGTCACGACCGGTGGAAAAGGCTGTCCCATAACCTGTTGTCGCTGCTGGAGTACTTCAAAGAATGATAGGAGGGCCATCTATCCAAATGTTTTAGCAGATTCTGTATAAGCTGAGGGGGCAGAAGCTGACTAGATAACCTCAGAGAAGATTCCCAACTATGAGCAGAGTGAAGCATCATCCAAATTCAACTTAAAACTTTATTGTACCAGAAACAAAAATTTATCAGACTGCAATATGAATCTTCAGACTCTTACCCTGTTTGCTTGTTCATTATCCCATAAGTAGTCCAATATAAAAGAATAATGGGGATGATCATATGGTGACACGTGAAATATCCACACTGAAGGTGACTGCCTTTATGTTTTCTTGTTGGAGGGGGGGGGGGAAGTGGGAGCTTCTCACTGTATTTTTGTGATGCATTAGAAGTAGACTAACAAAAAGCAGGCATGAATGATGCCAAAGTCTTAGTTCTGGAGGTAACTAAGAGACATAACCATGTCTAATGAAACTAACTGAAACTATTTAATAATAGAGCCAGCTCTTTCAGTAGCAATCCTTTCAAAGGCTCAAGACCTCTCTGACTTGCATGAAAATCTTTAAAACATAAAAATAATTTGCTGTGAATGTGTTTGAACAGAATATAAATGAAAGTTCCCTGTTTGATCTTCCTAGTTCAAACAGTAAATATATTTGGTGGGGGTTTTTTGGGGGTGTTTTTTTTTTTGTATTCTGGTTCGAAGTGGAATATAATCGTTTCAATTCTTCTTTTCTCTGATTGCTTTCAAAAGTGAGATTATGTTTCTAATATAGCGGTGCCTGATTGGAAACAATTATTTTAATAAAAATGAGCAGAGTATTTTGAAGAGGCATTCAGAATTTTAAGCATATACATTGCTAGTTCATATTTTAGAATGATTAATGAAGGAAGCCATATCTTTGTTTAAAAAAAGCAACAACCTTCCTCCTATTTCAATGTTGCCTTGTTTCATCAGTCTCAACATTTCAGCTGAAATCATTGTGCATGATTACCATTTCCCAGTTTATTGGATTCTATTAAATATTAGTTTGGTATCTCACAAATGCGCTTAATTAGGAGTACTCTGTCTCCTTTCTTTGGAAGAATCTCTAATTATCTGATCAAGATGAATGACACTGAACTCAGGATTGGAGAGAAATATCAAAACAACTTTAAATATTCAGTTGCTAGCTTGGCAAATCCTAACAAGCTTATTACTAACAAGCTTCAGATTTAGCTTAACCAGAAACTATACACCAAAGCATTGCATTGTTGGAAAGCCATATGCTCAATAATTTCTTCAAAGCATCACAACAAAAGATTTCTCAATTGTTTCCCATCAGCTACATTCACACTTCCTATCAAAAAAGTCCATCTAGATCTAGTGGATTAATATTTACAGTATTGGTTAACTGTTACCTTGAATTCCTGGTGTTTGTTATTTGTTTATTTGTTGTTTGTTTGTCTGTTTGTTTTTATTTGTTTCTGTGACTTATCATTATATGAAACCCAGCAATTAACCCAGTTAATTTACAATAGAATGTATTGTGGAACTTCAGAAATTGATTTAGCATCCGTTAAGCATGTATACAGTCAGCTACTATATAGAATAAGGGTCATCAGTGGTCTTTGGTATAAATCTTGCAACAGTTTAATGACCCCATGAGAAGACAGGTCTACAACAATTCACCATGGCCAACTCACCACAGGGCAAAGTTACACTAATATCGAAGAAATAGTGGAATACAATAATTTTAAAAAAGGATGCCAAAGGAGGGACAAAATGAAATGTGAATGACAAAAATTAAAATATTTTTTAACTATTTTAAATAATTTTAAATAATTCAATTGAATTGTTGAATTATCCCATAGCAAGTTGTCTTGTGGCAAGTTGGCCATGGCAAGTTGTCCAGCAGTGAGTAGACCAGTGGTGCGATTCAGCCACTTAGGCAGAACCAGTAGCTATTTTTTTGTTGCGCAGGCCCAGAATGGACTTCCGGAAGCAGCATCCACACAGAGAACCGGTTGTTCACATATTTGAATCCCATCACTGGAATAGGCCATGGTGAGTTGGCCATGGTGAATTGGCTGTGATTAGATAACCATGACAAGTGGCCTCAGCAAGTTGTCCCATTCTGTGAAAAGAGATGGTTCACTGGGTTGGTTGGTGTTTAAACATATTCCAGTTATAGCTGCATCTTAGGAAAAAAATATGAAGACACTGAAATAAATGCTTACATGATTCCACCCAAGCAACTGACAACTGGGAGAAGAAGTATGATATGCTGGGAAGTGGAAGGGAAGTTGATTTTTGGTCTTCAGTAACAAATGACATTATAGACCAGTATGTAGTCCAAGAAAATGAATAAATCATATATATTGTGACATGCTCATTCCTAATATAAAATGTCAGTATACTTCTTGTTTCTTAGCCACTTAGGCATAGAAATGTAATCTGTTCTTGATTACAATGTCTGTGGAATCATATGCCAAGAAGAATAAAAATTACTGTAAAGAAACGATGTATTATAAATTCCACATCTAGAAATTAGACCTTGACTTTGTATATACTGGGACATCATAGAATTTCAGAACTTTTAGAATTACAGAATATCTCTTGCCCATTTTTCTCTTGCACACAAATGGTTTTCAGTGTACTATTATAGAGGAAATTATAAATGATTATGGATAATATATGATATTTTTCATTGACAGTATAGCTTACTTTATAATAACTATTTGTATACTATTATTTTTCTCATGTATTCTTAAAGTCCATGTAAATTATAAATGATTATAAATGATTATGGATAATATATGATAATATATGATATTTTTCATTGACAGTATAGCTTACTTTATAATAACTATTTGTATACTATTATTTTTCTCATGTATTCTTAAAGTCCATGTAAATTATAAATGATTATAAATGATTATGGATAATATATGATAATATATGATATTTTTCATTGACAGTATAGCTTACTTTATAATAACTATTTGTATACTATTATTTTTCTCATGTATTCTTAAAGTCCATGTAAATGGAAAGGACTGTTTATAATTTAACCATACCATGAGTTAGGAAGGTGGTAGATCAGTCACATACCTAATGTTGTTTCTCAGGTACAAATCTTCTAAGAAATTCTTATGATCATTTTAACAATTAATGTTTATTTCTTTAAATCAGATACATTTAATATTTATATTTGATTATGACTAGTTTATCATGTAAAGTATTGGTTCTTAGTAATAAGTACAGTATTGAAATGAAATAGTTGAGAAACTTCATGAGCCTGTGTTCCTTTGACAAAGTTAAAGTGCATCAAGGTTTATTTCATGTGAATGGTTGGACTTAGAGATTGTCTAGTTCTTGAATTATGTAAGTTAGGTATTAACTCAGCCTGGTAAATACATGGATGTGTGGAATGGAATAATGAATTATTGTTCTAACTATAAGTGTATGTTCAAACTGTGTGTGAGCATCGGTATAAGAATGTGTGTCCCATACAAAGTGAATAGATAATGCTATTTTAAAAAATAAGTAACTGTTATATTATAATAGTTATAAATATAATATAATTATATAATATAATTATAAACAGGTTTGACTACACAGTGCTACCTCAGTACTCAACTGCTTCAAAACTTTTCAAATTTGGTACTCAATGCATTTTGATGCAAAAGCGTTGTCCCAGTACTTGTCATTTGTTTAGTATTTGAGATGCTGTGATAGGAAGAGGAAGACAGCTGCGGAGAATGGACAGGAAGTTGGCCATGCTGTGAAGGTTGCTGCAAAAGGAGGGGGATGGCCAGAGAGGGCAGAGAAGAAGTCTGACATTCTGGAAGGTTGATGACATAGGAAAAGGGACAGGCAGAAAGTTATTCCTGGCTGAAACAAAGGGTCAGGTGGTAAGTCATGTGGTTTGTTTGGGACTCACCCTTTTTAATACTCATTGCATCTCCTGGAACCACTTGATATATACCGATATATATCCTACAGTTATCCTAATAGCAATATTATTTCCACTGTTAATACTGCTTTTCCCCCTTGTCTCCTCTGTTTTATTTTATAGAATGAATTAGAATATAGTATACAAAGAAAAGAATAATCATTGCAGGAGTTTTGTTAATAAGTAATAGTTTATTTCATACTGTGTTTCCCCAAAAGTAAGACTACCCTGAAAATAAGCCCTAGCTTGATATTTGGAGGTGGGCCTAATATAAGCCCAAAATAACCCCTAGTTTTGGAGTGAGGAGCATGCCTAAAAATCAAGCTAGGGAGGGGGTGGGAGCTTACCATTGCAGCCAGGCCTCCCATGGATTGACACTTGCCTTGCCGGTCCACTTCGTCTATGGCCGAAGGAGCAGCTTCATTCTGCAGTTCTTGGCTGCAGAAAGAAACTGCTCCTTTGGCTACAAAAGAAGTGGTCTGGCGAGGCAAGTGTCAATCCATGGGAGGATTCAATCCATAGCTCCATTCTCAGCTGCATAGGTCTTCTGGAAAGGCCTCTCACTGCAAAATGCAGGTCGTAATTCCATTCTCAGCTGCAGAATGAAGCTGCTCCTTCAGCCACAGAAGAAGTGGGCTGGCTGGGCAGGGCTGGCAGTGCTGCTGCCACGAGGTGAGTGGAAAAGATACTCACCCACCCCGAAAATAAGACCTGGTGCCTTTTTTGGAGCCAAAAAAGAAAAAAGACCGGGTCTTATTTTCGGGGAAACATGGTAGTAGCTTTACTCATATATGTTCACAAATACACAGACACAAAGTGCAAACATTATATTCCTTAGAAACATTTTCAGGAAACAGAAACCACAATAAGCACCATATTGGATGGAAATCAAAAAAAGAAGAAAGTAGGAATGCTTAAAGGATAAATTGTAAGTGAATTTTGTGTGCTTTCTTTAAAGTCAGATGTTTCAATAGCCTGACTATGATAAACCTAGCACCATAAAGTCATTGCAGAAGACAGCAGTCAACTTGGCGATCGTAACTGTTTTTTATTTCCTTTTTCAAATGTAAACAATAGTTCTAGCAGGTGGCAAGTGGCTGAAAGTGAGTCTATCACCATCTCCGGGGTGCCACGTTATCCCTGAAAGTTTCAGTGGGAGGAATTTGTTGGTGGGATTTGGATTGTAAAGGCACGCGAGCATCTGCTGCCTGCTCAGTCTCATTACCATTCACACAATTAACTCCTGCAGCTCTCAGCCTAGCAGCAAAGGATGGTATTCAATTTTACTGCCTCTTTGACAGTTCTCATTATCATTCATTTGAATGCAGAGCTCTTCTTCAAATCATTAAAGCAAGCAAGCAAGAAATCTACAAACTCTGGAAAAACTTGTAGAAAAACTGCTTCTTTAACTAAAATTACCTCTAAGCATTTTAAAATAACCTTTATGTTCTGTGTCAAATGTCAATCCTAATTGTAATAATGGCATTTTGTGATTACTACAGAAGTCATTTTAGATCTCTCTACATATTTTAAAGCTATTCTGTATGTGATATCTGTCCTATTTTTCCTCCTTTTCCTCATTATGTACTTACAGGTAAATAGGTATCACTGAATATCAACAGGTTGAATATTTACATTCATGCTATAATGTGAACAAGTTCATTCATTTTTCCAACACTTTAAAATAATGTGGAAAGCACTTCACACTGTGTATTTATTATGAGATTTATTTATGTGATTTCCCTTTCTTTGGTCTAAAAGAGTGCTAGGTGGCTTATGGATCTTTTTTAAAAAGCCAACAATAATAAACAGTAAATTACAATTCTAACATTCCATAGACTCCAAGTTACAATAAGACACTAATATATTAAGTAAAATAGGCAGGGATCCAAAACAGCAGTCAATGTTTCCAGTTCTTCAGTTCCATGTTTCCTGAGAGGAAATCAAGAAGAGTAGACCCCCCCCCCAAAAAGCGGGCAATTTCATGTAATGGGAAATCATAGCAAAGAGTCAGTTATGAATGAGCTAGAAAAAAAGCAGCTGTCATGAAAATAATAAGAACAAAATACTGTTTAAGTGTTCTACATAATCAAAGAGAAATACTAACATGTTTACCAAGCAGAAAATCTCTAATTGTTCAGATTCTATTGGATTACAACTTCTGTCTTTCCCTATCAATGTTCTATGAAATCTTGAAACATTTGGGGATCACAGTTTCCACAATCATAAATTTTTCAGACCAGCCTCCTGTTATTTAGCCCTGAATAAGAATGCAAATGTAGGCTTCACCTCCTGTTACTCCCTAACTGTAGATCAGTAATGACTTGTAAAAGGAGATAGTTGATGTTCTATCCTTTGTTCTTTACATGGTGAGTTCTTTACCACCAGCACCACCATCCCGATTCTGTCTGTAGTCCTTTCAATCTGGCAGGTATTGAGTCTGTCTTCCAAGTCCTCCCTCTGAGGGGCTATATAATATAAGGCTCCTGCAGTTCACAGCATTTATCTCTGATGCTACCTGGAGTTGTTAGAAAGCATTTGATGGCACTCAGTGTGAAAGTTGGACCATAAGAAAGGCTGAGCACAAAAGAATTGAGGCCTTTGAACTATGGTGCTGGAGAAGATTCCTGCAAGTCCCTTGGACTGCAAGGCGATCAAACCGGTCAGTCCTAGAGGAGATCAACCCTGACTGCTCTTTAGAAGGCCAGATCCTGAAGTTGAAACTCAAGTACTTTGGCCACCTAATGAGAAGGAAGGATTCACCAGAGAAGAGCCTAATGCTGGGAAAGATTGAGGGCAATAGAAGAAGGGGATGACAGAGAATGAGGTGGCTGGATCGAGTCACTGAAGCAGTAGATGTGAGCTTAAATGGACTCCAGAAGGTGGTAGAGGACAGGAAGGCCTGGAGGAACATTGTCCATGGGGTTGCGATGGGTCGGACATGACTTCGCAACTAACAACAACAACAAGTGTGCTTTGCTGAGATTGTCACTAGCCTCAGTAGTAAGAATTGCTTATAAAGATACTGATTAGCAAGTAGGCACAAGTAGAAAAGGATTGTAGAAAGAAAGTCTGTAGTTTGGAAGCTGCAGAGCAGGAAAGTTGTCTAGGTAGTGAAGGAACCCATTGAACTCAATTTTGTTCTGGGTTTATTTGAAAATGGCTATGCTGCTCCTTTTCTTTCTCTCTGAAAACAGTCATTGTAGTCTTTCTCAGAAGAAAATAGAAATTGCTTGTGTTTCCTTCCTTTTCCCAGATCTTACAGTAGCAGCTGCTACTCTTTCAGTATAGCCATTTCCTTTCTTATTTGGCATATTAATACTTGCTTCATTCATTGCTTTTGTTAATTGTGATTGTTTTGGTTGTGTTTGTGTTTACTTGCCCAAATTACTTAAGCTTCAGGGGAAAGTCCTGTGTCTTCCCCACAACAGTCAATTATATTGTATTTACTTAGTAATTATTTCAAATTTTACATTTATATATAAAAATTAGCATATTACTTGTCTTCTTTTGGTGGTACAAATACATGCCTAGCTACAAAACAAGAGATATTGTTAATAGGCAAAATGGGTTCATGACCCAGTGTTCATGTCATTCTGATGAAACCTTGAATGGTTTCGATATCACTTGAATATGAGACATTTTAACACATAGTTCTGTAAGCTAGTCCTGAAAAAAGGGATTCTTTACTTTGACATAAAGTTTTTAGAATATTTATTTATTTGGGGGGGGGGTGCATGTCTGTGTGTCTGTGTGTCTGTGTCTGTGTGTATGAAGGAGAATATTTGTAGCTCAAGGTTGAAATGGGAGTTCCTTGGTGCTCTCTGAGCTTGCTTGTTTTCTTGCAGACGTTTCATTACCATAACTAGGTAACATCATCAGTGCTAGTAAGGAATGCTATTTGCTGTCAGTTTATATTCTGGTATCTTACTTCTCTGTGGGGAGGGGCGGTCTTAGAGATTCTTTGGTTGGGCTGTTTACTAATGGCTCTTTGGCAGTTTCTTGATTGGATTATTGCTTACTTGACTGTTGATCTGAAGGTGACCTTGGAGTTAATCTGTGCTGATCTGAGTGCTGATTACTGGTGGAGAGGTGCTGGAATCTTTTTCTCTTTGGGGCTAGTTGATTGTATCAGAAACCGCAAATAGACTGCTACTACCACATGGAATCAGCATAGCACACAAGCCAACTAAAGCTTTTCAAAACATCCTAAGCAAACCAAAAGACTCAACAACCCCAGAAGAAAAAACAGGAGTCATCTACATTCTACATCATACAATGTAAGAACTGCAACAATCACTAGGTAGGAGAAACAAGCAGAAGACTGACAGAAAGCATCCATGAACACTAATTGGCGAAAATTCTTTATTTTCACAACATATAGACAGATTTAACCATAGTTTCAATTGGGAAAATGTGAAAATCCTAGACCAGGCCAAATCCAAAAATGCCAGAGAATTTCTAGAAGCCTGGCACTCTGACAAATCAGCCATCAATAGACACATAGACATTAACAACATCTATAGATTATGCAAAAGAGACAATCAACTAGCCCAAAGGAGAAAAAGACTCCAGCACCTCTGCACCAATAATCAGCACTCAGATCAGCATAGATTAGCTCAAAGATCAACTTCAGACCAACAATCAAGTAAATGCCAAAGAGCCATTAGTAAACACCCACCCAGACAGGCAAGACACCAGAATATAAACTGACAGCAAAAAGACTCTTACTAGCACTGATGATGTTACCTAGTTTAGGGTAATGAAACGTCTGCATATAAATAGATAATTAAATTTGTCTTAAATATGTCTACAAAAGAGGAAGAGAGAACATTTCCCAAGTGGTTTACTTAAGATTATTAACTGTAACGGAATGTGGGAAAGACCTTGGAAAAATAGGCAAAGAGATGCCTCCAAGGGAACAGTCAGGTAATACAGAGTTTGCCAACATTTCTGGCTTTGTGGACTGGTGGTGGGGAGAGGAGATGGTTCCGCATGAATGGCCAGCAAACACCTGTCACTCGCAAATGGAGCATGTGTGCATGCCCTCACACATTGTTTGTGCAAGTGAGGATGTGTGATCACGCTTGCAAGTTGTTTCTGCAGCCTGGTTGCAATCCCCTCATGGCCCCCTAGTGGGCTGTGGCTCACAGGTTGAGAACCCCTGAGGTAAGAAACAACATAGTTCACACCTGAATAGTAGGTGGAGCAAGAGGCTCAGAAGAGAGCCTCTCTAGTTTCTCAGGCTGTAGGGAGATAAAGTGGAGGCAGTGGAGAATTGTACTTTTACACTTACAAGATTCTGTCAATGTAGCCATTCAATAAAGTAGAATTAATTCATCTGGTTGTGATTCCTATCTGATTTACCCCACAAGTTTGACATCAACCTTGCAAGGCTGAAAGTACAATTCTCTCCCCTTACCCATCTCCTTTATAGCCCAAGAAACTGGGAAAGGGTCATTTCTGAAATTCTTCCCCTCCTTCCCACTCACTATCCAATTGCAGGCTATGCTATCTCTTATCTGACCAGTCTCTTTGCCCACTCTCTCAAGATTTTTCCCACATACCATTTCATTAACACAGTGACTCAGATACATAATAATTTACATGTATTCATCATACCGTTGGCTTAAACATGGCTTATCAAAGAAGATGCCATTGTCTGGATTTAAACAGGGCACTAAACCAAAGTTGAACCAAACCTATTATGGCATAAAATGTTATATCTGCCTGGCAAGTCCTGTGTCTTCTGTATTACAATGTAAAAGAAATAACATACAAGGGTGCTAATAGCAGAATGAGAAGAGAAGAAACAAACTCAGGCATCTATTATTAAATTTATAAACTGATTTATAACATTATATGTATGGATAGGGTTCAGATTATATAGAAACAACTTGCAATTCTTCTTAGCAAAGATCATGTAGAAAGCCCTACTTTCATCTAATTCTCTGCCATATTTAGATGAAGTCGTTCCTATTAAATGGTCTCATGGAGTTTATGTCTCAGAACGTTGACAGTCTAAGTCCTGTTCTAATGGTGTTTCAATGCCAGCACATGCATTCACCTTATCCAAGGTTGCCCTGGCAACATTCCACATCTAGAATTACCAGGTATTGATCACTCCTGGAACAGTCACTGTTGCTTTTTTTTAACTGGAAAGAATAAAAGTTCCAAAGATCATCATCAAAATTAATTTGGAGAAGTCCTGGCAAAGTTATTCAAATGTAGCTAAACTTAATGAAGATGATCGATTCCATTTTTACTTTATTTTACTTTTACTTTATTAAGGCCCTGTTAATTCAAATGAAAGTTTTGCATTACTTTATCCTCTATAAGATTCTGCCCATGTCTGCAATTTAATGAAAAAAGAAACTATCTCAAATAAACTATATGGAGGAAATGTATGATTTTACCTTTCAATATAATTTCAATTAAACAAAAACAGTGAATTTTGGTATTTGGTGGGTATAAAGCAAATAAAGAAATAATAAAAACAAAAAAGGCAATCAGTCAATACTATTTTTAAAAAATAATATTTCTACCCATAGATAAGATTCAAAATACAAAGAATAAGCCATGTAGTAATTGATTAACTGATTAATAGGAAGATAAATAAGATCTCTGTACAGTAGTAGAAATGTACATTTGTCTAGGTAAAGTAGACAGTTTATTTATACTTTCACTTAGTGAGGTAGCAATTCTTTTTAAAATAATAAGTATGCCATAATTCAATTTGACATAAATAAACTCTAGGCTAAATCATCCTAAATCCTACTTGGTATGATTTTGTAATTTTAAAATATTCGACCTTTTGGTGCTGAATACTTTTATTCCTTAAACAAAATCTGCCCACACTTTTATTAAAATGTTCTGCTGCTATGTGCCCACACTTATTCCTACAATAAACCCATTAAGCAAATGCAGAATAAGTCAAGCGTAAATAGTATGACACATGAGTAATTTCATCAAAGAATATATATAAAAAAATAAAACTCAACACAAAGAAATACCAGTGTCTAATACTGTTGGTAGTAGTTATAATGATTTAAGCCTTGTATGAGTTAAACCCCAAAAGATGCCATATTGTACCTAATAAATGTTTATTTTCACACGATGTGTTTTGTTGCTTCCATTGTAGATTGGAATAGTAGCATACACATTGTACACACACAGCATTTAGAATTTTGTCAAACTAATCTTGGCATACAGTTTTAATATTTTATTCATTCTTTGATATAATGTAATGATTGCATTTCTCAAGAGTTTAAGGTAAAAAAGAACATAAGAATTTGTAGGGCTGGTTGAGCCATATTATGATCCTTCACTCCTGCAGGAGTGAAACTCTAACTATTAGTTCCAATTGCTTAGTCTTCTTAAATCTTTTCAGTCTGTTCCTCCAAAATTTAATATAAAATAAAACAGCTTTCATATAGCCAACTAATACATAGAATTGGCAGGTTCCCAGCAGTACATGAAGCACACAGGCAAAGAACAGTAATAAAGAAAACCTATTGGTTCCTATTAAGTGTTCCTGATAATTTATAATTGTGTAGCATAGTTAGGATATGTGGAATATGTGCTGTATGTGTTGCAGATAGGTTTGAATCTCAAGGCTAAAATGCAAAGACCATTGCCTAGTTCACAAGGATCCAAATTGCTACAGTTAGGGATGAGTTGGATATTTCCAACTAATGCATATGATCATCTAATGTGGTGCTTCTCAACCTTGGCATGCTGCCTGGAGAATTCTGGGAATTGAAGTCCACCCATCTTAAAGTTGCCAAGGTTAGAAACACTGAAGATGGAACTATTCCTTCAGATCCTATACAGAATCTGAAGTTGCCTCGCTTCATCTTTACAGGTATTTCTTAAATGTACTGAATTAGATTGTTTAGAACTTTTCACTGTGACCTTGCCTGAAACCTAAATGGCAACAATGAAGACCTATCTGGCATGCCAGAAAGCAGGCTAAATGCCTGCTCTGAGCTAGAGCACCTGAATCATCATGGGTTAGTGATCAGAAGCAATTTTTCTCACTATGAGTTTTAAAAGCTAAAAGAGATGTATCTGGATCATCTGTTTTATAAAACTTGAAATGCTGAAAGATACACTGAGAAAACTCTGTTCAGGTTTAAGTGCTGTTATTAACTACTGTTACCACAGCACGGAGATAAATGGATACAGTAAGTAATATTTCATGAAGTACATTCTCCTGCCTGTCCCGATCATCTTGAGAAGGCTGGCTGAGAGTTCTTCCTGTTGGTGAGGTTTACAAAGTTCAGCGAAAAGAATGCTAGTCTCTGTCTGGAACTCGGAGCCCCAAACATCTGCTGCTCTGATATTTCAGACAATGTTGAACCCTAAAAAACACACTTCTTTAATCTATGCAGTCCATCCTTGATAGTGTAGATCTGGAATGAGCCTGCCCTGTTCAATGTTATCAGGAGGGGAAACATTGCTGGACACGATCCACAAAAACCTACATTTGTTATCCACTGTAGCATCTGTGCCCTTGATAGGGAGTTCCATATTGAGGACAATAATTCAAGCAAAAGTGATGGATTTTTGTGAGTAAGGTTTTCCATTCCAGAGGGTTGTAACTGGCTCTTAAAATGTAATTGTGTGAAGGTCCTAGTTGCTCAAGAAGAACTGTTAGTCCAGGAGGTTCTCAATTTATGAACCAGTTTTGGGAAGAGGAAAGAATAGAACTTTATCCAAATAGAAAGATAGTACTTCTCTCAAATTGGACAGCTCACAAACTCAAAGCTGTTCCATATTTTGGAGACTAATCCTTAACCCATTCCTCCCTACTGAAATCAACTAACAGTTTCCAGATACCTGGACAGTACCAACAGCATAATTTGGTAAACCTAGAGTTAGAAGTGCCTACTGATCATACCTAATCCATCAATCAATGATCTCAGAGAGAAGTGTCATTTAGTTGTTAAATTTGACCAGGGAGAACAACTGAGAAGCCTAGGATCCAAGCTCTTGTCTCTAGCACTACTAACTGGTACTATCTCTAAAGGAAAGATATCCACTACAGAACAATGCCCCTGTTCTCATCAAAGAGAGATATCTTTAAAAAAATAGCATGTTCAATAATATTGAAGGCCAATGAATGATTCTTGACCAGAATCATGTCCCTCATTATGGTCTCAACAGATATAATGCTGATGTTGATGATCAACTCTGGGTAGCTTACAATTGTTAAAAACAAAGAACAATGAAAAAAAAATTCCACAAGAACAGCAGATGAGATCATCCACCAGTATTTTTCCACAGTCTTCTGCAGGTGTAGCCCTACCACTTTCTCAATAAACTTCCCCCCAAAATAAAAATTGGATACTGGTTGATAATTGTTCAAAATATCTGGATCAATATGGCATATCTTCCATAAATCTGTTTAATCTACTTTTAAATCACTTTTTTTTACCATTGCATCATATTACATTTTTCTGTATACTGTAGGTCCACTATTCAAAATTGTTACAGAGTGGCAAAGAATTTTCATTGTTCATCATTTATATTTAATGGAACTTTAAAAGATTCATAAAGGACAATTATTTCAGCCTCTTCATCATTTTAGTTGCCCTTTTCTATATTTTTTTTAATTCAACAGTATATTTTTGAGGTGTAGTAGAACAAAGGACTATATTCCAAATGTAGTGAAAGCATACCTATATTTCTATGGTAACAGATTCAGTTTCTTTCTTAATAATTCCCAACATGCAATCTTCCATTTGCAGCAGCCACAAACTGTGTCAGTGCTTTCATCCTCAATTTTACATCACCAATTTTTCTTGGGTGATCACCACCAGTTCAGGCCTCATCAGTATATATATATATATATATGAAGTAAGCAAACCCCAGTTTGCTTTATTTAACACTAACTTTCATTGAACAATTTCACTGACCTGCATTTCTATGGTAACAATATTCTCTTTTGGTGCCATCTCACTCCTCATCCTTGAACCATTTATGAACAACTTTAAAGAATGGATAGAATAAATGAAGTCCTTGTAAGAGATTTCATCCTTTTATTCAGAAAACATTATCTTTATTGTTCTTTAACCAGTTACCAATTCTAAAAGACACATCTTATTATTATCTCATGACTAATAAATTTGTTCAAGACTCTTTAATGTTGTTTTCTGTCAATTCTTTTTTGAAAGTTGTCTCAGTTTGTAATGTCTCCATATGTTTCAGATTAAGTTAACCAGCATGTATATTTTTGAATTATTCCTCCTTTCCTGTGATACATGTGTGTGTGTGTGTGTGTGTGTGTTGGCTGGAGCACCCGGTCTACCAAGTATAGGATAAATCAGTCTGTTCTGCGTTTCGCTCCAATCTAGGAGCATATTTTGCAGGCAGACGTCACATACTGTGAATACTATAAATTCAAAATTTTGTGGCTGACAAAGAGTTAGTGGGACTAACTCTAAATAAATTTTGAATATATATATAACCATATATATATATATATATATATATATATATATATATATGTAGGTCTTTGGTAATTCGGGACCTACATACAAACACCCGTGAAAACCTCAGAAAACATATATATATATATATATATACACACACAACCCTAATAACCATAAAAATATGAATCCCAGGTATATCTGTACAGTAACATAAAATCCTCGAACTCTGGGATGAGTATAAAACAGCTGTTTATTGTTAAAATAATAAAAACAATAAAAACAACTATTTACAAACCTAAAATAACCTTAGCTTTCGCTAGTCCACTGCCAGTGTCATCAGAGTGAGTGTTTGGGGTGGGGAGTTTGCTTATAAACCCTGTTGACTCAGTGTTCTGCCCATTGATCGTGTAATGGGGCCGCCCGTCCTAAAGCAATTACGGTCAGTTATTAGTTGTTAGTTTATTAAACAGTTTTCTCAACATATATATATGTTGGCAGTTTGGCCGACGAACGCTAAGTAGTTCCATATATAATTCCATATATATATATGGAGAGGAGGCGATGGACTAGGGCGCACCATGGCCATGGGCTGAGGATTGGCGCACAGAAGCTGGCCCTACCTGTGTTGCAGTGCGACATTTTGGGCTCGATACGTTGACAATATGTTTGTAGTCATCAAAAAACAGGACAGGGTTAGCTTCATGGACGAGCTGAACTCCATGACATCCGTTTTACGGCGGAAGAGGAGACCCAAGGCACTCTGGCTTTTTTAGATGTACTGGTCAGCCATCAATCCAATGGTACCCTGCACACGGCCGTTTACCATAAGCCGACCCACACCGATTAGAACACTACATTACAGGAGCAACCATCCCGTGGCACATAAGATCGGTTGCATCAGGATGTTGTTCAAGCATGTCAGTTCGCACTGCAACACAGGTAGGGCCAGAGTTGAGGAGAGGAACCACCTTTACCGTGTTTGCAGGTGCAATGGCTATCCTGTTGAGTTCGTTAGGTGGTATAGCAGGCCATACGAACCTCGTGGGGGCTCACAAGCCAACACGACAGCAACACTGACCACACGAATGACCCTCCCATATATTAACGGTGTGTCTGAGGCAACAGCACAGCTATTGGCTCCCTTCAATGTAAACATTGCCCACAGACCAGATCAGACCCTGCATGCCATGATTATGCACCCCAAAGAGCCACTCCCTAACGACGAAAGATCTTCTGTTATATACAGAATCAGGTGCAAGAATTTCCCATGCAATTATGTTGGGGCAAACAACCAAAAGGCTCAAGACCAGGATCCATGAGCATGAGTTGGCGATTAGGAGACAAGAGCAGCGCTCACATGTATGGGCTCATATGGCCAGCCATGGCCATGTGTTTGATCTTGCCAATGCTGAGGCCATATCCCGAGATGCCACTAAGGGAGGCCGATTGCTCAAGGAGGCCTGGCTATCTGATGAGAATTCAATCAATCGACATATAGAGCTTTTACCTACTTATCAGACGCTAAAGGAGTGGGAGGGACAGTGCCGCGACTCACGACGAAGACAACCAGCCCACTCCTTGCAGGATCGGAATGACGGGGCCATAAGGGAAACAATCGTGATCCCCAGAGAGGACAACGAATAGGTGGCGCATCCTATAGGCAACTCTGAGATGGACGCTCAGGTTCGGCTAGTAGTGAGAGGGGAGGGGGGCAAAGAGCGGGACCGATTGGGTAACCAGCCCCTGGGCGTTCGCACGTGCTCCAGGGGAGTGACTGTGAGCGGGAGAACAGCCTCGGAACCCGCCAACACACTGACAGGTGCAGAACGATTAAGAGCATTATGACCAGTTGAAGCGAGCGGACCAATGACTTGATCGAGGAGCAGGGTGCAGAAGCAGCCAGCTACATAAGCAAACTCCTTTATTGTTTACTCTGACGATGTTGGCAGTTTGGCCGACGAAAGTTAAGTAGTTCCATATATTAAACAGTTTTGTTTATACTTTCATCCTGGTGCTCGGTTTTTCTTTTGTTTTCCTAATATGCATACACCCAGGATTCGTATTTTTAATGTAATTAAAAATGTAATTATATATATATATATATATGTTGATAAAATTCTTACAAGAAAAAAGCGAACACCAGGATAAAAATAAACAAGGCTGTTTAATATAAACAGGCCTGTAGATAAAAGAGCACTTAGCCTTCGTCGGCCAAACTGCAGACGTCCTCAGAGTTGGAGTGGGAGGCATTCTGGGAGCTGGCCTATATAGCCTCCTGCCTCTGTGCCCGGCTTCTCGAGCGCGTCATCGGCCCATTGGTTGTAATAGTCCACAATGTGGCCGATGACGTGCTCGAGAAGCCGGGCGCAGAGGCAAGAGGCTATATAGGCCAGCTCCCACAATACCTCCCACTCCAACTCTGAGGACATCTGCAGTTTGGCTGACGAAAGCTAAGTGCTCTTTTATCTACAGGCCTGTTTATATTAAACAGCCTTGTTTATTTTTATCCTGGTGTTCGCTTTTTTCTTGTAAGAATTTTATCAACATGTGTATTCCCAGGATTCGCATTTTTAGTATTATAAAGGATATATATATATATTTGTTTTCTGAGGTTTTCACGGGTGTTTGTATGTAGGTCTTTGGTAATTCAGGCTTTCTCCCGCGTAAAATTGGAAGTGTCTTGGCAACGTTTCGACGAAGTCTCATTCGTCATCTTCAGGCTGGTGTCTCTTCGGCCTCGTGCTTCTAGGAGCAATGTGTGATCGCAGCTGTTTCTTCCTTTTAACTGCCAGTGGGGGTATGAACTGATTGGGTGGGAGCTTGGCTGTGTTCTGATTGGGTGGAGGTGTGTTCTGATTGGTTAGGGCACGGGTCGGCAACCTGAAACAGTGAAAGAGCCACTTGGACCTGTTTCCCTCACAAAAAAAAAAACTGGGAGCCGCATAATGCGCGTGCACCTGCGCATGCGCGCACGGGCACCTGCGCATGCACGCACGGGCACCTGCGCATGCACGCACGGGCACCTGCGCACGCGCGCACGCGCGAAACAGGGGGCTTGATTAGAGTGGAGCCTAAGGCGAGACATGCACCGGCCCTGCCCCCGTCCAGCTCTGGTATGGACGACTCTGCCGTCCTGGCTTCTCCCCTCGGAAAAGACTGCTCTCCCCCTGCCCGCGCTCTCCCTCTCTGGGACTTTCTTCTTTCCACCTTTTGGTGGGAAGGTTCTGAGAGAGCGGAGGAGGAGGCCGACGGGGCTGACCAGTAGGTCTTCCGTGCCGCTCCGCTCGGACCGCCAGCTTTTGGCTGCGGGGCTGCCTCCCTCCGGAGCTGTCTTTACCCACTGCTTCCTCGCCCTCCCAGCAAAAGAACCGCAGAGAACACTTGCCTGTGAGCCAGGCCTGCCGTCCACGTGACTGTGATAGGCAACGGCCCCAACTCTGCTCCGGGGCCGCGAAGGGGCCCGGCTGCCCGCTCGCTGCTGCCTCTCTGGCCCCGCTCAGTGCGAGCAGCGGCAGGACGGCGGTGAAGGGGAGCGGCTGTCTGGTCACCTCCGCCTCTCCCACCTCGCTTAGCGCCACCAGCAGCGGGAGAACAGGGAAGGGGCTCGGCTCCCTTGTCGCCGCCGCCTCTCCGGCTTCGCTGGGCGCGAATAGCGCCGGCGGCGGGAGAACGGGGAAGGGGCTTGGCTGCCTTGTCGCCGCCGCCTCTCCGGCTTCGCTGGGCGCGAATAGCGCCAGCGGCGGGAGAACGGGGAAGGGGCTCGCTGCTGCTGCTGCTGCCGGTGGCGCTGAGTGAGGCCAAAGAGCCGCGCCCCTTCGCTGTCCTCCCGCCGCCGCCGCCGGCGCTGAGCGAGGCCGGGGAGGCTTTGGCGACCTGGCAGCCGAGCCCCTTCCCCGTTCTCCCGCCGCCGGCGCTATTCGCGCCCAGCGAAGCCGGAGAGGCGGCGGCGACAAGGGAGCCGAGCCCCTTCCCCGTTCTCCCGCCGCCGGCGCTATTCGCGCCCAGCGAAGCCGGAGAGGCGGCGGTGACAAGGCAGCCGAGCCCCTTCCCCGTTCTCCCGCCGCCGGCGCTATTCGCGCCCAGCGAAGCCGGAGAGGCGGCGGCGACAAGGCAGCCGAGCCCCTTCCCCGTTCTCCCGCCGCCGCCGCTATTCGCGCCCAGCGAAGCCGGAGAGGCGGCGGCGACAAGGGAGCCGCGGCCCTTCCCCGTTCTCCCGCTGCCGGCGCTATTCGCGCCCAGCGAAGCCGGAGAGGCGGCGGGAGGACAGCGAAGGGGCGCGGCTCTTTGGCCTCACTCAGCGCCACCGGCAGCAGCAGCAGCAGCAGCGGCAGCGGGAGGACGGCGAAGGGGCGCGGCTGCCCGGTCGCCACTGCGTCTCCGGCCTCGCTCAATGCGAATGGCGGTGGCGGCAGCGAAAGAGGCCATGGAGATCCGCCGCCCGCGAGATGGCCGAAAGGTGCAGGCTGAGAGGGGAAGTTTCCAAGACCCCCGGCAACCCCCCCCAGGGCTAGCAGAGGCGGCGGCGGAGCAGGGCGAGGGGAGACCCGCCGGGCAGGGAAGAGGCACCCCGAGACTGGCCGCCCCCACCCGCGGCTCCTTACCCAGATTCTGCCTCCGGAGGACGGCAAAGGGACACCTTTCCAGCCATCCTCCCGGCTCTTCCACCACTGCCGCCACGTGCAGTCCGAAGAAGGAAAGAGGTTTGTGGGCAGTCCCACAAACCAAAGAAGTTCAACCAATCAATTCAAACTTTGCGAAGTTTTTTTTTGTGAGAAGTTTGAATTGATTGGTTGAACTTTTTTAGTCTCACTTTTTTTTTTTCGGACTGCACATGGCAGCGGAGGACAGGGAGCCGCAGGAGACGGCTGAAAGA
>JALGBA010001787.1:0-16446 GCA_023970755.1 Azemiops feae | reverse complement strand
ATTTGAGCTCTGTCTGAAGAATTGACTTTTCTGGCTGAATGGGATTTTTACCAACAATTGCGAGATACGCCTTGGGCTAACTCCACAGGGAAAGCTCACATCCGGAAAACAAGTGGTTTTTCAGCTTCACCAACCCTGGGGAACCTGTATATGTGTTTCTTTTTCACATTTCAGCTGTCTCTGAAAAATTAACTTTTCTGGCTGAATGGGATTTTTACCAATTTCGAGATACTCCGTGGGCTAACTACACAGGGAATGATCACATCCAGAAACAAGTGGTTTTTCAGCTTCCCCATCCGAGGTGGACTTGCATTGGTTCTTTTGCACATTGGAGCTCTGTATGAAAAATGACTTGTATTGGCTGAATGTGATTTTTTTACCAATTGCGAAGATAAGCTTGGGCTCAACACCAAGTGAACGCTCGATCCTGAAAACAAGTGGTTTTTCAGCTTCCCCATCCGAGTGGAACCTGAATATGTGTTTCTTTTTCAAATTTAAGCTGTGTCTGAAAAATTGACTTTTCTGGCTGAATGGGATTTTTACCAATTGCGAGATACGCCTTGGGCTAACTCCACAGGGAAAGCTCACATCAAGAAAACAAGTGGTTGGCTTCCGGTTCCGGATCGCGGCACACGCAGTCGCACGGAGAGCTCCGTCTCTCCCACCAGCTGTTTTCCCTCCACCAGTAGACCCTTAATCGGGTCGAAAGTCGCCCTGGAGGGGCGATCACCATTGAGGAGGCCCTCGTCGACAGCGGAAGGGTTGCAGCTCCTTCCTCAGTCCGAGTCAGCTCCTTAGGGCCTTCGGAGAAAAGATCGGCCAGTAAAATGGACGATCACTTTCCTGCACCAGCCGAAAGCCAGAAGAACAACTAAGCATAAAGAACCCCCGTGGAGAATCCGGGTGAGACCTTTCCTCCCCCTTCTTTCCTTAATTACTCTCCTGTAAAAAGCTTTTGTAGTTGAATTACTTCCCTGCTGTGAGAGAGCAGCGTTTGGGCACTTGGGAAAAACAGCTTTGGGAATTGAAGAAAAAAAAAAAACCAGTTAATTTTTTATTGACTATTCAACTCCTGGAATACTGAGGGAGCCTGAAAACAGTTCTATTTTTGATTATTACTATTATAAGTACGCTATTTACTATTTTGGAGAGGCCTTTCTTCTTTATTTTTTATTTTTTAATGTGAAAAACAAAAAATCTATTAACTTGGAAAGAAAGACCTTATAGCCTGCTGAGGACATCTTGTGACGAAAAGTGTTACTGCAACTGTATATTTTTTTCATTGCTGGAGGATGGCTCTAACCTTCAAAGGATGATAAGAGTAAGATAACTGAAACAGGTGTGGTGATTTGGTCTACTAAGAAATGGAGGTGAATATTTGTTGACTTTTACAAAATATAGCCTTCACTAAAAGATTAAAAGATCCTTTCACCACTGACATGGAGGTACTTAACACACAGCTGGATTATGAGCTTATATTGGAAAAAATCTTGGAAGCCACGGAGGATATGAACTCTTACTTCCAAATTTTGACGGATCAAGTTATATGTCGAAGAACAGTGTTGAAGGAGCAGAGTGGCACTAAAGAGACTAGTGAGCAATATATACAACCTAAAGAGAAACCATACCTACAACTCAACTATTAAATTATACCGGGAGAAATTGTGGAAACTAAGGAACAAATCAACTTTATACAACCCCAAATACAATTTATGGAGAAACTTGATGATCAAAGAATAATTTTAACTGAGATGCCTGAAGCGTCAACACTAATAGAGACTGACACCCAGATACAAGTTATTGAAAATTCTGGTAATGTGGACAAACAACTAGTAACTACAACATGGAATAAAATGGCTTCCACCATCCAAAGGCTACTAGAAGAAAGGGAAGGGAACTTTGACCAATCTGAAGCGTTGAGAAATACTGACTTTCTAATATTGTGGTATGATAATGCAAGAACTTTATTATGGAAACCGGTGTGGCACAGAAAGAAACCTAGAGTTAGATTTAAAAATGTGTTTTAAAATTTCATTTAATGGGTTAAAAAGGCTTTTGAGATTTTGACTGATTTAATAACTAACGGAGTACGTGAATTCTGTAAGAGGATATCCTTTGTAATAATATTTTGTTTTAGATATGATAATCATTTGGAGAGGTAAACTTTATCTACTGGGATAAAAAGACTTTTTATAGACATAGATGAATTGGTAGAATATATATTTAAAACAGGTAGAAATGTATCTATTGGACTGATATTTTTATTTTAAATAAGATAATTATTTTGTAATAGAAGAAGAATAAGAGGGATTGGTGACAAGAGAAGAAATGGTATTAATGAAGAAAATATAAGAATGTTATTGTGGGAATAATATACTCATTTCAGATATAATTATTATGTTAAAAAGGGAAATGAAGGACACCCGAAGTGTTAATAATATGTTTATTTAAGGCTAATTGGAATATGGTAACTGTAAATTAGTAAAGCCTAAAAACAGGATTGGGATTTTTATAATTGAAATGTGATTGATGTTTGATTGGATTGTTTGAAGTTTATTTAGAAATGTATTAATTTGAATATGTAATACAATATGAGGGAATTAGAGAGGGAATTTTCAATGAATCAATTTGAGGTATATATCTGTGATTTTTCTTTTGGATGTTTGATATACCCATCTCCACGGTGTTTCCTAAGCACTTTGAAGTAACCTTCCCACCCACATAAAAATCCAATAAAATATATTTTAAAAAAAAAAGAAAACAAGTGGTTTTTCAGCTTCACCAACCCTAGGGAATCTGAATATGTGTTTCTTTTTCACATTTGAGCTCTGTCTGAAAAATTGACTTTTCTGGCTGAATGTGATTTTTACCAATTGCGAAATACGCCTTGCGCTAACTCCACAGGGAAAGCTCACATCTGGAAAACAAGTGGTTTTTCAGCTTCACCAACCCTGGGGAACCTGCATATGTGTTTCTTTTTCCAATTTTAACCTGTGTCTGAAACATTGACTTTTCTGGCTGAATGGGATTTTTACCAACAATTGCGAGATATGCATTGGGCTAACTCCACAGGGAAAGCTCACATCCGGAAAACAAGTGGTTTTTCAGCTTCCCCATCCGAGTGGAACCTGAATATGTGTTTCTTTTTCACATTTCAGCTCTCTCTGAAAAATTGGCTTTTCTGGCTGAATGGGATTTTTACCAACAATTGCGAGATACGCCTTGGGCTAACTACACAGGGAAAGCTCACATCCGGAAAACAAGTGGCTTTTAAGCTTCCCTAACCCTGGGGAACTTGCATATGTGTTTCTTTTTCAAATTTCAGCTGTGTTAGAAAAATTGACTTTTCTGGCTGAATGGGATTTTTACCAATTGAGAGATACGCCTTGGGCTAACTTCACAGGGAAAGCTCACATCTGGAAAACAAGTGGTTTTTCAGCTTCCCCATCCGACTGGAACCTGAATATGTGTTTCTTTTTCAAATTTAAGTTGTGTCTGAAAAATTGACTTTTCTGACTGAATGGGATTTTTACCAACAATTGCGACATTCGCCTTGGGCTAACTACTCAGGGAAAGCTCACATCCAGAAAACAAGTGTTTTTTCAGCTTCCCCATCCGAGTGGAACCTGAATATGTGTTTCTTTTTCAAATTTAAGCTGTGTCTGAAGAATTGACTTTTCTGGCTGAATGGGATTTTTACCAATTGCGAGATATGCATTGGGCTAAATCCACAGGGAAAGCTCACATCTGGTAAACAAGTGGTTTTTCAGCTTCACCAACCCTGGGGATTTCTTTTTCACATTTCAGCTCTCTCTGAAAAATTAACTTTTCTGGCTGAATGGGATTTTTACCAATTGCGAGATACGCCTTGGGCTAACTCCACAGGGAAAGCTCACATCCAGAAAACAAGTGGTTTTTCAGCTTCCCCATCTGAGTGGAACCTGCATATGTGTTTCTTTTCCAAATTTGAGCTCTGTCTGAAGAATTGACTTTTCTGGCTGAATGTGATTTTTACCAATTGCAAGATACGCCTTGGGCTAACTCCACAGGGAAAGCTCACATCTGGAAAACAAGTGGTTTTTCAGCTTCCCCATCCGAGTGGAACCTGAATATGTGTTTCTTTTTCAAATTTAAGCTGTGTTTGAAAAATTGACCTTTCTGGCTGAATGGGATTTTTACCAACAATTGCGAGATACGACTTGGGCTAACTCCTCAGGGAAAGTTCACATCCAGAAAACAAGTGGTTTTTCAGCTTCCCCATCCGAGTGGAACATGAATAAGTGTTTCTTTTTGAAATTTAAGCTGTGTCTGAAGAATTGACTTTTCTGGCTGAATGGGATTTTTACCAATTGCGAGATACGCCTTGGGCTAACTCCACAGTGAAAGCTTACATCCGGAAAACAAGTGGTTTTTCAGCTTCCCTAACCCTGGGGAACTTGCATATGTGTTTCTTTTTCAAATTTCAGCTGTGTCTGAAAAATTGACTTTTCTAGCTGAATGGGATTTTTACCAACAATTGCGAGATATGCATTGGGCTAACTCCACAGGCAACGCTCACATCCGGAAAACAAGTGGTTTTTCAGCTTCACCAATCCTGGGTAACCTGCATATGTGTTTCTTTTTCACATTTGAGCTCTTTCTGAAAAATTAACTTTTCTGGCTGAATGGGATTTTTACCAATTGCGAGATACGCCTTGGGCTAACTGCACAGGGAAAGCACACATCCAGAAAACAAGTGGTTTTTCAGCTTCACCAACCCTGGGGAACCTGCATATGTGTTTCTTTTTCACATTTGAGCTCTGTCTGAAAAATTAACTTTTCTGACTGAATGGGATTTTTACCAACAATTGCGACATTCGCCTTGGGCTAACTCCTCAGGGAAAGCTCACATCCAGAAAACAAGTGGTTTTTCAGCTTCCCCATCCGACTGGAACCTGAATATGTGTTTCTTTTTCACATATGAGCTCTGTCTGAAAAATTGACTTTTCTGGCTGAATGGGATTTTTACCAATTGCAAGATACGCCTTGGGCTAACTCCTCAGGGAGAGCTCACATCCAGAAAACAAGTGTTTTTTCAGCTTCCCCATCCGAGTGGAACCTGCATATGTGTTTCTTTTTCACATTTGAGCTCTCTCTGAAAAATTGACTTTTCTGGCTGAATGGGATTTTTACCAATTGCGAGATATGCATTGGGCTAACTCCAATGGGAAAGCTCAGATCCGGAAAACAAGTGGTTTTTCAGCTTCCCCATCCGAGTGGAACCTGAATATGTGTTTCTTTTTCAAATTCAACCTGTGTCTAAAAAATTGGCTTTTCTGGCTGAATGGGATTTTTACCAATTGCGAGATACGCCTTGGGCTAACTCCACAGGGAAAGCTCACATCCAGAAAACAAGTGGTTTTTCAGCTTCCCCATCCGAGTGGAACTTGCATATGTGTTTCTTATTCACATTAGAGCTCTGTCTGAAAAATTGACTTTTCTGGCTGAATGGGATTTTTAGAAACAATTGCGAGATACGCATTGGGGTAACTCCTCAGGGAAAGCTCACATCCATAAAACAAGTGGTTTTTCAGCTTCCCCATCCGAGTGGAACCTGCATATGTGTTTCTTTTTCACATTTGAGCTCTCTCTGAAGAATTGACTTTTCTGGCTCAATGGGATTTTTACCAATTGAGAGATACGTCTTGGGCTAACTCCAAAGGGAAAGCTCAGATCCGGAAAACAAGTGGTTTTTCAGCTTCCCCATCCGAGTGGAACCTGCATATGTGTTTCTTTTTCACATTTGAGCTCTATCTGAAAAATTAACTTTTCTGGCTGAATGGGATTTTTACCAATTGAGAGATACTCCTTGGGCTAACTCCAGGGAAAGCTCACATCCGGAAAACAAGTGGTTTTTCAGCTTCCCCATCCGAGTGGAACCTGCATATGTGTTTCTTTTTCCAATTTTAACCTGTGTCTGAAAAATTGACTTTTCTGGCTCAATGGGATTTTTACCAATTGAGAGATACGCCTTGGGCTAACTCCACAGGGAAAGCTCACATCTGGAAAACAAGTGGTTTTTCAGCTTCCCAATCCGAGTGGAACCTGCATATGTGTTTCTTTTTCCAATTTTAACCTGTGTCTGAAAAATTGACTGTTCTGGCTGAATGGGATTTTTACCAATTGCGAGATACACCTTGGGCTAACTCCACAGGGAAAGCTGAGATCCGGAAAACAAGTGGTTTTTCAGTTTCCCCATCCGAGTAGAACCTGCATATGTGTTTCTTTTTCCAATTTTAACCTGTGTCTGAAAAATTGACTTTTCTGGCTGAATGGGATTTTTACCAATTGCGAGATACGCCTTGGGCTAACTCCACAGGGAAAGGTCACATCCAGAAAACAAGTGGTTTTTCAGCTTCTCCATCCGAGTGGAACCTGCATACGTGTTTCTTTTTCAAATTCAACCTGTGTCTGAAAAATTGGCTTTCTGGGGAATGGATTTTACAATTGACGGATATGCCTTGGGCTAACTCCACAGGGGAAGCTCACATCGGGAAAACAAGTGGTTTTTGCAGCTCCCTAACCCTGGGGAACTTGCATATGTGTTTCTTTTTCAAATTCAGCTGTGCTGAAAAATTGACTTTTCTGGCTGAATGGGAGTTTTACCAATGAGAGATAAGCCTTGGGCTAACACCACAGGGAAAGCTCACATCAGGAAAACAAGTGGTTTTTCAGCTTCCCTAACCCTGGGGAACCTGCATATGTGTTTCTTTTTCACATTTGAGCTCTGTCTGAAAAATTGACTTTTCTGGCTGAATGGGATTTTTACCAATTGAGAGATACGCCTTGGGCTAACTCCACAGGGAAAGCTCAGATCTGGAAAACAAGTGGTTTTTCAGCTTCCCCATCCGAGTGGAACCTGAATATGTGTTTCTTTTTCACATTTGAGCTCTGTCTGAAGAATTGACGTTTTCTGGCTCAATGGGATTTTTACCAATTGAGAGATAAGCCTTGGGCTAACTCCAAAGGGAAAGCTCAGATCCGGAAAACAAGTGGTTTTTCAGCTTCCCCATCCGAGTGGAACCTGCATATGTGTTTCTTTTTCACATTTGAGCTCTGTCTGAAAAATTAACTTTTCTGGCTGAATGGGATTTTTACCAATTGCGAGATACGCCTTGGGCTAACTCCACAGGGAAAGGTCACATCCAGAAAACAAGTGGTTTTTCAGCTTCCCAATCCGAGTGGAACCTGCATATGTGTTTCTTTTTCACATTTGAGCTCTGTCTGAAGAATTGACTTTTCTGGCCCAATGGGATTTTTACCAATTGAGAGATACGCCTTGTGCTAACTCCAAAGGGAAAGCTCAGATCCGGAAAACAAGTGGTTTTTCAGCTTCCCCATCCGAGTGGAACCTGCATATGTGTTTCTTTTTCACATTTGAGGTCTGTCTGAAAAATTAACTTTTCTAGCTGAATGGGATTTTTACCAATTGCGATATACACCTTGGGCTAACTCCACAGGGAAAGCTCAGATCCGGAAAACAAGTGGTTTTTCAGTTTCCCCATCCGAGTAGAACCTGCATATGTGTTTCTTTTTCCAATTTTAACCTGTGTCTGAAAAATTGACTTTTCTGGCTCAATGGGATTTTTACCAATTGCGAGATACACCTTGGGCTAACTCCACAGGGAAAGCTCACATCTGGAAAACAAGTGGTTTTTCAGCTTCCCCATCCGAGTGGAACCTGAATATGTGTTTCTTTTTCAATTCAACCTGTGTCTGAAAAATTGGCTTTTCTGGCTGAATGGGATTTTTACCAATTGCGAGATATGCCTTGGGCTAACTACACAGGGAAAGCTCACATCCGGAAAACAAGTGGCTTTTAAGCTTCCCTAACCCTGGGGAACTTGCATATGTGTTTCTTTTTCAAATTTCAGCTGTGTTAGAAAAATTGACTTTTCTGGCTGAATGGGATTTTTACCAATTGAGAGATACGCCTTGGGCTAACTTCACAGGGAAAGCTCACATCTGGAAAACAAGTGGTTTTTCAGCTTCCCCATCCGACTGGAACCTGAATATGTGTTTCTTTTTCAAATTTAAGTTGTGTCTGAAAAATTGACTTTTCTGACTGAATGGGATTTTTACCAACAATTGCGACATTCGCCTTGGGCTAACTACTCAGGGAAAGCTCACATCCAGAAAACAAGTGTTTTTTCAGCTTCCCCATCCGAGTGGAACCTGAATATGTGTTTCTTTTTCAAATTTAAGCTGTGTCTGAAGAATTGACTTTTCTGGCTGAATGGGATTTTTACCAATTGCGAGATATGCATTGGGCTAAATCCACAGGGAAAGCTCACATCTGGTAAACAAGTGGTTTTTCAGCTTCACCAACCCTGGGGATTTCTTTTTCACATTTCAGCTCGCTCTGAAAAATTAACTTTTCTGGCTGAATGGGATTTTTACCAATTGCGAGATACGCCTTGGGCTAACTCCACAGGGAAAGCTCACATCCAGAAAACAAGTGGTTTTTCAGCTTCCCCATCTGAGTGGAACCTGCATATGTGTTTCTTTTCCAAATTTGAGCTCTGTCTGAAGAATTGACTTTTCTGGCTGAATGTGATTTTTACCAATTGCAAGATACGCCTTGGGCTAACTCCACAGGGAAAGCTCACATCTGGAAAACAAGTGGTTTTTCAGCTTCCCCATCCGAGTGGAACCTGAATATGTGTTTCTTTTTCAAATTTAAGCTGTGTTTGAAAAATTGACCTTTCTGGCTGAATGGGATTTTTACCAACAATTGCGAGATACGACTTGGGCTAACTCCTCAGGGAAAGTTCACATCCAGAAAACAAGTGGTTTTTCAGCTTCCCCATCCGAGTGGAACATGAATAAGTGTTTCTTTTTGAAATTTAAGCTGTGTCTGAAGAATTGACTTTTCTGGCTGAATGGGATTTTTACCAATTGCGAGATACGCCTTGGGCTAACTCCACAGTGAAAGCTTACATCCGGAAAACAAGTGGTTTTTCAGCTTCCCTAACCCTGGGGAACTTGCATATGTGTTTCTTTTTCAAATTTCAGCTGTGTCTGAAAAATTGACTTTTCTAGCTGAATGGGATTTTTACCAACAATTGCGAGATATGCATTGGGCTAACTCCACAGGCAACGCTCACATCCGGAAAACAAGTGGTTTTTCAGCTTCACCAATCCTGGGTAACCTGCATATGTGTTTCTTTTTCACATTTGAGCTCTTTCTGAAAAATTAACTTTTCTGGCTGAATGGGATTTTTACCAATTGCGAGATACGCCTTGGGCTAACTGCACAGGGAAAGCACACATCCAGAAAACAAGTGGTTTTTCAGCTTCACCAACCCTGGGGAACCTGCATATGTGTTTCTTTTTCACATTTGAGCTCTGTCTGAAAAATTAACTTTTCTGACTGGGATTTTTACCAACAATTGCGACATTCGCCTTGGGCTAACTCCTCAGGGAAAGCTCACATCCAGAAAACAAGTGGTTTTTCAGCTTCCCCATCCGACTGGAACCTGAATATGTGTTTCTTTTTCACATATGAGCTCTGTCTGAAAAATTGACTTTTCTGGCTGAATGGGATTTTTACCAATTGCAAGATACGCCTTGGGCTAACTCCTCAGGGAGAGCTCACATCCAGAAAACAAGTGTTTTTTCAGCTTCCCCATCCGAGTGGAACCTGCATATGTGTTTCTTTTTCACATTTGAGCTCTCTCTGAAAAATTGACTTTTCTGGCTGAATGGGATTTTTACCAATTGCGAGATATGCATTGGGCTAACTCCAATGGGAAAGCTCAGATCCGGAAAACAAGTGGTTTTTCAGCTTCCCCATCCGAGTGGAACCTGAATATGTGTTTCTTTTTCAAATTCAACCTGTGTCTAAAAAATTGGCTTTTCTGGCTGAATGGGATTTTTACCAATTGCGAGATACGCCTTGGGCTAACTCCACAGGGAAAGCTCACATCCAGAAAACAAGTGGTTTTTCAGCTTCCCCATCCGAGTGGAACTTGCATATGTGTTTCTTATTCACATTAGAGCTCTGTCTGAAAAATTGACTTTTCTGGCTGAATGGGATTTTTAGAAACAATTGCGAGATACGCATTGGGGTAACTCCTCAGGGAAAGCTCACATCCATAAAACAAGTGGTTTTTCAGCTTCCCCATCCGAGTGGAACCTGCATATGTGTTTCTTTTTCACATTTGAGCTCTCTCTGAAGAATTGACTTTTCTGGCTCAATGGGATTTTTACCAATTGAGAGATACGTCTTGGGCTAACTCCAAAGGGAAAGCTCAGATCTGGAAAACAAGTGGTTTTTCAGCTTCCCCATCCGAGTGGAACCTGCATATGTGTTTCTTTTTCACATTTGAGCTCTATCTGAAAAATTAACTTTTCTGGCTGAATGGGATTTTTACCAATTGAGAGATACTCCTTGGGCTAACTCCAGGGAAAGCTCACATCCGGAAAACAAGTGGTTTTTCAGCTTCCCCATCCAAGTGGAACCTGCATATGTGTTTCTTTTTCCAATTTTAACCTGTGTCTGAAAAATTCACTTTCCTGGCTGAATGGGATTTTTACCAATTGCGAGATACACCTTGGGCTAACTCCATAGGGAAAGCTCAGATCCGGAAAACAAGTGGTTTTTCAGTTTCCCCATCCGAGTAGAACCTGCATATGTGTTTCTTTTTCCAATTTTAACCTGTGTCTGAAAAATTGACTGTTCTGGCTGAATGGGATTTTTACCAATTGCGAGATACACCTTGGGCTAACTCCACAGGGAAAGCTGAGATCCGGAAAACAAGTGGTTTTTCAGTTTCCCCATCCGAGTAGAACCTGCATATGTGTTTCTTTTTCCAATTTTAACCTGTGTCTGAAAAATTGACTTTTCTGGCTGAATGGGATTTTTACCAATTGCGAGATACGCCTTGGGCTAACTCCACAGGGAAAGGTCACATCCAGAAAACAAGTGGTTTTTCAGCTTCTCCATCCGAGTGGAACCTGCATACGTGTTTCTTTTTCAAATTCAACCTGTGTCTGAAAAATTGGCTTTTCTGGCTGAATGGGATTTTTACCAATTGCGAGATATGCCTTGGGCTAACTCCACAGGGAAAGCTCACATCCGGAAAACAAGTGGTTTTTTCATCTTCCCTAACCTGGGAACTTGCATATGTGTTTCTTTTTCACATTTGAGCTCTGTCTGAAGAATTGACTTTTCTGGCTGAATGGGATTTTTACCAATTGAGAGATACGCCTTGGGCTAACTCCAAAGGGAAAGCTCAGATCCGGAAAATAAGTGGTTTTTCAGCTTCCCCATCCGAGTGGAACCTGCATATGTGTTTCTTTTTCCAACTTTAAGCTGTGTCTGAAAAATTCACTTTTCTGGCTGAATGGGATTTTTACCAATTGCGAGATACGCCTTTGGCTAACTCCAGGGAAGGCTCACATCCGGAAAACAAGTGGTTTTTCAGCTTCCCCATCCGAGTGGAACCTGCATATGTGTTTCTTTTTCACATTTGAGCTCTGTCTGAAGAATTAACTTTTCTGGCTGAATGGGATTTTTACCAATTGAGAGATAAGCCTTGGGCTAACTCCAAAGGGAAAGCTCAGATCTGGAAAACAAGTGGTTTTTCAGCTTCCCCATCCGAGTGGAACCTGCATATGTGTTTCTTTTTCACATTTGAGCTCTGTCTGAAAAATTAACTTTTCTGGCTGAATGGGATTTTTACCAATTGCGAGATACGCCTTGGGCTAACTCCACAGGGAAAGGTCACATCCAGAAAACAAGTGGTTTTTCAGCTTCCCAATCCGAGTGGAACCTGCATATGTGTTTCTTTTTCACATTTGAGCTCTGTCTGAAGAATTGACTTTTCTGGCCCAATGGGATTTTTACCAATTGAGAGATACGCCTTGTGCTAACTCCAAAGGGAAAGCTCAGATCCGGAAAACAAGTGGTTTTTCAGCTTCCCCATCCGAGTGGAACCTGCATATGTGTTTCTTTTTCACATTTGAGGTCTGTCTGAAAAATTAACTTTTCTAGCTGAATGGGATTTTTACCAATTGCGATATACACCTTGGGCTAACTCCACAGGGAAAGCTCAGATCCGGAAAACAAGTGGTTTTTCAGTTTCCCCATCCGAGTAGAACCTGCATATGTGTTTCTTTTTCCAATTTTAACCTGTGTCTGAAAAATTGACTTTTCTGGCTCAATGGGATTTTTACCAATTGAGAGATACGCCTTGGGCTAACTCCACAGGGAAAGCTCACATCTGGAAAACAAGTGGTTTTTCAGCTTCCCCATCCGAGTGGAACCTGAATATGTGTTTCTTTTTCAAATTCAACCTGTGTCTGAAAAATTGGCTTTTCTGGCTGAATGGGATTTTTACCAATTGCGAGATACGCCTTGGGCTAACTCCAAAGGGAAAGCTCAGATCCGGAAAACAAGTGGTTTTTCAGCTTCCCCATCCGAGTGGAACCTGCATATGTGTTTCTTTTTCACATTTGAGCTCTCTCTGAAGAATTGACTTTTCTGGCTGGATGGGATTTTTACCAATTGCGAGATATGCATTGGGCTATCTCCACAGGGAAAGCTCACATCCAGAAAACAAGTGGTTTTTCAGCTTCCCCATCCGAGTAGAACCTGCATATGTGTTTCTTTTTCCAATTTTAACCTGTGTCTGAAAAATTGACTTTTCTGGCTGAATGGGATTTTTACCAATTGCGAGATACACCTTGGGCTAACTCCACAGGGAAAGCTCACATCTGGAAAACAAGTGGTTTTTCAGCTTCCCCATCCGAGTGGAACCTGAATATGTGTTTCTTTTTCAAATTCAACCTGTGTCTGAAAAATTGGCTTTTCTGGCTGAATGGGATTTTTACCAATTGCGAGTTATGCCTTGGGCTAACTCCACAGGGAAAGCTCACATCCGGAAAACAAGTGGTTTTTCAGCTTCCCCATCCGAGTGGAACCTGCATATGTGTTTCTTTTTCCAAGTTTAAGCTGTGTCTGAAAAATTCACTTTTCTGGCTGAATTGGATTTTTACCAATTGAGAGATACGCCTTGTGCTAACTCCAAAGGGAAAGCTCAGATCCGGAAAACAAGTGGTTTTTCAGCTTCCCCATCCGAGTAGAACCTGCATATGTGTTTCTTTTTCCAATTTTAACCTTCGTCTGAAAAATTGACTTTTCTGGCTCAATGGGATTTTTACCAATTGCGAGATATGCCTTGGGCTAACTCCACAGGGAAAGCTCACATCCGGAAAACAAGTGGTTTTTCAGCTTCCCTAACCCTGTGGAACTTGCATATGTGTTTCTTTTTCAAATTTCAGCTGTGTCTGAAAAATTGACTTTTCTGGCTGAATGGGATTTTTACCAACAATTGCGAGATTCGTGTTGGGCTAACAGCTCAGGGAAAGCTCAGATCCGGAAAACAAGTGGTTTTTCAGCTTCCCCATCCGAGTGGAACCTGCATATGTGTTTCTTTTTCCAAGTTTAAGCTGTGTCTGAAAAATTCACTTTTCTGGCTGAATTGGATTTTTACCAATTGCGAGATACGCCTTGGGCTAACTCCACAGGGAAAGCTCACATCCAGAAAACAAGTGGTTTTTCAGCTTCCCCATCGGATTGGAACCTGCATATGTGTTTCTTTTTCACATTTGAGCTCTGTCTGAAGAATTGACTTTTCTGGCTCAATGGGATTTTTACCAATTGAGAGATACGCCTTGGGCTAAATCCAAACGGAAAGCTCAGATCCAGAAAACAAGTGGTTTTTCAGCTTCCCCATCCGAGTGGAACCTGCATATGTGTTTTTCACATTTGAGCTCTGTCTGAAAAATTAACTTTTCTGGCTGAATGGGATTTTTACCAATTGCGAGATACACCTTGGGCTAACTCCACAGGGAAAGCTGAGATCCGGAAAACAAGTGGTTTTTCAGTTTCCCCATCCGAGTAGAACCTGCATATGTGTTTCTTTTTCCAATTTTAACCTGTGTCTGAAAAATTGACTTTTCTGGCTGAATGGAATTTTTACCAATTGCGAGATACGCCTTGGGCTAACTCCACAGGGAAAGGTCACATCCAGAAAACAAGTGGTTTTTCAGCTTCCCCATCCGAGTGGAACCTGCATACGTGTTTCTTTTTCAAATTCAACCTGTGTCTGAAAAATTGGCTTTTCTGGCTGAATGGGATTTTTACCAATTGCGAGATATGCCTTGGGCTAACTCCACAGGGAAAGCTCACATCCGGAAAACAAGTTGTTTTTCAGCTTCCCTAACCCTGGGGAACTTGCATATGTGTTTCTTTTTCAAATTTCAGCTGTGTCTGAAAAATTGACTTTTCTGGCTGAATGGGATTTTTACCAACAATTGCGAGATACGCGTTGGTTTAACAGCTCAGGGAAAGCTCAGATCCGGAAAACAAGTGGTTTTTCAGCTTCCCCATCCGAGTGGAACCTGCATATGTGTTTCTTTTTCCAACTTTAAGCTGTGTCTGAAAAATTCACTTTTCTGGCTGAATGGGATTTTTACCAATTGCGAGATACACCTTGGGCTAACTCCAGGGAAGGCTCACATCCGAAAAACAAGTGGTTTTTCAGCTTCCCCATCCGAGTGGAACCTGCATATGTGTTTCTTTTTCACATTTGAGCTCTGTCTGAAGAATTAACTTTTCTGGCTGAATGGGATTTTTACCAATTGAGAGATAAGCCTTGGGCTAACTCCAAAGGGAAAGCTCAGATCCGGAAAACAAGTGGTTTTTCAGTTTCCCCATCCGAGTAGAACCTGCATATGTGTTTCTTTTTCCAATTTTAACCTGTGTCTGAAAAATTGACTTTTCTGGCTGAATGGGATTTTTACCAATTGCGAGATACACCTTGGGCTAACTCCACAGGGAAAGCTCACATCTGGAAAACAAGTGGTTTTGCAGCTTCCCTCACCCTGGGTGGAACGTGCATATGTGTTTCTTTTTCAAAATTTCAGCTGTGTCTGAAAAAATTGACTTTTCTGGCTCTGAATGGCTTTTTACAACAATTGCGAGATACGCGTTGTGGCCTACAGCTAGGGAAAACTCGAATTCGGAAAACAAGTGGTTTTTTCAGCTTCCCCATACGAGTGGAACCTGCATATGTGTTTCTTTTTCACATTTGAGCTCTGTACATGAAAAATTAATTTTCTGGCTGAATGGATTTTACCAATTGCGAGATTACACTTGGGCTAACTCCACAGGGAAAGCTCACATCAAGAAAAAACAAGCGTTTTCGGCTTCCCCATCCGAGTGGAACCTTGAATATTGTTTCTTTTTCACATTTGAGATATGTCTGAAGAAGTGAGTTTCTGGCCGAAGGGGATTTTAGCAACAAATTGCGAGATACGCCTTCGGGCTAACTCCCCAGGGAAAGCTCACATCCAGAAAACAAGTGGTTTTTCAGCTTCCCCATCCGAGTGGAACCTGCATTTGTGTTTCTTTTTCACATATGAGCTCTCTCTGAAGAATTGACTTTTCTGGCTGAATGGGATTTTTACCAACAATTGCGAGATACGGCTTGGGCTAACTCCACAGGGAAAGCTCAGATCCGGAAAACAAGTGGTTTTTCAGTTTCCCCATCTGAGTAGAACCTGCATATGTGTTTCTTTTTCCAACTTTACGCTGTGTCTGAAAAATTGACTTTTCTGGCTGAATGGGATTTTTACCAATTGCGAGATACACCTTGGGCTAACTCCACAGGGAAAGCTCACATCTGGAAAACAAGTGTTTTTTCAGCTTCCCCATCCGAGTGGAACCTGAATATGTGTTTCTTTTTCAAATTCAACCTGTGTCTGAAAAATTGGCTTTTCTGGCTGAATGGGATTTTTACCAATTGCGAGATATGCCTTGGGCTAACTCCACAGGGAAAGCTCACATCCGGAAAACAAGTGGTTTTTCAGCTTCCCTAACCCTGGGGAACTTGCATATGTGTTTCTTTTTCAAATTTCAGCTGTGTCTGAAAAATTGACTTTTCTGGCTGAATGGGATTTTTACCAACAATTGCGAGATACGCGTTGGGCTAACAGCTCAGGGAAAACTCAGATCCGGAAAACAAGTGGTTTTTCAGCTTCCCCATCCGAGTGGAACCTGCATATGTGTTTCTTTTTCCAACTTTAAGCTGTGTCTGAAAAATTGACTTTTCTGGCTCAATGGGATTTTTACCAATTGACAGATACGCCTTGGGCTAACTCCAGGGAAGGCTCACATCCGGAAAACAAGTGGTTTTTCAGCTTCCCCATCCGAGTGGAACCTGCATATGTGTTTCTTTTTCACATTTGAGCTCTGTCTGAAGAATTAACTTTTCTGGCTGAATGGGATTTTTACCAATTGAGAGATAAGCCTTGGGCTAACTCCAAAGGGAAAGCTCAGATCCGGAAAACAAGTGGTTTTTCAGTTTCCCCATCCGAGTAGAACCTGCATATGTGTTT